>CAWUFW010015559.1:0-355691 GCA_963921515.1 Calotriton arnoldi | reverse complement strand
ATCTGGAGCCTGGCCATCTCCAGTTCATGTACCCTATCTCTCTCCCTGTCTTCCAGCGCTCCTGGGGACAGGCCTTTGGAAGAGACGCTACTCCCAGGCGGCGACGGTACCCCTGCCCTGGCTGGAATCAATGGTATATTCAGCTGCCCCTCTGCATCCCCAACTGGCTCCACCACCAGTTCAGGGGTATTTCTTGGTTCCACCCAGGCCCTCAGCGCCTTTTGGTATTCATCCTTTTTGGCAATCCTCGGGTAGCAATTTTAAATTTTTTTGCAAAAGCGCTTTAGCTGTTTCACATTGTAGGTTTCCAACCTCTCTGCCTCAAAATCTAGATCCATAGATGCAACAGATGCTGGTCGGCTCATGGTAGTAAGAACTGGCAGTTCTCAGAACAAATAACAGTCCAAGGAGAAAAAAAATCTAAAACAAAATATGTGGTTGCGTTTGGTCTGCACTCACTAGTAGTGTACACCAATCACTGTATATGAGTCATAAATGCAAGTCCAAAATCCTCACCGCTGACCACCAATGTTAGAACTGGGGGTCTCTAGTTGGCAATGGTATACACCTTTGACCAAATAGGGACCCTTGCTTCTAGTAGGGAAAGGGGGATTACACTCCTGGATAACCCCTGCTCACCCCCTTGGTAGCTTGTCACAAGCAGACAGGCTTATCTCAGAGGCAGTGTGTTAAGCATTTGTGAACATATACAGTAATACAGTAAAAACACTACAGATGGACACCACACAGGTTTTATAAAAATAAGTATTCTTTATATAGACTTAACACAAGACCACAAACGACAAAAATCCACAATACTGTACTCAAAATAGACTTAAAGATGGTAGAAGTAACTTAGTTCAAGATGATGATAAATGCAACATGTTTCTCACAAAAGTACCTTGGATGCATAACGCAAAACAAACAAAGGGTCTGCAGGGAGGACGGTGCAGCAAGCAGGCGCCTCGATGCGATGCGACGATGCGGTCCGATGCGATGATCCGGTGCGATGCGATGAGAGTGTGCCCTTGATGCGATGTGACGACGGGAAGATGGTGCGTGCACGCACGACGGCCGTGCGGCGAACTCTGTACCTTTGGAGCCGCGACAGGCCCTGCAACACGCCTCTCCGGTGATGCGACGGCAGGCAGCTGCGA
Source organism: Calotriton arnoldi (assembly GCA_963921515.1). Lineage (NCBI taxonomy): Eukaryota > Metazoa > Chordata > Amphibia > Caudata > Salamandridae > Calotriton > Calotriton arnoldi. The sequence goes on along the minus strand of CAWUFW010015559.1, from coordinate 354,534 downwards.
CGGCGACACGCTTCTCTGGGGATGCGATGGCGAACCTTGCGGTGGTGACACACGTCCCCGGTGATGAAACGGCAGGCAGTTGCGACAAAGCCACGCTTCTCCGGTGATGCGACGGCAGGCAGCTGCGACAAAGACACGCTTCTCTGGTGATGCGGCGGCGGCCTCTGCGGCGGCGACACGCTTCTCCGGCGATGCGACGGCAACAGCTGCGACAGCGACATGCTTCTTCTCGTTGAGTCGCACTTCCAGCTCCCAGCGACACGCAGGCTTCTGCAGACAGAATCCCCAGAAAGGGAATTCAGGAGGGAGCTGCTGGTGAAGTCTTCTAGCCCTGAGACTTCAGCAGGAGGCAAGCTCTAGTTCAAGCCCTTGGAGAAATATTCTGCAAGACGATGAAAGTTCTTTGAAAGTTCCTTCTCCTTTCCTTGGCAATGAAGACCACTGCAGGCCAACCCAGCAAACAGCACACTGGCAGAGGGGCAGTCCAAACTCCTGCAGCTTCCTTGGTTCTTCTCCTTGGCAAAGGTTTGTCTTGTTGTTCCAGAAGTGATCTAAAGTTCTGGGGTCTGGGCCCCACTATTTATACCAGTAAATCCTTTGTCCTCTGAAGGCAGAGGGTCCTGTACCCAGTCCAAACCAGTTCTGGGTGCATTCTGCCAGTGCACACCTTCTTCCTTTGTCAGTGTGGACCAGGGACATCAGTCGCACCACAGGAGATGGAGCCAGCATTGTGGAAGGCAGGCACAGCCCTATTCAGGCCCAGGTGCTACTCCTCCCACCACTCTACATATAGATAGGTCTATTCAGCCTAGTGCTGATTCACCCTGTCTCCTGGAGCCCCGCAGCCCTTTCACTCACAAAACCAGATATACAATACACAAGCTAGCAGAGGCAGGCTGGATTGTTAGGCAAGAAAATGCCTACTTTCTAAAAGTGGTATTTTCAAACACAGAATGTTAAAACCAACTTCACTAAAAGATGTATTTTATCATTCTGATTTCAGGCATACTAAACTTGAATTTCTACCATGTTCCCTGGGTCAGTTAGGATTATAAGATGTTATAATCAAGCTGTCCATTCTGGCCTATGGGGACAGGTAGCCTTGCAATAGTGAAAAATGAAATTGGCTGTAATTCACTATCAGGACATGCTACACACATCAGGGCATGTCCTACCTTTCACATACAATGTACCCTGCCCTTGGGCCTACCTTAGGGGTGACTGATATGTAGAAAAGGGAAGGTTTAGGGACTGGCAAGTGGGTGCACTTGCCAAGTCGACATGGCAGTCCCAGACTGCACACAGGCTCTACAATGGCAGGCCTGAGCTACACTTTACAAGCTGCTTCTGTGGGTGGCACAACCAGTGCTGCAAGCCCACCAGCAGCATTTGATTTACATGCCCTGGGCACCCATGGTGCACTATACTAGGGTCTGACAAGTAAGTCAAATAATCCAATCATGGAGTCACTAATCCATACATCAATTTACAATAGGGAGAGCATATGCACTTTAGCACTGATCAGCAGTGATAAATTGCCCAGAGTCATAAAACCAACAAAAACAGGTCAGAGAAAATACAGGAGGAAGGCTAAAAGTTCAGGGATGACCCTGCAAAAAGGGCCAAGTCCAACACAACCCCCTTCCAGCCAAAACGCAGGGTAGACCAATCACTACCTTGATGGGATTCCCTGCTTTGGGCGATAGAACATGGATCCTGGCCCGCAACAGCAGGGGCATACTCCAGTTCTACACCAATCTGAACCTATCTGGATCCCTCTGTCCATACTCTCAGGGCCCACTAAGCTAACCCATGGGGAACCCTTCTCCTCACCTGTGGACACCATCTGTGCAGCACCTAACCTTAGCTTGCTCACAGGTGTGTCCCAACAGACAGACAGTAAGCCACAGCGGTCAGTGATGAGACCCAGGCCTTATGCCTCGCAGGGCTCTCAAACCTCTGTGGCGGTAGAGAGCGGGGGGCAGTAGCCCCAGGTGCTTGGTACCCTTTGACCACTCTCCCTCCTGTCAGGTCAGGTATAACATCCTGGCACTGACCCACCAGCCCCGGGCCTATACCTGGCGGCTGGACAGGAGACTGAGGTGGGCTTTCCCACACCCGGTCCTCCTTCTCCTCATTGGGGCTCGGTACCCTCCCACCTGGAGTGGTACCCCCTTCCAGAATTGCCAGGGCACCTGCGGCAGTTGTCCTGCACAATTCGCCCACCAGTTCAGGGGTTCTATCCTGCAACTAGGCATCCAGGTCAGGGGGGATACCCTGAACCTGGCACTCCAACCTAGGGTCTAGACCCTCCAGTTGAACTGGGATCAGAGGCGAGGACTCCCTCCCTCTGTACCCCCTTCCAGAGTGCTCTACCCTCCCACCTGGAGTGGTACCCCTAGAAGACCAACCGGTCAGGACACTGTTTACAGTTGTCCCTCCCTCCAGGTCAGACAACACCTGAACCTGGCTTCCCAACCCAGGGACCAACCCCTGCAGTTGAACACTTGCCCGGTACACCAGGACTTCATGGGGAGCACATATGTCCCCCCCGAGGGTGACACACAACTCATGTGTCGTGTGACAGTCTGCCTGGCACAGATCTCCCGACCCCTGTCCATCTGACAGCGCGTGATGATCCCCCAAGACAAAAGTGGTGTCACCATGGTCATTCACTGGTGACTCAGCCCTTCTGGCTGGCCCCTGACCCACTGGTTCTTCCACTGGGGACTCTTTCACCCTCTCACCACTCAATCTGGACTTCTGCACCCTCCACTTAGGAGTGGCACTGTCAGACACCAGAACTGATGGAGGCCTGCTTACAGTCACTCCCAGTTCACCAGACACTAGGGGATGCCCTTCAATGGGCTGCCCATCAGGACAGACTAGGCTCCCTACCTGGTGTTCCCTTAAAGAACCATCCAGGCCCTGAGACTGAGGTTGGGCACTATCGGGACACATCCCAGTCTCACTCCTTCTTCTTGAAGACAGGACGTGAGGCCCTACACCCCTCCCACTACAACGGGACCTAGCTGGGCTACTCTGAACCACCTCCACCACTAGGGGTTGGAAGATACCTGAGCCACTCCCCTTAGGGTCACTCCCCAATGCCTCTTCAGACCCTCTGGAATCCACCAAAAGGTCTGCCTCCCTGGTGAGCTCCCTGGGGTCAGAGAACTCACTCTCCAACAGGTGTTGGCAAAGCTCTGGAAAACAGGGACTTACAATATGCTCTCCCACAATTGGATCACACAGCCCCCTACAAGGGTTAACCAAACTATCCTTCACCTCACCATCCAGTGCCTCGCATACATACCCCACACCACTCTCCTGAGATTGGCAAGACAGTATCTGACTGTCTCTGTCACTTGACCCACACTCTTCTGGGCGGTCTTAACACTCACACACCAGGACTTCAACCATAGGGGAACCCCTCTCCCTGTACCTCTCATCTAGAGTCAGTAGAGTGTCCCTCCCACCACTAGGACTATGATCCCCTGCGTCAGCTTCCCAATTCACCTCAGGGACACTGTGCACCACTGGAGCTACCTCACATCCTATAACGCCCTGGTGTATGTTAACCCCCTCCTTCAAGTCAGGCGCCACATCTCTGGGTGTGTGTACTACTCCCTCAGCACTAGATAACTCAATATTGCTGCCACCATCTGAGCTGGATTCCACCTCCAACTCAGCAAAGCTCACTTCCTGAGCTACACAAATTTCTTGTTGCTGGGCTGAGACACTCATGGCCTCAAGCCTCTCGAACTCCAAATCAAGCTCCCTCATTCTCAACTCATGTTCCAATCTCATTCTCTCTCTCTCCAAGGACAACCTGCTATTCTCTAGGTCCCTTTGACCCTCCATCTGGAGCCTGGCCATCTCCAGTTCATGCACCCTATCTCTCTCCCTGTCTTCCAGCTCTCCTGGGGACAGGCCTTTGGAAGAGACGCTACTCCCAGGCGGGGACGGTACCCCTGCCCTGGCTGGAATCAATGGTATATTCAGCTGCCCCTCTGCATCCCCAACTGGCTCCACCACCAGTTCAGGGGTATTTCTTGGTTCCACCCAGGCCCTCAGCACCTTTTGGTATTCATCCTTTTTGGCAATGCCTCGGGTAGCAATTTTAAATTTTTTGCAAAAGCGCTTTAGCTGTTTCACATTGTAGGTTTCCAACCACTCTGCCTCAAAATCTAGACCCATAGATGCAACAGATGCTGGTCGGCTCATGGTAGTAAGAACTGGCAGTTCTCAGAACAAATAACAGTCCAAGGAGAAAAAAAATCTAAAACAAAATATGTGGTTGCGTTTGGTCTGCACTCACTAGTAGTGTACACCAATCACTGTATATGAGTCACAAATGCAAGTCCAAAATCCTCACCGCTGACCACCAATGTTAGAACTGGGGGTCTCTAGTTGGCAATGGTATATACCTTTGACCAAATAGGGACCCTTGCTTCTAGTAGGGAAAGGGGGATTACACTCCTGGATAACCCCTGCTCACCCCCATGGTAGCTTGTCACAAGCAGACAGGCTTATCTCAGAGGCAGTGTGTTAAGCATTTGTGAACACATACAGTAATACAGTGAAAACACTACAGATGGACACCACACAGGTTTTATAAAAATAAGTATTCTTTATATAGTCTTAACACAAGACCACAAACGACAAAAATCCACAATACTGTACTCAAAATAGACTTAAAGATGGTAGAAGTAACTTAGTTCAAGATGATGATAAATGCAACACGTTTCTCACAAAAGTACCTTGGATGCATAACACAAAACAAACAAAGGGTCTGCAGGGAGGACGGTGCAGCAAGCAGGCGCCTCGATGCGATGCGACGATGCGGTGCGATGCGATGATCCGGTGCGATGAGAGTGTGCCCTTGATGCGATGCGACGACAGGAAGATGGTGCGTGCACGCCCGACGGCCGTGTGGTAAACTCTGTACGTTTGGAGCCATGACAGGCCCTGCGACACGCCTCTCCGGTGATGCGACGGCAGGCAGCTGCGACGGCGACACGCTTCTCTGGGGATGCGATGGCGAACCTTGCGGTGGTGACACACGTCCCCGGTGATGCAACGGCAGGCAGTTGCGACAAAGCCACGCTTCTCCGGTGATGCGACGACAGGCAGCTGCGACGAAGACACGCATCTCTGGTGATGCGGCGGCGGCCTCTGTGGCGGCGACACGCTTCTCCGGCGATGCGACGGCAACAGCTGCGACAGCGACATGCTTCTTCTCGTTGAGTCGCACTTCCAGCTCCCAGCGACACGCAGGCTTCTGCAGACAGAATCCCCAGAAAGGGAATTCAGGAGGGAGCTGCTGGTGAAGTCTTCTAGCCCTGAGACTTCAGCAGGAGGAAAGCTCTAGTTCAAGCCCTTGGAGAAATATTCTGCAAGATGATGAAAGTTCTTTGAAAGTTCCTTCTCCTTTCCTTGGTAATGAAGACCACTGCAGGCCAACCCAGCAAACAGCACACTGGCAGAGGGGCAGTCCAAACTCCTGCAGCTTCCTTGGTTCTTCTCCTTGGCAAAGGTTTGTCTTGTTGTTCCAGAAGTGATCTAAAGTTCTGGGGTCTGGGCCCCACTATTTATACCAGTAAATCCTTTGTCCTCTGAAGGGTCCTGTACCCAGTCCAAACCAGTTCTGGGTGCATTCTGCCAGTGCACACCTTATTCCTTTGTCAGTGTGGGCCAGGGACATCAGACGCACCACAGGAGGTGGAGCCAGCATTGTGGAAGGCAGGCACAGCCCTATTCAGGCCCAGGTGCTACTCCTCCCACCACTCTACATGCCGATACGTCTATTCAGCCTAGTGCTGATTCACCCTGTCTCCTGGAGCCCCCCAGCCCCTGTCACAAACAAAACCAGATATACAATACACAAGCTAGCAGAGGCAGGCTGGATGGTTAGGCAAGAAAATACCTACTTTCTAAAAGTGGTATTTTCAAACACATAATGTTAAAACCAACTTCACTAAAATATGTATTTTATCATTCTGAGTTCAGGCATACTAAACTCAAATTTCTACCATGTTCCCTGGGTCAGTTAGGATTATAAGATGTTATAATCAAGCGGCTCATTCTGGCCTATGGGGACAGGTAGCCTTGCAATAGTGAAAAACAAAATTGGCTGTAAGTCACTATCAGGACATGCTACACATATCAGGGCATGTCCTACCTTTTACATACAATGCACCCTGCCCTTGGGCCTACCTTAGGGGTGACTGATATGTAGAAAAGGGAAGGTTTAGGGACTGGCAAGTGGGTGCACTTGCCAAGTCGACATGGCAGTCCCAGACTGCACACAGGCTCTGCAATGGCAGGCCTGAGCTACACTTTACAAGCTGCTTCTGTGGGTGGCACAACCAGTGCTGCAAGCCCACCAGCAGCATTTGATTTACAGGCCCTGGGCACCCATGGTGCACTATACTAGGGTCTGACAAATAAATCAAATAATCCAATCATGGAGTCACTAATCCATACATCAATTTACAATAGGGAGAGCATATGCACTTTAGCACTGATCAGCAGTGGTAAATTGCCCAGAGTCATACAACCAACAAAAACAGGCCAGAGAAAATACAGGAGGAAGGCAAAAAGTTCTGGGATGACCCTGCAAAAAGGGCCAAGTCCAACAGTGGAGAGCTTAGCCCTTTGCGTAGCTGAAAATACAAGGGTGCAAACTAGCATTGTGTCAGAGAAACATTACATTTGTGCCACAATTCTGGATCCATGGTACAAATCAGCACTGAACACTAAGACATTAATTCCTTTTTCAGAAGTGGATATTGCCCAGTACATAACTTGGATAGCTAAGGCAGCCAGTGACTTGGAAAATGAACGGCTGTTAATTAAAGGTCTGCCACTCCAACCCACAACAAGTACTGCAACAGGGCATCTGGCGTCAAGTTCAACTTCCGAGACTGAGGGAAGTGCGTTTGGCTCACAGCAGTCACCAACAACAGCAAGAACAGGATCATCAGCCCCAGTAAAATTGGCACAGGATTGGTATCTACAGCAAGGGCTTGTTAGGTCCAGTGCTGATGCAAAGGCAAAAGAGGCCCAGCACAGCGGAGCACCCCTGAGCATTGAGCGGACGGGCCAGGCCTATCTGGATGACCCAACAGAGGTCTTCATTGATCAAAACCCATTGGTGTATTGTATCGGAAAATGCGCCACTGGCCAGTGCTCAGCAGGCTGGCGATAAACTATCTGGCTTGCCCTGTCACAAGTGTCTCTTCTGAGCGTGTTTTCAGTGCTGCTGGTAACAGTAAAAAGGACCAGTCTCTCGCCCAAAAACGTGGAGAGGTTAACCATTATCAAAATGAATCAGCACTTTATACCACTGAATTACAAAATACATGATTCACAGCAGGAAGATGAGGACAGCGACTTAGGTGACAGAAGTAGTGTGTTAGATGATTACCTATTTCTGGTTGAACCACCAGAGTTTGAGGACGAGCTATACTTCCCTGACAACTAGGCTTTCAACTTGTTACTTTCTTTCTTCCTTATTTACTTTTATTATTTGTGTGTGTCTCTGGCTTTCTGGTTCGAATCACAACAAATCCATCACCACCGTCTTCTCTTTTTATTGCCCTATTGGAGTTGCAGCAGTGGGCATTTAAGTCCACTCCTCTGAGTCCTGCTCCATCCTTCACTAGTCCTGACTCGCCCTAAATCCATTTCCCTCAAGTCAGGTGATTGGATGGAGAATAGTACAAGAAATGTTGCCTCGTCGAGTATCTCCAAAAGAAGTGGAACATGATGACTATAGCTATCCTCCTTTCCGAGCCGAGAGAAACTGCCCCTTAACTTAAGATGAGAAGGAACAGGTAATGAATGGTATGCATTGGACGACTCTGAGTGATTGGTGTTTGTGTTGTTGTTGTTTGTTGCACATGAAGTGAAGTCAAAGTATACTGGTATTTAATCTACACACTAAAAGTGACTCAAGTCAATGTTTCCCTTCTTGTTGTTTAATAACAAAATTGTACTCCTACTGCAGGCTGATCCATTGCATTTTGGAATATGGAATCTGGACTCACTCGGTACACTGCAGACTGAGTTGAACAACACCATCATGATGACCACAGTGACATAGTATATTCGCAGTCAGTCAGTAGTATCGGAGATGATTGATGGAATAACTCAGGGCATTTTTCATGAGTGGCATAAAAGGTAAACAAGTCAAGAACAACCACAGCAGACCATCATATCTGTGTAGTGGTGGAGTCGAGTCACGAGTCTCACGACTGTAGTAGTGGTATGACTGACAGCTGTGCATTGATTTAGTTACTTACTTTGGAAAATGCTATGTTGCTGTATATGTGTGCTCTGTCTGGCTCACCCAAAATCTAAGCTAAGTGGAGGTTGGGTAGGCACCGTGGGCCTGCTCTGTTGCTGTTTAGGTTAATGCTGGAAACAGACAACAGAGTAGACATGATTTAGCCATGCCGCCTCTGAAAGTGTTTGCACTCCTCCGTAATTTATGCTTTTTTTCCCGCCTTGATTTTTCAATATCCCTTTGTTTTTCCATCTACACTTACAGGTCAGCCTTTACCCTGTGCTAAACAGAGAAAAACAACTCACACTCACCTACCAATCCGCATCCGCCAGGCAGGCAGTGGCACCCAAGATTGACGGACGCAGCATCCATGGAAGGGAGGACCAAGAGGAATGCCGAAATGCAACTCCCCAATTTGACCAGGATCATACAGTAACTTTAGTATCATCATCTTTTAAATAATTTGATTCATTTTTTCTCTTCAATCATTACGACTGTGTGTTGTTATTGTTTCTCTTTGCTTATTGATCCCTACAGCTATTTTTTAATTTTCTTTGCTAGCTTTAAAAGGAAGCCCGGTACAATAGAATATAAAATGTATGTAATTTGGGTCTCTGTCTATGAGGGCAGACAGTCAAAGCAAATAGCATAATAATAATTAATAATATACTGCTGCCCTGTACTGTCTACTAGTCTAGTACTACTTATCATTAACCATCAAGTCATCATCATGCATGCAAATCCTTTTTCTCCCTTAACAGATTTATGAATATGATGGTTGTTGGACTTGGCCCTTTTTGGCAGGTTCACCCCTGAAACCGGTCCTAGGATGCTTGATTCCGGTCCAGGGAAGACATGGCTTGGCAGTTCGGTCTGGACTGTTCCCATGAGGCACAGGGTCAAGACTGATTTGCATATGGCTATGTCTGAACTGGGGTGGCGTGGTGAAGCAAAATAACGATGGATTAAACCCAGATCTGTGACTGGGGGTGAATGTTTGCCAATGTGCAGCATTCCGTCCATCATCTTGTGTGTTGTGCATTTCGCCCTAAGTGGGAAGGGTATGCCCAGACGTGGGTCCCGTGCTCACCACGCCACTGGAGTCAAGCTATCCTGGCTGATGAAGGCTGATAGCCTGAAACCGGTCTTAGGATGCTTGATTCCGGTCCAGGGAAGACATGGCTTGGCAGTTCGGTCTGGACTGTTCCCATGAGGCACAGGGTCAAGACTGATTTGCATATGGCTATGTCTGAACTGGGGTGGCATGGTGAAGCAAAATAACGATGGATTAAACCCAGATCTGTGACTGGGGGTGAATGTTTGCCAATGTGCAGCATTCCGTCCATCATCTTGTGTGTTGTGCATTTCGCCCTAAGTGGGAAGGGTATGCCCAGACATGGGTCCCGTGCTCACTATGCCACTGGAGTCAAGCTATCCTGGCTGATGAAGGCTGATAGCCTGAAACCGGTCCTAGGATGCTTGATTCCGGTCCAGGGAAGACATGGCTTGGCAGTTCGGTCTGGACTGTTCCCATGAGGCACAGGGTCAAGACTGATTTGCATATGGCTATGTCTGAACTGGGGTGGCGTGGTGAAGCAAAATAACGATGGATTAAACCCAGATCTGTGACTGGGGGTGAATGTTTGCCAATGTGCAGCATTCCGTCCATCATCTTGTGTGTTGTGCATTTTGCCCTAAGTGGGAAGGGTATGCCCAGACGTGGGTCCCGTGCTCACCACGCCACTGGAGTCAAGCTATCCTGGCTGATGAAGGCTGATAGCCTGAAACCGGTCTTAGGATGCTTGATTCCGGTCCAGGGAAGACATGGCTTGGCAGTTCGGTCTGGACTGTTCCCATGAGGCACAGGGTCAAGACTGATTTGCATATGGCTATGTCTGAACTGGGGTGGCATGGTGAAGCAAAATAACGATGGATTAAACCCAGATCTGTGACTGGGGGTGAATGTTTGCCAATGTGCAGCATTCCGTCCATCATCTTGTGTGTTGTGCATTTCGCCCTAAGTGGGAAGGGTATGCCCAGACATGGGTCCCGTGCTCACTATGCCACTGGAGTCAAGCTATCCTGGCTGATGAAGGCTGATAGCCTGAAACCGGTCCTAGGATGCTTGATTCCGGTCCAGGGAAGACATGGCTTGGCAGTTCGGTCTGGACTGTTCCCATGAGGCACAGGGTCAAGACTGATTTGCATATGGCTATGCCTGAACTGGGGTGGTGTGGTGAAGCAAAATAACGATGGATTAAACCCAGATCTGTGACTGGGGGTGAATGTTTGCCAATGTGCAGCATTCCGTCCATCATCTTGTCTGTTGTGCATTTCACCCTAAGTGGGAAGGGTATGCCCAGACGTGGGTCCCGTGCTCACTACGCCACTGGAGTCAAGCTATCCTGGCTGATGAAGGCTGATAGCCTGAAACCGGTCCTAGGATGCTTGATTCCGGTCCAGGGAAGACATGGCTTGGCAGTTCGGTCTGGACTGTTCCCATGAGGCACAGGGTCAAGACTGATTTGCATATGGCTATGTCTGAACTGGGGTGGCGTGGTGAAGCAAAGTAACGATGGATTAAACCCAGATCTGTGACTGGGGGTGAATGTTTGCCAATGTGCAGCATTCCGTCCATCATCTTGTGTGTTGTGCATTTCGCCCTAAGTGGGAAGGGTATGCCCAGACGTGGGACCCGTGCTCACCACGCCACTGGAGTCAAGCTATCCTGGCTGATGAAGGCTGATAGCCTGAAAACGGTCCTAGGATGCTTGATTCCGGTCCAGGGAAGACATGGCTTGGAAGTTCGGTCTGGACTGTTCCCATGAGGCACAGGGTCAAGACTGATTTGCATATGGCTATGTCTGAACTGGGGTGGCGTGGTGAAGCAAAATAACGATGGATTAAACCCAGATCTGTGACTGGGGGTGAATGTTTGCCAATGTGCAGCATTCCGTCCATCATCTTGTGTGTTGTGCACTTTTAGAAGTTGGCATTTCTGTGTGCTGTGTGTCTGCCTGCCTGATGTGAATTGCATGTCTGGCTTGTGAGTGACAGGGGCTGAGAGGTGTGTGTGGCTCCAGGAGGGGCAGGGTGAGTCAGCGCTGGGCTGAATAGGACACCTGTGCTGGGAGTAGTGGGAGGAGTAATCACCTGACTCTGAATAGGAGTGTGCCTGCCCTGTACAATGCTGGCTCCGCCCCCTGTGGTGTGTCTGATCACATAGCCCCCACCTGACAAAGGGGACGAGGAGCTTGCAAAACAAAGTGCTCCAAATCCCCCCTGAACCAGTTGCATCTGGCTCCCCCATGCCCTGCACTACAGACAAAGAGAATCTGAGTATAAGTATAGGGGCTGTGACCCCATAAAAAGGTTCTTGTCCTTGTGCTGGTGTGCTGTTCCTAACTTGGGGGCTTGCTGCTGCTGGGGCCCAGGAGGAACCGCCCTGGGGGCTACCTCCCTGGGCCCAGCGATGCCCCTTGAACCTGGGAGAATTTTCTGCAGGACCCAGGACCTTTGCTGCATCTAGCGCCTCGTGAGTGCTTTCTTTTGTTGCCCTAGGAAGGAGGACAGCGTGGACTGCGCAGCGCTGAGCTACAGCCCCCTTTGGAGGAAATACCGATGTAGGGATACCCCCATGATGCCGTAGCGAGGCAGGAGCCCACCCCGTGTTTTGTGCATATTTTATTAGCGGGAGCCCACCCAGCGTTTTGTGCTTTGAAGCGGGTGCCCACCCCGCGTTTTGTGTTTGGAAGCGGGTGCCCACCTCGCTTATGCTTTTATTTAATTAGCTCAAGAAAGAACAGGGGAACCCTACTCACTAAGGAACCAGGGTAATAGTTATATAGGAAAAACAATGGTTCCTGTGGAATAATATACTATGAGGTTATGATACATAAGCACAATCGTGAAATAGAGGGTTAGATAATGGCAGAGCGCGAAGGAACCACTAACACACCGATTCCAGTGTAGTAAATTTTATGGATTTTTTAAACAATAAATTAGGAGTAAACATTATACATCAAAACATTTGTGCATAGTGTCCCAAGTGACAAAGGGAACCTAAACCTAAGTGACAATGTGAATAATGAATACAAGGTTTCCACAGTTTGTACAAGTCGACCATTATCAAAATGATTCCATGTGAACAGCAGCTATATACAATGATATGTGCTGGGGAAATGGTTTGCTTCTTCTGTTTGTCGACGGCGTTTCAACCCTCAAAACAATGTGGGGTCTCTTCAGGACTATTGATGAAGGGACATCTAAATGGGATTAAAAAAAAGAGCATAAGGCCCATATACCGGCACAAATGCGAAAAATAGGAAAAATAAAATGAAGGCCGTTGGATAAAAGGTAACTGAATATATGGTTACGCAGCCTTGTGAAAATTATGTGCCACACGTGAAGAAAAGAGGAAAAGGTTTACTCACATGAGGACCCGTCCGGGTACTGTGATTGTGAGAAAAGAAGTAAAGAAGAATATTGCAATTACTGATAATTGGACAATGCGCTATGTATAATCAATTACAAGTTACACTGAGGTTCTTACCTCAATGTGAGGACAGGCTGTCAATCCAATGGTGTATGTAGGTGGGCCAGAGGGGCTCAATTAGTTTTATGCCACAGCCGTAGCATTGTAGAATCCCTTTGTGGATTAACAGTGACAATGCACTGAGAGTATTTCTGGAAATTAAAATAATGTAGGGGTCAGATTACTGAATTAAGGGCTGAGCGCAAGGGCTAAGTGGCCTGGATGTGCCAATTTTTACCTCAGTAGAAGAATGGAAAAGCGGGACAGCGTTCCGCGTGTAGATTCAGAAAAAGCCGCGTCAGTCAGCTTGATCGGGTACAATGACAGAGATCCTCATCCAGAGAGAATTGTTATATACAGGGTTTCTCGCTCTTTTTGCCAAGGGAAACCAGCAGACCTAGCTAGGGAAAACCGCTGCACCGAGCAATCCGGTGCTCCGTTTCCGTGATCGGTAAAGAGTGAAAAAAGACCTCAGTGGGAGGTGAAGAAATAAAATGTGTGGCACAAGGTGGGGCTGTTGCGCTAATGACAGTGGTGAATACTCTGTTAATAGGTGGGAATTAGGGCACAATACCGGTGATGGGTACTAAATAGGGAAGAGCAGGTAAAATTACATATATACTTTATATATTTACAAAATTCCGAATTTCGCCGGTGTTTATAATATGCAAACACGCATGCTGTGCACTTCATGGAGTGTGAACATTGTATGTGGGCAGACATTTCACAATTGTAATTCTTAGTTAGTGAACACATATTGCATAAGAGTGAATCTAATATATACAGTTCAACTGTCACAGCGAAAATGAAGTAAATAAAGCTGTTAGAGCAAGCATAGTCGGATGTCAGATGACATACAGGTGTATTCGGGCCACAATTGTTATATCACATGCAGTTGTTTAGCGAAGGGTAGTGACAAATCCTCTCCATTCCTCAGCAGAGTTAAGCCCTTCATTTATTGAATTCACCTTATCTATCCAGCGGCATTCATTCCGTTGGAGTATCTGAAGGATGTCACCTCCTCTTTCTGGAAGAGTGGCGATCTCAATTACTTGCCACTTTATTTTATCAGCAGTATGACCTTTTACATTGTAATGAGACACAAGTGGTGTGTTTTCAACTGATCTGCGTATACGGCTGCGATGTTGGCCAATGCGAGCCTTGACCGGTTGCTGTGTTTGTCCAATATAGGGGAGGCCACACGGACACCATATGCAATAAACAACATTCTTTGTATTGCAGTTAGAGAATGATTGTAAATCGTGTTTTACACTACCATGTTCAAATGTGTCGGTATTGAACGTGAAATTGTAGGAAACACAGTTGCCACATTTGTGGTGTCCTTTCATTTTGGGTAGGCCCCATGCAGTAATCAATGTGTTTGTCCTGTTGGTGATTAAGTCTGTAGATGACCTGACCAGATGATCTTTTATATTTTTTCCTCGTTTGTAGGCAAACAGAGGTGTGTCTATTGTGGGATCAATACTCTGGATAATATTCCAATTTTTGGTGATCAGGTTGCGGACTTGATTGGTGTGTGTGCCAAAGGTGGTGACACATACAATCTTGTTGAGATTAGGTTTCTCTTTTGTCTTGAGAAGGTCTTCCCTGGGGCAGTGCCAGGCGCGTTTGAGAGACTTTTTACAAGTCTGTTGGGGTACCCTCTCGTGACTAGTTTGGTCCTTAGTATCTCCGCCTCTCGCATGTAGTCTGTTTTAAGGGTGCAATTACGGCGTATCTAAGGAAGTGGCTGAAGGGCAGTCCATCCCTTAGTGCACGTGGATGTTGGCTTTGGTATGAGAGGAGGGTGTTCTTTTCAGTGGGTTTCCTATGGAGGGAAGTGTATAGTCTCCCTTTATCATGATTGATGGTTAAATCAAGGAATGCGATGGTGGAGTTATGTACTGTGGATGTAAATGTAAGATGTGTCTGGATGGTGTTACGGTACGTAACAAAATTGCCAAAGTCTGTCTCACTTCCTGTCCAAATCAGAAAGATGTCCAGAGCACTGCTGGTAGTAGTTGCCACCTGATAGAAACTAATTACTCTGTAGGGCAATCCGTAATAGTGTGATGATGAATGTGGTCGGTACCTGGATGGGTCTAGGTCTGCTTTCTAACAATTGTTCAGTGATTGCTATGCTCTCAGTCTGGGGTATGTTGGTGTTTAGTGAGCTGATGTCTAAGGTAGCCAACATGTCAGTTTCCAAATTGTATGGCATCCCATCTACCAGGTTAATCATATACATGGTATCTTTAAAAAATGTTTCTAGTAGGGGAACTTATTCCTTAATGAAGTAATCTATATAAACCCCAATGGGTTCTAGAAAGGATCCACAGCCTGATAGTATAGGGCGACCAGGGGGACTTGTTGTGCTCTTATGAACCTTGGGTAGGGTGTAAAGCACTGGGGTTCTGGGATTTTCAGCATTGAGGAATTCAAACTCTTTTTTGGAGATATACCCTGCTTCTTTGGCCATAGTAGTTATTTGTAAAATCTCATTGAGGATATCTGTAAGGGGGTTAGTGCGTAGTACTTTGTAGTGTTTTTTCTCACTGATTTGTTTGTTGATCTCTGTTTCATAGTCATTGCCGTCTTGTACCACAATTCCCCCACCTTTGTCAGCTGGTTTCAGCATAATAGAATCATCATTTTTCAATGCTGTAAGAGCTTGTCTTTCTAACAGTGTGATAT
The DNA here is from genome assembly GCA_963921515.1 of Calotriton arnoldi. Classification (NCBI taxonomy): domain Eukaryota; kingdom Metazoa; phylum Chordata; class Amphibia; order Caudata; family Salamandridae; genus Calotriton; species Calotriton arnoldi. The sequence continues at coordinate 339,013 of CAWUFW010015559.1, read as the reverse complement.
TGTAAGGGATAAAGGTCTTGGTTGTTTCCAAGCTATCAATGCCTTGTATGACCAACTTCTCAAAAGTCAAAAGTTCAGGTGGCATCATGCCGTTTGAGGGATAGAAGGTGGAGGGTGGTCGTAGTCCTGTGAATGAGTCTTGTGTGTTGGGTTCTTTATCTTTGAAAAATAGTTTCAATCTTATTTTTCTAAAGAACTGAAAGATTTCTGCTTTGAGATTAAAAAAATTGGTTCTTTCTGTGATAACAAAGGACAACCCCTTACTTAAGAGTGATATCTCAGCTGATGACATGACATGACAAGACAGGTTAAAAATGGGAATAGTTTCCAGTTGGTTTATTTCGCAATTTAGTAGGGTTGGGGTCCCCACTGGTAGTGTTTCCTGCGTGTTTGTCTTTCTCCTGGGTATTGATGCCAGGTTTTGCCCTTCGCCTTGCCTCCGCGATCTAAAAAAGGCTGGCCTGGGAGGTTGTCAGATCGGCTCCGGCCTGTTTGTGCATCTGAGTCGTCTGACCCTCCTGAAGATTCTGAGAATGTGATTGGTTGATTCCTTCTGAATCTGCCCCAGGTGTTCTGTCTATTTTGGTTACCAACAGTGGTGTAATAATCTTCTGTCAGATAGGGGGCTGCTCTCTCTTTTGAGAAATGTTTGATATCTTTGGAAACTTTATCAGCTTTCTTTTTAAGTTCAAATGAATTGAAGTCTTCAATGGTTTTGTTTAATTTATCTAGTAGAGTTTTTGCCTCTGCTACTGCGTCACCCTCAAGGAGTTCTTTTTCTAACTCTTCTATTTCCTTGAGTTCGGCTTTGGCGTGCTCAATTGCTGTTTCCACACCTAACACCATCCAATGTCGGGAACAGGTGGTGGAAATATGACTAAATTTGCCATTGAATCTGGGGTCTTCCCTGAAAATGCCAGGAACGTTCCTGACCTGTAATCCCTGCGGTATGATACCTGCCTTCAGGTACTCCGTCAGCATCCGTGCATGAAGCTCGGTTCTGACGTGCTTCTTTTGGCCTTTTCTAATTTCTCAAGTAGTTGTTGTCTAGGGTTGATGCTTCTACTAGGTTGTGCGGAGAAAAGGGAGGGTCCACTAATTATTTTCGCAATGTAATCGTCTGTGTATAGCGGAGCTTCGTCCTCTGTCATTGTAACCCTCAGGGAAAGAATGACCCTATCGTTGTAGGGTGTGAAGGAAAATCCTGGTTAATGGATATCTCCTCGCGGTGCAGCCACCGCACTAAAAGTTCAAGAAAGAACAGGGGAACCCTACTCACTAAGGAACCAGGGTAATAGTTATATAGGAAAAACAATGGTTCCTGTGGAATAATATACTATGAGGTTATGATACATAAGCACAATCGCGATATAGAGGGTTAGATAATGGCAGAGCGCGAAGGAACCACTAACACACCGATTCCAGTGTAGTATATTTTATGGATTTTTTAAACAATAAATTAGGAGTAAACATTATACATCAAAACAACATTTGTGCATAGTGTCCCAAGTGACAAAGGGAACCTAAACCTAAGTGACAACGTGAATAATAAATACAAGGTTTCCACAGTTTGTACAAGTCGACCATTATCAAAATGATTCCATGTGAACAGCAGCTATATACAATGATATGTGCTGGGGAAATGGTTTGCTTCTTCTGTTTGTCGACGGCGTTTCGACCCTCAAAACAATGTGGGGTCTCTTCAGGACTATTGATGAAGGGACATCTAAATGGGATTAAAAAAAAGAGCATAAGGCCCAAATACCGGCACAAATGCGAAAAATAGGAAAAATAAAATGAAGGCCGTTGGATAAAAGGTACCTGAATATATGGTTGCGCAGCCTTGTGAAAATGATGTGCCACACGTGAAGAAAAGAGGAAAAGGTTTACTCACATGAGGACCCGTCCGGGTACTGTGATTGTGAGAAAAGAAGTAGCAATTACTGATAATTGGACACTGCGCTATGTATAATCCATTACTAGTTTCACCGAGGTTCTTACCTCAATGTGAGGACAGGCTGTCAATCCAATGGGGTATGTAGGTGGGCCAGAGGGGCTCAATTAGTTTTATGCCACAGCCGTAGCGTTGTAGAAACCCCAGTGCTTTACACCCTACCCAAGGTTCATAAGAGCACAACAAGTCCCCCTGGTCGCCCTATACTATCAGGCTGTGGATCCGTTCTAGAACCCATTGGGGTTTATATAGATTACTTCATTAAGGAATAAGTTCCCCTACAAGAAACATTTGTTAAAGATACCATGTATATGATTAACCTGGTAGATGGGATGCCATACAATTTGGAAACTGACATGTTGGCTACCATAGACATCAGCTCACTATACACCAACATAACCCAGACTGAGAGCATAGCAATCACTGAACAATTGTTAGAAAGCAGACCTAGACCCATCCAGGTACCGACCACATTCATCATCACACTATTACGGATTGCCCTACAGAGTAATTACTTTCTATCAGGTGGCAACTACTACCAGCAGTGCTCTGGCACCAGCAAGGGAGCAGTTTTTGCGCCAAATCTGGCAAATATTTATATGAACTATGTGGAGCAAACATTTGCTCTCAACATTGACAATGTGTACCGCTCCAACATTAAATGTTGGAAGCGGTACATAGATGACATCTTTCTGATTTGGACAGGAAGTGAGACAGACTTTGGCAATTTTGTTACGTACCTTAACACCATCCAGACCCATCTCACATTTACATCCACAGTACATAAATCCACCATCGCATTCCTTGATTTAACCATCAATCATGATAAAGGGAGACTATACACTTCCCTCCATAGGAAACCCACTGAAAAGAACACCCTCCTCTCATACCAAAGCCAACATCCACGTGCACTAAGGGATGGACTGCCCTTCGGCCAATTCCTTAGGATACGCCGTAATTGCACCCTTAAAACAGACTGCATGCGAGAGGCGGAAATACAAAGGACCAAACTAGTCACGAGAGGGTACCCCAACAGACTTGTAAAAAAGTCTCTCAAACGCGCCTGGCACTGCCCCAGGGAAGAACTTCTCAAGACAAAAGAGAAACCTAATCTCAGCAATATTGTATGTGTCACCACCTTTGGCACACACACCAATCAAGTCCGCAACCTGATCACCAAAAATTGGAATATTATCCAGAGTATTGATCCCACAATAGACACACCTCTGTTTGCCTACAAACGAGGAAAAAATATAAAAGATCATCTGGTAAGGTCATCTACAGACTTAATCACCAACAGGACAAACACATTGATTACTGCATGGGGCCTACCCAAAATGAAAGGACACCACAAATGTGGCAACTGTGTTTCTTGCAATTTCACGTTCAATACCAACACATTTGAACATGGTAGTGTAAAACACGATTTACAATCATTCTCTAACTGCAATACAAAGAACGTTGTTTATTGCATATGGTGTCCGTGTGGCCTCCCCTATATTGGACAAACACAGCAACCGGTCAAGGCTCTCATTGGCCAACATCGCAGCCGTATACGCAGATCAGTTGAAAACGCACCACTTGTGTCTCATTACAATGTAAAAGGTCATACTGCTGATGAAATAAAGTGGCAAGTAATTGAGATCGCCACTCTTCCAGAAAGAGGAGGTGACATCCTTCAGATACTCCAACGGAATGAATGCCGCTGGATAGATAAGGTGAATTCAATAAATGAAGGGCTTAACTCTGCTGAGGAATGGAGAGGATATGTCACTACCCTTCGCTAAACAACTGCATGTGATATAACAATTGTGGCCTGAATACACCTGTATGTCATCTGACATCCGACTATGCTTGCTCTAACAGCTTTATTTACTTCATTTTCGCAGTGACACTTGAACTGTATATATTAGATTCACTCTTATGCAATATGTGTTCACTAACTAAGAATTACAATTGTGAAATGTCTGCCCACATACAATGTTCACAATCCATGAAGTGCCCAGCATGCGTGTTTGCATATTATAAACACCGGCGAAATTCGGAATTTTGTAAATATATAAAGTATATATGTAATTTTACCTGCTCTTCCCTATTTAGTACCCATCACCGGTATTGTGCCCTAATTCCCACCTATTAACAGAGTATTCACCACTGTCATTAGCGCAACAGCCCCACCTTGTGCCACACATTTTATTTCTTCACCTCCCACTGAGGTCTTTTTTCACTCTTTACCGATCACGGAAACGGAGCACCGGATTGCTCGGTGCAGCGGTTTTCCCTAGCTAGGTCTGCCGGTTTCCCTTGGCAAAAAGAGCGGGAAACCCTGTATATAACAATCCTCTATGGATGAGGATCTCTGTCATTGTACCCGATCAAGCTGACTGACGCGGCTTTTTCTGAATCTACACGCGGAGCGCTGTCACGCTTTTCCATTCTTCTACCGAGGTAAGAATTGGCACATCCAGGCCGCTTAGCCCTTGCGCTCAGCCCTTAATTCAGTAATCTGACCCCTACATTATTTTAATTTCCAGAAATACTCTCAGTGCATTGTCACTGTTAATCCACAAAGGGATTCTACAACGCTACGGCTGTGGCGTAAAACTAATTGAGCCCCTCTGGCCCACCTACATACACCATTGGATTGACAGCCTGTCCTCACATTGAGGTAAGAACCTCGGTGTAACTTGTAATTGATTATACATAGCGCATTGTCCAATTATCAGTAATTGCAATATTCTTCTTTACTTCTTTTCTCACAATCACAGTACCCGGACGGGTCCTCATGTGAGTAAACCTTTTCCTCTTTTCTTCACGTGTGGCACATCATTTTCACAAGGCTGCGTAACCATATATTCAGGTACCTTTTATCCAACGGCCTTCATTTTATTTTTCCTATTTTTCGCATTTGTATATGGGCCTTATGCTCTTTTTATTTCAATCCCATTTAGATGTCCCTTCATCAATAGTCCTGAAGAGACCCCACATTGTTTTGAGGGTCGAAACGCTGTCGACAAACAGAAGAAGCGAACCATTTCCCCAGCACATATCATTGTATATAGCTGCTGTTCACATGGAATCATTTTGATAATGGTCGACTTGTACAAACTGTGGAAACCTTGTATTTATTATTCACGTTGTCACTTAGGTTTAGGTTCCCTTTGTCACTTGGGACACTATGCACAAATGTTGTTTTGATGTATAATGTTTACTCCTAACTTTATTGTTTAAAAAATCCATAAAATATACTACACTGGAATCGGTGTGTTAGTGGTTCCTTCGCACTCTGCCATTATCTAACCCTCTATATCGCGATTTTATTTCATTAGCGGGAGCCCACCCCCTGCATTGCCGGACACACGAAATCACCGCTGCGGCCCGAGCCGCGGCAGGAGAGGATGTCAGGCAGCGTGATGCCTGACGCGAGGCGGGACTTCCGGCTCCCCGAAGGAAGCACCGAAGAAGTCCGGAGCCTCGCGGTCTCCACCTAGAAATCCCAGGTCCCAGGAGGGGGCCCGGGGTAAGTGCGGAGAGGGGTGTCAGCCGATCGGCGGGGCTCCCGTGAGAGGAGGGAAGCCCCGCACCACCAGAGGAGAGCAGAGACTGCCCCCGCCGCGTTGGAAGCCCGAGAGCCGGTGAGTGATGGCTCTTTGTTGTTGGTGCCTGTTCGGGGCACAGAGTCTGAGCGGACCCGTCTGGCAGCGGGCCGCTCCAACGATGGGGCAAGTTTGTGTTAGAGCCCAATGGGGGTCCAGAGGGCCCTCATGTGCCCGTGCCGTTAGTTTGGCAATCCCAGCTGCCCCGCCTGACAGTGGGCAGCTGCAAAGTTTTGGGCAACTTGATTTAGAGAAGCCCAGTGGGGCTGATGAGGCACAGATGTGCCAGGGCCCTTTACTTCATTTTCATCCTCAGCTGCACCGCACCAGCGCGGGCAGCTGCAACGTTTGTGCATAATTGTTCAGAGGGCATAGTGAGTGCCCAGGTCTTTCTTTCATTCACAGCTGTGCAGCAATTAGTGCCAGCTGCAACGTTTAGGCCACAGTTCTTTTGGGGCATTGTTATGGAGACAGGAGTGAGATGCACTCCTCTGCCCCAGTACTTTCACAGCTGCACAGCAATTAGCGTCAGCTGCCACGTTTAGGTATGCGCAATTGCGCACTTGAGAATTCTGCTGCATTGACAGCCGCCCTGACATTTGGACATAGGGCATTTGAGCCCCTTTGAGAAGGCTAGTTGGCCAGGGGGACTGTGGGGTTTGTAGGGCGCCAGGCCCTAATGTGATTTATGTGGTGCTAGGAAATGAGATTCATGTACTATGATTTACGCACCCTGTGTTATGCCTCTAACTGTGGTTTATGCTAGTGAGATTATTTCCTAATGTGAGTTATGCTTAGGAGGTTAGGGTCTAATGCGTTTAGACTTATGAGATGATTGCATAATGTGAGTTATGCTTAGGAGGTTACGGTCTAATGCGTTTAGACTTATGAAATTATTGCATAATGTGTTTATGCTGGTGAGGTTGTCGCAGAATGTATTTCACGCCTAAATGTGATACTGTGCATAATAGGGTTTATGTTACAGGATGATGCTGAGGTTGCCAGTGTTTACTGGCTGTGTTCTACGCTTATGATATGTCCTACATTTACTAAGTTCACTTTGTGATGGTTCTGACAGTGGTCCAGTTGGCCCTGTCAGGTGTACATAATCCCTTGAAGATATTACCTAGTGCCAGGTGGCACAATGTATATTATGTGATTACTATTCTAATGTGTTATGAGAATACAAAGGCTATTTTTGATATAACCTTGTGTGGAGTTCCTTTTGTGGTGTGCCTGGTATGTTGTTGCTGTGTGCGTGCGCAAACGCTTTACACATTGCCTCCGGGATAGGCCTGACTGCTCGTGCCAAGCTACCAAGGGGGTGAGTAGGGGTTATCTTCGGCATGTAACTCCCTTGCCCTGAGTAGAGTGGTGGTCTCTGCCTTGCTTTGTCGCAAGCCTTAGCCAACCAGAGATCCCATTTCTAACATTGGTTGTCAGCGGTGAGGATAGGACTTGCGTTTGCGCAGTACCATAGCGACAACTGGTTATACTACAAGCTCTGCATTTTAGATAGTCACATGTTGTGGATTATTGTTTATGATTTTGTTTTCTCCTCAAGAGTGTCATTTTTAAATGGAGTTTTCTGCCCTTTTATGTTTGGTGGCAGAAGAGAGAAAATGACAGGGCGGGGACGGCAGTAGGTGGGGGGGTTCCCATAGATAGGGAGTCCCTCGCTGGGTCCGGTGCCCCATCCCTTTTCCTGTCCCCAGAGGTGTGGGTGGATAGGAGGGAAGAAAGGGAGTGTGGAGGAGAAAAAGCTAGCTCTGGAGGGTAGGTTATCCTCTGAGTGTAGTTTGAGTTGTCTGGGTTCACCAGTAAGGGTGGGATCCAGTGGTGGCAGCAAGATGAAGTCCAGTGCAGGAAGTCCCATTCCCAGTTCCGAGAGTATGGTACCTGGTTCCCAGTAAGAGGGGGATAGGTTGAGATTCAGGGGCAGTACGATACAGTCTCACCAATCTGGGGGGGGCGTATGTGGATGAGTGGTGTGTTGCACTGGACGATTGGTGTGAGTTCTCTGAATAAGGAGCTTGCATTGGGGAGTGACCCTAGAGGAAGGTGCAGGTGTCTCCCAACCCGCGTGGCGGAGATGGTTCAGAGGAACCCAAAAAGGTACCCTTATAGTGAGGAGGTTGCAAGGCCTCATATCCTGTCCCGCAGGAGAAGGTGTGAGACTGGGCCGTGATACGTGCCTCAACCTCAGTCTCCAGTACTGGATGGTTCTTAGAGGGAACACCAGGTAAGGAGCCTAGTCTGTCCTGTTGGACTGTTCTTGGTGGGGGATCTCCCCATGGTATGTGAGCTGAGAGTGATCTTACAAGGAGTGGCTGAGGTGTCTTCCAACCCAGAGTGGTGGAAGAGGTTCAGAGTAGCCCAGCTAGGTCCCAGTGTAGTGGGAGGGGTGTAGGGACTCACATCCTGTCTCATAGGAGAAGGAGTGAGTGTGGGGCTGCGTGTCCCAAGGTGCCCGAAACCCCGTCTCAGGACCTGGATGGTTCCCGAGGGGAACTCCAGGTTGGGATCCTACGCTGTACTGATGTGGGGGATCTCCCAGTGTCTAGGGGACGTGGAGCGTCTGTAACCAGAGCTCCAGCGGTCCTGGTGGCTGCAGTACCACTCCTAAGTGGAGGGTGCAGAAGTCCAGAGTGAGGGGTGAGAGGGGAAAGAGTCCCCAGTGGAAGAACCAGTGGGTCAGGGGCCAGCCAGAAGGGCTGAGTCGCCAATGATTGGCCATGGTGACGCCACTTCTGTCCTGGGGGATCATCACGCACTGTCAGATGGACAGGAGGTTGTGAGATCGGCGCCAGGCAGACTGTCACACGACACATTAGTTATGTGTCACCCTCAAGGGGGGGCATGCGTGCTCCCCGTGAAGTCCTGGTTCGCCGGGCATCTGACCAAAGGGTACCGTCCCTGGGTTGGGGAGCCAGGAGCAGGTGTTTCCTGACCTGGATGGCAGGGCAACTGTAATCAGTGTCCTGGCCGGTTTGCCTTCTAGGGGTACCACTGTAGAGGGGTGGTGCAGGCCTAGTCGGGATCTTTAGGGTCCCTGGCTCAGTGTGGTAGTACTACCCTGAAGGCAGGTGGGGCCCATCTTAAGTGAAGGGACCCTGCTCTTCAGAAGGGAGGGTGCAGAACTCTGGAAGGGGGTGCAGAGGGAGGGAGTCTTTACCTCTGACCCCGGTGCAGCCGGTGAATTTGGATCCCAGGTGGTAGACCAGTTGATGGAGAGAGGTCCTGAACTGGTGGGAGAGTTGTGTTCTGGTGGGTGCTTCTCCTGGGAGAGCGCAGAACCCCAGAAGTAGAGGTAGGGTGAGGAGACGCTTCGCCCGTGACCTCTGGTCAGCCTGAGGGTGCGGACCCTAGGTTGGAGGATCAGTGGTAGTTTGGAACTACGCTGAGAAGGAGAGTGGAGAATGGCTATTATGTGCCAGGGGTTACTGCCCCCCACTCTGTGTATTGGCAAGGACCAGTGACGTCTGGGTGGCCTAAGGCCTGGTCCTGGCCGTGGACAACTAGGGAGTACCAGTGGGGAAGCCTAGTTGGGCCTGAGAGTTCTTTTTCAGAGGGAACCACGTGGGTTCAGAGTGGCGTAGAACCAGAGGGTGTCCCTGCAGTGAGGGCCCGCGTCTGTGTTCTATCGCCCGAAGCAGGGAAGCCCATCAAGGTAGTGATTGGTCAACCCTGCGTTTTAGCTGGAAGGGGGTTGTGTTGGAATTTGTCCCTTTTTGGCAGGTTCACCCCTAAACTTTTTGCCTTAAGTTCTGACATGGTGTTGGTGGTTTTAGGCCTCTGGGCACTTTAGCACTGTGGTCCGGTGTAAAGTGCGTGCCCTCTCTGTGTACATTTGGTGAAGTTGGCCTGCCCTCCCATAGAAATGTATTGGGGATAAGTGTGTCCGTGGTAATTCCTGGTATGAGAGGAGCAGCAGGGTCGAGTTTAGTATGTATGAACTCGTGAGAATAAATGCTGCGCAATGGTGTGCGCAGATTTATGATGACTGGTGGAGAAATGCCACTTTTAGAAGTTGGCATTTCTGTGTGCTGTGTGTCTGCCTGCCTGATGTGAATTGCATGTCTGGCTTGTGAGTGACAGGGGCTGAGAGGTGTGTGTGGCTCCAGGAGGGGCAGGGTGAGTCAGCGCTGGGCTGAATAGGACACCTGTGGTGGGAGTAGTAGGAGGAGTAATCCCCATTACTCTGAATAGGAGTGTGACTGCCCTGTACAATGCTGGCTCCACCCCCTGTGGTGTGTCTGATCACCTAGCCCCCACCTGACAAAGGGGAAGAGGAGCTTGCAAAACAAAGTGCTCCAAATCCCTCCATAACCAGTTGCATCTGGTTCCCCCATGCCCTGCACTACAGACAAAGAGAATCTGAGTATAAGTATAGGGGCTGTGACCCCATAAAAAGGTTCTTGTCCTTGTGCTGGTGTGCTGTTCCTAACTTGGGGGCTTGCTGCTGCTGGGGCCTAGGAGGAACCGCCCTGGGGGCTACCTCCCTGGGCCCAGCGATGCCCCTTGAACCTGGGAGAATTTTCTGCAGGACCCAGGACCTTTGCTGCATCTAGCGCCTCGTGAGCGCTTTCTTTTTTGTTACCCTAGGAAGGAGGACAGTGTGGGCTGCGCAGCGCTGAGCTACAGCCCCCTTTGGAGGGAATCCCGATGTAGGGATTCCCCCATGATGCCGTAGTGAGGCGGGAGCCCACCCCGTGTTTATGCATATTTTATTAGCGGGAGCCCACCCCACGTTTTGTGCTTTGAAGCGGGTGCCCACCCCGCATTTTGTGCTTGGACGTGGGTGCCCACCCCGCTTATGCTTTTATTTAATTAGCGGGAGCCCACCCCGCATTGCCGAAGAAACAAATTCACCGCTGCGGCCCGAGCCGCAGCAGGAGAGGAAGTCAGGCAGCGTGATGCCTGGCGCGAGGTGGGACTTCCGGCTCCCCGAAGGAAGCGCCGAAGAAGTCCGGAGCCTCGCGGTCTCCACCTAGAAATCCCGGGTCCCAGGAGGGGGCCCGGGTGAAGTGCAGAGAGGGGTGGCAGCTGATCGGTGGGGCTCCCGTGAGAGGAGGGAAGCCCTGCGCCACCAGAGGAGAGCAGAGACTGCCCCCGCCGCGTTGGAAGCCCGAGAGCCAGTGAGTGATGGCTCTTTGTTGTTGGTGCCTGTTCGGGGCACAGAGTCTGAGCGGCCCCGTCTGTGTTAGAGCCCTATGGGGGTCCAGAGGGCCCTCATGTGCCTGTGCAGTTAGTTTGACAATCCCAGCTGCCCCGCCTGACGGTGGGCAGCTGCAACGTTTTGGGAAACTTGATTTAGAGAAGCCCAGTGGGGCTGATGAGGCACAGATGTGCCAGGGCCCTTTACTTCGTTTTCATCCTCAGCTGCACCGCACCAGCGCAGGCAGCTGCAACGTTTGTGCATAATTGTTCAGAGGGCATAGTGAGTGCCCAGGCCTTTCTTTCATTCACAGCTGCGCAGCAATTAGTGCCAGCTGCAACGTTTAGGCCACAGTTCTTTTGGGTCATTGTTAGGGAGACAGGAGTGAGATGCACTCCTCTGCCCCAGTACTTTCACAGCTGCACGGCAATTAGCGTCAGCTGCCACGTTTAGGTATGCGCAATTGCGCACTTGAGAATTCTGCTGCATTGGCAGCCGCCCCATACATTTGGACATAGGGCATTTGAGCCCCTTTGAGAAGGCCAGTTGGCCAGGGGGACTGTGGGGTTTGTAGGGCGCCAGGCCCTAATGTGATTTATGTGGTGCTAGGAAATGTGATTCATGTACTATGATTTACGCACCTGTGTTATGCCTCTAACTGTGGTTTATGTTAGTGAGATTATTTCCTAATGTGAGTTATGCTTAGGAGGTTAGGGTCTAATGCGTTTAGACTTATGAGATGATTGCATAATGTGAGTTATGCTTAGGAGGTTACGGTCTAATGCGTTTAGACTTATGAGATGATTGCATAATGTGTTTATGCTGGTGAGGTTGGCGCAGAATGTATTTCACGCCTAAATGTGATACTGTGCATAATAGGGTTTATGTTACAGGATGATGCTGAGGTTGCCAGTGTTTACTGGCTGTGTTCTATGTTTATGAAATGTCCTACATTTACTAAGTTCACTTTGTGATGGTTCTGACAGTGGTCCAGTTGGCCCTGTCAGGTGTACATAATCCCTTGAAGATATTACCTAGTGCCAGGTGGCACAATGTATATTATGTGATTACTATTCTAATGTGTTATGAGAATACAACGGCTATTTTTGATATAACCTTGTGTGGAGTTCCTTTTGTGGTGTGCCTGGTATGTTGTTGCTGTGTGCGTGCGCAAACGCTTTACACATTGCCTCCGGGATAGGCCTGACTGCTCGTGCCATGCTACCAAGGGGGTGAGCAGGGGTTATCTTCGGCGTGTAACTCCCTTGCCCTGACTAGAGTGGTGGTCTCTGCCTGGCTTTGGCGCAAGCGTTAGCCAACCAGAGATCCCATTTCTAACAATGGTCGTCTACCAAGATTGTGTGTGTGTGTTGTCCATGTGTACTGTTTGCCTTTGTCAAACCTTTCCCTCAAATACCTCTTCCCAATCATTCATCAAACCCTAACCCTCTTCCCCCAGGCTGTGTGATTTATATTGAGGTGTGACTAAACTAAATTTACACCAATAATTGATCACACACTTGTTGGGGTGGATGTGGTGAAAGCAACACTAATTCAATTTAAATACAGGACGAGGATCTTCTTCTTCTGCTTGCCCACCCATGCTCAGTATATTTGCAAGTCAATTTTTTTTCCAAAGGAACATAATCCATCATAATTAATTGCCGGCATCGATTGGATTCATCATCCTCCTTTTACAGCACTAAAGGTTAAGTTGTGTCGAGTGACTCGACACAACTATAGTTTGTAACTTGCTGTTGTACTAGGCTATGTTTTATTTTACTTTAGCATTGCTAATCAACATTATTATGGTTTATTGTTTGGCAGTCTTCTTGTGTACTGTACTGTACTTCGTTCAACTACTCCTTTCAGAGTCTCTTTCAGGCGACTGACTGTCTCATTTTCTTTTTTTGCAAATGCTACTGCCAGTGTCTACTACTCCCACCACAACCATGGCATCTTGGGAAACCAAACCATCATCACCATGCAGCCATCGCTGTGCCTAAGTTTACTTTAAACATTAATCACAGGTAAGAGAAGAAGTTTGGGGGAGGCATAGTTAATAATGGAAATTAATTCATTAATTCACACACCCACACCCTTGAGTCCAGTTGCAGACTGCATAGACTAGGAGGAGAGACTGACACTACTAGTAGGACAAGTCACTCAGTGAGGGCACCGCATCTATCTGTTCGTATGTTACAAAAAATCGGCAGATTATTTAAATCAAACAGTGGCTGCGGCCCTGCAGCAGCAAAGGAAACCGTGTGACGTAAAAGAGTAACCCCCCCACAAAACATTTACATCATATGTAAAGTTTAAGTATAAATATAATTTAATCCCCTAACAAAAATAAACTATGTAAAAAATAATCCCACCCCTCTCCCTAACCCCAACCAATGTCCAAAAAGAATAGTCCAACCAATGTCCGTTCAAAAACAAAATTGTCCATATAACCCCAACTTTTCCCCAGCGTGCGCCCAATGCCCACCCACCAAAAAAAGGAATAAAAATGGGGCAATCTAACGGGATCTCTCTATCGGTGGGCTCGCAGTCACCGGTTAACCGCCAGGACCTCCTGCTTTAGTTCCTTTACCTGCTCCTGTAGGCGCGCCATTTGGAGCAGCATGTGGCGCTTAAAAGATCAACAATTGCATCCAAAGGGGGGGGGCAGCAGTTTTTGATGAATTGCGGCGGGTGGCTGCCAGACCGCGGCGATGTACCACTGGAGGGGCCCGGCTGGGGCCTGGGGCATTGGAGGAGGCTGCAACTGCTGCCGCCTCCTCCTCTTCCTCCGCCAGAACCACCAGCCGCCGGTATTGTGTACGGATGGCCTCCATGGCTGCCAACTCCTTCCTGTACGGTTTAGATGATTTTGGTTCGGAAGGAGTAGCTATATCAAGAAGAAAAAAGAATATTGTAACCAATATACTCTTAGCATAACAGTAAAACAGTAAGACAAATTAATTCTAAACGTAGTAAGACAAATTCATTCTAAACATAGTGGCACAGTAGCACTAGCAAGCACAGTACATAACATTTGTGGTATCTATCCTCCCACTTCCTCGGCCTCTAACATTTGTGGGAGTTTCAGGCATTATACTAGCAATATGGACTCACTCAAATAGTACACCAGTCTTCTTCTTCCCTCTTGTTCAGCTAAATTAAGTAAACTTGTTGTAGCCGGCATGCCAGCTCAGTCAGCTTGCGCCCAAGACACATACTCGTCGTGACGCAGACTCACATTAGTTTTATGGGGAAGCTGACTACTACACAAGCATCTTATTTTTCCATTATGGGTGGCACTGGCCATACTCTGTTACATCAAGGGCAACTGCTCAATTTCACTTTCACCCTGCCCTGACTACTATACTACAACAAGGCAGATGATATCTGATCCAAATGATCATTGCTTATATATGGGACGACATGAGGTACTTTGTTTTGATTGATTTTGTAACCATGCAGCCGATAGGCCACCCATGTTAGGCTGACACAGTCAAAAATAAATTAACATAGGTAGGGAATGGGACTTGTAGTCGGAGGGAGGCGCTTGATAACAACATACATACACAATATATATGCTGTGCTTGCAAACCACTGTGAGTCAAGGGAGTATTCTGAAAATATAACTTCTATTCTCCTTGGCTTTGCTACTCTGGTGCGGTTTCTTTTTCTTTTACATTCTCTTCAAAGACTCTTCATCCAGTGACAGTCTCCACCTATGCTATCTATGATGAATACCACCCAGGCATCCATCCATTCAAAGTAAATGTGTCTATCATTCTTCTTAATCTCTCAACAAACCTTAGTTTGTTTCACCAACAACAAACATTTATTTTTTAAACCACCACCCATGCATCCTTCCTTCCTTGCTTGCCTTTGAGTTTGACCCATGAAACATCCGGGAGGATTCTTGCTATCCACCCATAAAGTTTCACCCACCCAGGCAGGCATCTTTTCTTTCACCTTCCACCCATCCTTCAACCACCCATGCATCTGATTCCTATCAGCCACCTATGCATGCATCTCACGAATCCTTCTCTGCCAGTCATATATATTACATCTCGCCCATCCTTCCTCCTTCCATCCTTCTTTCCCTTTTTGTTCAACCCATCCATCAAGGTCATCTGATCTGACTCTTAGTCTTCTCCATAAAACTTTCACAGCTGAGTTGACGTCAGATAGAAGAGGCCATTAGTTACTCAACTACTCCCGCTGCTAATGCTATTGCTCTAATGCTTAGTAAAGGGTGCCTTCTTCAACCGTTGTTCACAACAACTTAGTCTCCCTCAACTTACACAACACCCTTTCAGCGAGTGTGTAACTATTGTCAATAAGTAAGGAATATAAGTATAACTTACCACTGCCCGCCACTGCTGCTGGCTCACCCACCCCTGTGGCAGCTGCCGCATCCACTGCTCCCTCCTGGCTGGTGTCGTCTGCCCCGCCGGTGGCCCCGGCAATGGTGGTCATGGTCGGTACGCCTAGAAATAACATTACACATTTTTTAGATGCCATATTCACCTCCCCCTATTTTTCACTAGCAAGATTGAAAAAAAAGTTAAAATACAAACATATAACACATACATCACTACAAATCGGGTACTAGAGTAGAGTAGAGTAGACACTACTAGTAGTAGTATGTCCTATCCTATCAAAATTAGTAAAATATCTGGTTGGGCATTTTGTTGGTGGGAATTGTCGAAAAGCCTCTCAAGATTAAGAAGACTAGAAGAGGCCAACCTAAAGGACTGGAATCAGTGGCTAGAGCTATTGGTGAATCTGAGTTTTAATAAAACCTTTTAAATAAAGAGTGGCCAACTGGGCAAGCTTAGCTGCAGACAGACTAATAATAGTAGTTTTACAGAGAGTCATAGCAGAGGAAGTTAGAGGCAGGGATAACAAGAATTTAGAAACAGATAGTCTAGATCGAAGAAGATTTGGTAAAAAATTGAATTAGGAAACGGAAATGATAGTTCGGAACAAATAAGGTGCAGTAAAAGTTAGGGAAATATAATTATTAATATCAACAACAGGAAGACTTACTGGGGCCAGCAGCAGAGCCCTCGGTAGAGGAGTGTTCCTGGTCCTGGCCCTGGCGTTCTCCAGCTGCTCCCGCCGACTCCGACCCTGTCTTCTTGCCCCTGGGTGGTGATCATGTAAGATATAATAAAGAAAGAGACAAACATTGATGATTGGTGTGAAACCAATAAAATATTTTAAAAAACGCTCCAAAAAACATTTTTGGAAACAACAATTGCAATAAAATTGACCTATCTAATCTGATCGACTGGTAGTATCGCGGAATTCGAGGACCGTCTAGTTATTATTTATGAACACTAATCCAGTGTTCCATTCTGATTCCAGAATACTACGCCTAAGTACCACCTGACCTAGCCCACCTATTCAGACGGGCCAATTGTTCACTAAGTCTGCATTTCCATTTATTTTAGTCCTCAAAAATGCATAGATGGAGGACACATGCATACATTTTTGCATACACCAAATTGTTGGTTGGTTGCTTGCTGCTGATGTTCTGCTAAGCCTATTACTCACTCACTAAACAAACTACAAAAGGTTCTGCTAAGGACTGGTGTAAGCAGCACTCAACAGCACGTGACGTGACGGAGGATGTGTCACGCAGACCGTTTAAAAATTAGCAACTAATACTAAGTAACTGAACTACCTATCCACCACTATCTTAGTGACAGGAGGACAAAGGAAGGATTAGAGTCTCTCTAGCATTACCTAACTTAAGTTCTCTAAAGTAAACTCTTACATAATCAGCCCAAGCGAGCGCAAAGTTGCAAACAACAAGTGAGATTAGTAGCGCCGAGCACCTGTGTCTAGAAGAATAACAGTCACAGACGAGTTTTAAACTTAATTTACCTGCAATGTAAGCAGCAGCATTCTTGGTATTAGGAAAACAATTATATTCGCAATAACAGTAACACAGTCTAGAGAACACACAATAGTACTAGTATTAGCTACTTACCAAGCCCCACGACCTCGACACCTAGCAGGTCCAGCAGGTCCTGCTCCCGGTCCAAGACGTCTGACCACCGGTGGGTCAGCTGGTTATGGGTGCGCCGGACCCCAGAGCAGCGAAACACTGCCCGGCACACACTCGCCCACTGGTGGTGACGCTCCTGGGTAGCGTACCCGGAGCCAGGCCTGCCGCCTGCTGCCTGCTGCCAAGGTCAAGGGGAGGTGGTGCTGCACAAAAAAAAACAAGGGCGGCCA
Source organism: Calotriton arnoldi (assembly GCA_963921515.1). Taxonomy (NCBI): domain Eukaryota; kingdom Metazoa; phylum Chordata; class Amphibia; order Caudata; family Salamandridae; genus Calotriton; species Calotriton arnoldi. The sequence continues at coordinate 322,059 of CAWUFW010015559.1, read as the reverse complement.
CCTCCGCCTCACCGAAAAGGGACTGGGCCTGCACCCCTGGCGGGCGCAGTCTACCGCAAGGCAGGCGGCTCTTTGGCACAGGTGCCTTGCCCCTGGAGTCGGTACCCTTTCCCTTAGCCATGGTTCTGGGGTGGGCGGGGGTCGGAAAAGAAAATTTAGCAGGAAAAAATAAAGTTAGGGGAAGAAGTAGGAGAGTAAAGAAGGAAGTAATAAAAACGCAAAATATAGACTTAGGGACAGAGAGGGATAGATAATAAATAAAAAAGTACATAAAAACAGTGTAAAAAACAAAAGATTGGAGAGGGATTGAAAAACAGGCCCCAGAACCATGCAAAAGATAGGAAAACAAGATGGCCGCGCCCATTGGCGACCGCGTGGTGAAGTTTGCGCGATATTTCCCCCGAACATGTCATCCGCATTGCCGGACATCAAAAACATCTCGCAAGCATACGCAAGCACACGGAGCATGCGGAAACAAGCAACTCTGCATGCTCGCATAGCGTCGCAGAATTTGTGTGCATCTTCGCGTAGCATGGCTACGCGAACTTCGCCCAGGGTTACCCAGCATACATCGCCCCAGGAAAGGTGCCTGGTTCACCACCACTCTCCAAGAAACCAGGCACACCTGCAGACACCTGGAGAAGAACTGGAGAAACACAAAGACAGCCGAAAACCACACCGCCTACAAGGACGCCATGACGGACTACCACAACCAAATCAGAGCCACCAAGAGGAACTTCATCCACAACAAAATCGTCGCAAACTCCACCAACTCCAAGGAGCTTTTTAGCATCATTCAAGAATTCACAAACCCACGCAGCGAAGCCACAGACATCATCCCATCCCAAGACCTCTGCGACAAGCTTGGAACGTACCTCCACCTCAAAATCAAGAACCTTTACAACAACTTCGTTGACCACCCTCTAGGCCTCACAGATGGCCCCCCACCTACCAGAGACACCAGCCGGCCCACCATCTCCAACTGGACACGAATCACAACCGAAGACACCACCTCGACTATGAAAGGCATCCACTTGGGGGCCCCACCGACCCGTGCCCCCCTCACATCTACCACAGAGCCATGGCCACCATTGCACCCAAACTACAGCGCACCATCAACACCACCTTCAAAACAGGAACCTTCCTAGATGACTGGAAGCGTGCAGAAGTCAGACACCTGCTCAAGAAGCCCACAGCCGACCCCACCGACCTCAAGAACTATCGGCCAATCCTGCTCCTCCCCTTCACAGCCAAAGTCACAGAGAAAACAGTCAACAGGGAACTTACATGCTTCATCGAAGAAAACGCCGTCCTCGACCCGTCCCAATCCGGATTCCGAAGCAACCACAGCACAGAGACCGCCCTACTTGCAGCCACAGATGACATCCACACCCTCCTGGACCAAGGCCACTCCGCAGCCCTCATCCTACTCGACCTATCAGCGGCCTTCGACACTGTCTCCTACGCACACTATTCAGCAGACTACACGACGCAGGAATTCAAGGAACAGCCCTGGACTGGAGCCGATCATTCCTCACCGGAAGAAACCAAAGAATCAGACTACCACCCTTCCTCTCCAACCCCACGAAAATCACCTGCGGAGTCCCACAGAGGTCATCACTGAGCCCAACACTCTTCAACATCTACATGACCCCCCTCGCAACCATCGTCTGACAACACGGCCTCAACATCGTATCCTACACTGACAACACCCAACTCATCTTCTCCCTCACCAAAGACCCCACCACCGCCAAACTCAACTTCCAGGAAGGAAAGCAAGATGTCCCAGTCTGGATGACCAACAGCTGCCTGAAGCTCAACGCTGAGAAAACAGAAGTCCTCATCCTCAGCACCACCCCTTCAGCATAGGACAGCACATGGTGGCCGACCGCCCTCAGAAGTCCACCTACCCCCTCAGACCACGCCAAGAACCTCGGCATCATACTCGGCTCATCAGTCACCATGAACCGCCAGGTCAACGCCGTTACCTCCAACTGCTTCAACACCCTCCGCATCCTCTGCAAGACCTTCAAGTGGATCCCCCCGAGGCAAGGAAGACAGTCACCCACTGACTCATCACCAGCAGACTGGACTACGGAAACGCACTCTACGCTGGCATCAACAAGTCCCTACTCCGCAAACACCAAACAATACAGAACACTACCACCAGACTCGTCCTTGGCCTCCCCCAGCACAAACACATCACCCAGCACCTACAAAGACTCCACTGGCTCCCAGTGGAGAAAAGAGTCACCTTCAAAATCCTCACCCACGCCTACAAGTGCCTACATAACAACAGACCCAAATACCTCAATGACAGAATCAACTTCCACGTACCCAAAAGAAACCTACGATCCTCCAACCTTGCTCTGGCCAAAACCCCACACATCCACAGAGCCAGAGCAGGCGGAAGATCCTTCTCCCACATTGCAGCCAAGAACTGGAACAAGCTACCAGCAAACATCAGATGAGTCCCCTCCCTGAACACCTTCAGGAAGACGCTCAAGACCTGGCTCTTAGGCTAGACAGACCTATGGACCCCCCCTAGCACCTTGAGACCCTTACGGGTGAGTAGCGTGCTTACAATTCACTGATTGATTGATTGATGCAACTGTCCAGTTTCCTTATGTCTCTGCGATAGAACCCTCTCAATTGCCTGATCTGACGCATCCATCTGCACATAAAATGGCGCTGAAGGATCCGTGTGCAGTGAAATTGGGGCAAAGGGGCATAGATAAAGCTCTCTTTTATGGACTGAAAGGCCTCCTCAGCTTCCTTGGACCACACATATGGAACTCCCTTTCATAATTAATGAGTCAATGGAATTACCTTCTGGGAGAATTCTTTGATAAACCTTCTGTAGAAATTTGTGAATCCAATATAACTTTGAATTTCTTTTACTGAGGAGGGTGAAGGCCATTCGATTGCTGCCTTAATCTTTTGCTTATCCAAGGTCACTCCTTCAGGAGATAGAGTAAAATCAAGGAAATTTACTGTTCTGGCATTGAAGGCACATTTCTCTAGTTTCACATATAGGCTATTTTCTCTCAGACCTTGCAGCGCACCTCTAACATGTTTACGATATTCTTTTCCCTGATGTTGAGTAGATTAAAATATTGTCTATGTATACGATTGTGCACTTGTCAGTGAACTACTCAGCATATCATTAATGAGGTGTTGGAAGTGGCCAGAGCATTGCACAGACCATGAGGCATCACTTGATACTCGAAGAGTCTGTACTTTGTCCGAAAAGCGGCTTTCCACTCATCTCCTTCTTTGATTCAGATTAGATGGTACACCCCTCTCAAATCCAAATTGGTATGTATCCAAGACCCTTTAACCTTTTCTAGGAGAAAGGAATTCAAGGGCAAGGGATTGCGGTTCTTGATCGTAATCCAATTTAGAGCCTTGTAATCTATACAAGTTCTCAGATCTCCTTTCTCCTTCTTTGGTAAGAAAAACAAAGGAGATGAAACGGGTGACTGAGATGGTCGAATTAACCCATTCTTTCGATACTTTCAAATATACTCCTTGAGATGTTGATTCTCCTATTCTGTCAAGTCATATATCCTGCTACAAGGAAGGTTGGCACCTGATTCTTTCTCAATCTTACAGTCGTACGACGTTGAGGGGGAAGTTTCTCTTCCTCCACTTCATTAAAGATGTCCTGAAATTCTCTGTACATTTATGGAATTTCTTTGGTGTGTATTACACACACAGAGACTCCTGCTTCACAAAAACTGGCAGCTAGGATGGATTCCTTTAGTTGAGGATTCTCGCGGAAGCAGTACTCCTTACAATACTCTGAGTTAATTTGAATGGATCTTTTTTCCCAATCAATTGTCTGGTTATGTTTTGTTAACCATGGGAGACCAAGAATAATTTGAAATTTGGTGCATCAATTAAATTAAACTGTATGACCTCTTGATGACCATCAAATTCTACTTGTTCGGTGTGACTCACTATGGGACCTGAGGAGAGATTTGTTACATCCACCTTTCTCACTGCTTCACTCTTAGACTTCCTAATTGCCTTCATTCAATTCTTGAAGCAAATTTCAGTTCACAGAAATTTCCGGTGGCCCCTGAATTAATCATTACTGATATGTCAGATAGAGTTGAATTTCCAAATGTCAGCGTCATCGCAAGGGTGAGATGCTGGGCTGATGACTGTAGTGTATTCGCTATTGATGGGTCTTCGGTGTTGTTTCCTCTATAGCACTCCACAAACCAACTCCTCCTACTGGTGGTGCCCCAAGTTTTCATTCAGTGATATTTTGGGCTTTTTTCAGGGCGGATTGTAACAAAATGACCACTTGCTCCATAATGCAAGCAAAGATTATTTTGCCTCCTTTTCTCTTACTCCTCCTTTGAAGGAGGTCTTCGTACTGCATCAATTTACATATGCTCCACATCTTGACTGCTATCTGATACTCTTGTACCTTCTGTGCTTATTCGATCTAATCTGGGCACAATAAAGTGAAAATCCTTCCTCTCCTCTCCTCTCCTCTCCTCTCCACTCCTCTCCTCTCTTCTCCTCTTCTCTCATCTCCTCTCTTCTCCTCTCCTCTCCTCTCCTTACCTCTCCTCTCCTCTCCGCTCCTCTCCTCTCTTCTCCTCTTCTCTCATCTCCTCTCTTCTCTTCTCCTCTCCTCTCCTTACCTCTCCTCTCCTCTCCTCTCCTCTCCGCTCCTCTCCTCTCTTCTCCTCTTCTCTCATCTCCTCTCTTCTCCTCTCCTCTCCTCTCCTTACCTCTCCTCTCTGCTCCTCTCCTCTCTTCTCCTCTTCTCTCATCTCCTCTCTTCTCTTCTCCTCTCCTTACCTCTCCTCTCCGCTCCTCTCCTCTCTTCTCCTCTTCTCTCATCTCCTCTCTTCTCCTCTCCTCTCCTCTCCTTACCTCTCCTCTCCTCTCCGCTCCTCTCCTCTCTTCTCCTCTTCTCTCATCTCCTCTCTTCTCTTCTCCTCTCCTCTCCTTACCTCTCCTCTCCTCTCCTCTCCGCTCCTCTCCTCTCTTCTCCTCTTCTCTCATCTCCTCTCTTCTCCTCTCCTCTCCTCTCCTTACCTCTCCTCTCCATCTGTTGATAGTCTATCTCTAGAACCAAATCTATTAGGTGTTTGAGATTGGGTGTCCTTAAGTTCATCCCTCTGACCTCTGTAGAACAAGGCTGCCCTTTTATTCGCTGGCTAATTTGTCTCTGCAATTAACTTGTTGAATTGAGAGAGGTAGGCAACGATTTCCTTATTGCCCTGTTTCAATTCTAACAATCCATTATCAGTCGCCTTTGCTACTCTTCTTCTATCAAAATTCCTAAGGAACTCCTGCTTGAAATCATCAAAATGGTACAGGTTTAGAGCATCCTTTGATACCAATGGTAAGGACCAGGCTTCTGCATCACCACTTAGATAAGACAATATGAAGGCAACTCGGGACTGTGCATCAAGAAAAAACTCCAGGCGACTCATGAAATGAAGTGAACATTGGGTTAAAATATTTGGGCCTTTTGCGGGTCACAGCTAAAATGCTCAGGGGGCGAAGGGATTACCAGAGACAATGAGTTAACTACTTGAGTGGTGTTTCTAGTATTGCGAATAGGAGAGGAACTAGAAACCTGAGTTTCAGGGGACAAAGCTACAAAGCTCAATCCAGTTAAATAACAATCCATTCTAGTTGCTATTACTGTGGTCTCTTTACTGTATGCCATCAATTCTAATCTTATTTTCTTCCCTCGCTGCCATTAATTTTTCTATGACTTCTAAGACCCCTCCCAGGTTCTTCAAATCTAAATCTTCGGTCTTTCTGCTCAGGTGACTAAACTAGACATGGGCACTCCACTCTGTCACAATCTGTACCTTCTAGTTTCTAGTCTTCACAGGAGCAAAATGGTGCTTGAACCCAGTGAATCTCTAGAGCCCCTCCAATCTCCAGTATAACCCTGAGAGATTAAGTAGGTCTCCAGGGGGAAAGGGGATGGGGAAACAAAGTAGAGACTGCCTCATCTATTTCTTAGTGCCTCTGTAAAATCACCTTCCCTGTCTTCTTCGTGGCACTGTCCTTTTGGTGATAGGAAGTTAAAAAAAGCAAACAATCAATTCACTCCTTAACTTCCACTATCTCTGGCTAATTTTACACTAAATGATGTTATCTTCTCAAAATAAATATTTTCATACCCCTTTAAATCGGAACCTTTGCTTCTCTTTTATTTTTTCTGGATTGTCATGTTACTTCCTTTCCTTCAGTCTTTTATATGTATAGGCAATCCAGTGGCTAGTTTGTCAAACCATTTTGATTAACCTGTATTCTTATTCTATGTGTTTAACTAGTGACTCACTGTTGTTTAATGTCATTATTCATTACACTCAAGAACATCACACTGTTTTTGCATTAATCTGTCTTGTTTTGTGTCTTCTAGAAATACTTGTGTGACAAAGAATTCAAAGATTCAGATAAGTGTCTTTCACTCTTCTGTTGTAGTTTTCTTGCAGCCTAAAACTTGCTTTTCATGATTGGCCAATGACTCAGAGGAATCGTCTTTTGTGAGGAAAATTCTTTGCCTCAAAGTAATATCCCCTATAGCTTGCAAATGTAGTCTCCTGTAACTGCAATGATGCCCGAAACTGCTTCCTAACACTGCTTGAAGAACATGCACAATGGAATCTGTCCCTCAGACACTACTCTACAATTACCATACAAGCGCCGAAAAGAGCTGTTACCTGAGGGAAACTTCTCAGTGAAGCCTGCTGCTAATGAGGCTGCGCTCAAACTTCACACTTCTCCGTAGTCCTCGAGTGCCTGCAGCCTCGTAGACCGCTAGAACAGTAACTTATTTATTTGGCAGCAGCCGCTATCTTGGGCGACCGCCATTGCCATAGTGATCTCCATGATTGTGCTTTTTTTTCTTTAGGAAGCTGGTGAGCTTGTTTAACCTGTTATTTTTACAATGTACCCACTACATGGAAGGCAGGACTCTGATTAGCACTATGGTTCCTGACAGCACCCTTCCATTGTCATTAATGACCTCAGTGTGGGCATGTTTACAAGCATATATACCTTACCTCTGTTTTGCAACAAAGTTACTAATTGTTACTAGTTTAGCAAACCTCAAATTTAAGGACGGATTCACAAAATCACTCGAACACACACACTCAAACCTTGCCTTCTGATTGGATATATTACCCCACCAATGCACATGGAAACCACACCTGGAAGGAGTTATTTCTCCAGTGAAGTCTCTCCAAGGAGGATGGAGAACCAGTGGTGCTCTGCTTTTACACAATGGCTGAAGCTATATCGTCTGTCCAAGATGAGCATCCTCAATCTGTTGAGAATGCAATGGAAGACACACCACCACACAGAAAAGCAAGTGATGTGTAGAAGCACTTATCTATACCTTTTGGGGAAAAGAAAGTAACAGCAAAATATGTGCAATGCAATACATGCAGCAAACACTTATCCAGAGGCACTGCAAAGAAGAATTCACATGTGGAATCACCTAAAAACAGTTCATGAAAGGGTGTACAACTGGATCATGCGAGAGAAAACAGATGCAGCAGTACAGTCAACCTCTTCAGCAGCCTTTGAAGAACCATCATATGCTGCAGTCACTACAATGCCAGCTGGCTGCCTGCAAAGAATTGAGTGACATGGTTATTCACTGTATGAAATGCTACATGCTTGTTGCTGTAAAAAAGTCTTATGTTGGTGCATTCTTGGAAACAGTGGAAATGCATTGCTGTTAGTTTTTTTTTTTTTCTTCCAGTGACTACATAATGTTTTTTAAAGACTGAAGCCAGCTGCTACTTTGTGTTTCCCCATGATTACCATTTATTCACTTTTTATTTAAAAAAACAGTTAAAAACCCTTGTAGGAATTAAAACAGCTCTTTTTAGATCCACCATCTGGTCAAACAAAGAGCTAACTCTGTGTTTTTAATGTGTCAGTGACTGTATTGATGTGAGAGTGGGTGTGTGAGTGTGGGCATCAGTGTATGCCTGGGAGTGTTATTGGATGCATTAGTATTTGGCTGGGTGTGTCGGTGTCTGATTTGGTGTATGCCTTGGTATGTTAGTGTCTGCATTGGTGTGTCCCTGTGTGTGTCAGTGTATGCATCAGTGTGTGCCTGGGTGTCTTATTGCATGCATTTGTGTATTGCTTGGTGTGGCAGGTTCTGCTTTGCTGTATGCCTGGGTCTGTAAGTGTCTGCATGAGTGTATATGTTGGTGTGCCAGTGTATGCATCAGTGTGTGTCTATATGTGTTTTTGGATGTATTAGTGTTTGGCTGGGTAAGTCTGTGTCTGCATTGCGTATGCCTGGTTAAGTCAAAGTCTGCTTTTGTGAGTGCCTAGGTGTGTCAGTGTATGAGCCTGTATCTTATTGAATACATTAGTGTTTGGTTAGGTGTATCAGTGTCTGTATTGGTGTATGCCTGGGTATTTCAAATCCTGCTTTGTTGTATGCCTTGGTGTGTCAGTGTATGTTTCAGTGTACCCCTGGGTGTATTATTGGATGCATTAATGTTTGGATAGGTGTGTCTGTGTCTGCATTGCTGTATGCCTGGGTAAGTCAGTGTCTGCATTGGTAAGTCCCTGGGTGTGTCAGTGTATGCATCAGCGTCTGCCTTGGTGTATTATGGCATGCATTAGTGTTTCATTGGGTGTGTTAGTGTCTGCCTAGCTGTGTATGCACAGGTGTGTCAGTGCATGCCTTAGTATCACACTGGGTGTGTCACTGTAAGCATCAGTGTATGCCTGGTGTCTTATTGGATGCCTTTGTGTTTAGATGGGTGTGTTAATGTCTGCATTGCTGTATGCCTGGGTGTGTCAGTGTCTGTGTTGGTAAGTCCCTGGATATGTCAGTCTGTGCATCAGTTTGTGCCTGGGTGTGTTATAGCACGCATTAGTATTTGGATGGCTAGGTCAGTGTCTGCATTGCTCTATACCTGGGTGTGTTAGTGTCTGCATTGGTAAGTTCATGTGTGTATCAGTGTGTGCGCCTGGGTGTGTTTTTGACTAGAGTGGGAACAGTACATTTTCCCCCTCCTGAGTCCAATGCTTTCCCTACTGTTGCATCAACTGGAGTGGGAATAGTACATTTACTGTTTGTAAAGTTTAATAGTTTTGTTAGTATTGTTCATTTGTAATAATATGTTTTTGTGTATTTAATTTTATATCTTTTATATTAATTTTTTTTTCATTTATAGCTATTGTTAGCAAAACTATTTTTTTCCTAAGGTTTACTTTTTATGTATAATGAAATTGTAATGTTTTTGAGTGTTTTCTACTTTATTTGTCATAGTTTTTATTTGTAATTGCTATTTATATATAAAACCTGATGCCGTTTCTATAGGAAGAGCGTTTTTTGTTCTGCCAATAACGGCATTGTTTAACGAATCCTCACAAAACATTAAAAACTAGTTTACTACTCACTTTAGCTGCAAATTTAAGGATGATTCATCAAGCGGGCTGAAAAAAATGGGGGGGTCCCAAAACACTTTTTCTCATGTTAATTTCTGTAGGAAACTTTAGACACGGCTACAGCCCAAACTGTTGAAAGGAATTACACCAAATTTGGCAGTTGGTCCAGAAAGCGACCTTTTTGTTAAATGGTGTAAATCTGTTCAGTAGTTGCTGAGTTATTTAAAGGTTTTTCAGATTTACAACTGGGGGCAGAGGATCTGCGATGGGAAGAAACACCCTGACCCCCTAAGGCTCTTGGGTTCTCCCACAGGGACCTTGCAATGTCCCCCCCAAAAAATGCTTTATACATTTTTGGCGGGAGTCATGCTGGATCAGCGAATCCTGTCAATTCTTTTTTTTTATGAAGCACAGTCTCCCTGGCTTTGCTTCTAATTGATCCCAGATGGTCAGGTCCCGGGGGCTTTATAAAATAGGAGGGGGGTCACACGCCCCCCCCTCCTGGAGCTCATTATTTCCCAGAGGACCACGATTTCCCCAGGTCTTCTTTTACAAAAAAATGTGGGGGAGGGCCATATGGTTACCCCCCCTGCCCATGAGATCACCACCTCCCCTGGGCCTATTTATTTAATAATGGGGAGGTCTCTTAGACCACCCCAGCCCGGGGACCTCTTCCTCCCCAGGCTTTAACATGATAGAATGCCGGGAGACTGCACGGAGTAGATTTCTCATCTAATTGGAGCAGAGGTGGACCAGCCTGTGGGTAAATATCCCAACAAATATATACCACTTACAGGCCAGTGAAATGGGGGGTAGGGTGAGTCCATGCCAAGTTAGGCACAAAACAATCAAAGGCGCACTGGCCTTTCGGGAAATACAAATTTCCCACCGTTTATGTGCATCTTTGAAAAGCCAGTGGGACAGGGGCATGGTCAGTCGCACATGTCAGGCTGAGGCAAAGCATATTTAGAGCACAGAAAGAGTGATATATAGACAAATCACTCAAATTAATATACCTTTAGTAGACAGCTTGGGTTGTGGCAGAGCCTGGCCTATTACTGATTCTACTCCGTACCCACTAGCCGATCCTTTAAAAGCACAGAGAGATTGAGAATGTAATACTAGTTGGTCTGCAGTATGATCAAATCGTGTAACCAGAGGGGCTAAACAGTGTGGTGGAGGTGTGGGTCTGACAAGCCCTCTGCCCCCACCCCCTCCAGCAGCTGAATGAACATGGATGAATGAAGATCAGGGCCAGAGCTTCCCATCCTGTATAGCCATTGGCTGCATCTGCCGCCAGGGGAATTTTACAAGGGAGGCTCGACCAGTGCTGGAGCAGGACTTAAGAGCTGGTGAGTAGGGCACAGAGAAGGCTGACATTATGATCGCCATCGCTGCCATGCACATCTCCCTGGCTGCACTTTGTACACTGTTCCTCAAAGTCTGGGCCCTACACAATAACCAGTACATCAGCATGATGAACTAGGCCAAGTACCCAGCCCGAGGACCCCGAAGGTAAGTATTCCAAAACTCACAGCCTCTGTGGAATGTAGCTAAGTAAGTTGAGTGTGCCTGGTGGAAAATATGTCTGCAAAACTCAAGACCCACGTTAAATTTCGAGTATGAATGGGGTTTGGATTAGTGCATCCCTTACAAAAGTAAACTTGTAACTCAGGCATTTCAGTCCTCTTATGAAGAGATCTTGGTGGTTTAATGTATCTACAATATGCAGGCAACCTGTAGGTAACAGATTGCAATCCAAGAAAGATAATTTATTGCATTGATGCATTTGCTGCAAAGTTGTGTATGCAGCATGCTGGTAAAATGTTCCAAACTCAATTGGTCAGCTCAGAAGGTTTCCCAGTTTTTTTCATGGCAGAGCCCCATTGGGATGGGGGTTTCAGAGGCAAAAATGTACCCTCTTCCCAATCTTTGCACAACCAGGCCACAGGTGTTAATAAAACAGAAACTCGCAGCAAAGTGATTAAATAAAATCCTAACAGCCTAAACCTCTATAAACTACCAACAAATAAATCTAAAGGGTACTCTCCGGTAATAATCACTGGGGATTTGAACCGGATAATATCAAATTCTCTGCTGGCCAACGGGGGCACCCTGGCACAAGAGGCAGCTCTGTCCATTCCAATCCCTTTGTTTCCAATAAAAATAAAATCAGATAAACAAGGGAAATTACTTTTTTCCAGTGTGACTGCAATGAACGGAGTCATCTTAAATGGAAGAGTAGAAGGTGATATTCCTGAGCCCACAGTTCTTCCATCTTAGACTACGTAATCCGCAGTTTGGACCTTTTTGGGAAAGTGCAATCTCTGAATATGGAAAGTACACAAGAAAGTGACCACGCTATAGTGTCTTTGGGAATTGAAGTACTAACTCAATCCTCACTCCCATAGTCTTCACGCTCCTTGAAAGGCCGTCCCGAAGTAGAACAAAAAAATTAGCAGGTCATTTGGAGCTCTAATGCAATGAATAAAATTAACACCACAATTTTGTCTTCACATTTCGACTATTCTAATAAGTAGATCCTATGACAAGTTATGAAGATACAATTTCTTCTGTAGTGGCTACCCTTCAGGAATTTTCAAACAGGCAAGATAAGGGCAAAAGGCACCCTAGAGGAAAGAGTACAGATTACCAATCATCAAGACTAAACAGATTGAGTCTGCAATTTCAAAACTTCTCTGGGACTAGACAAAAAGAAATCAAAAAGTTGAAAAAAATCCGACAATGAAAAAAAGAGAAAAAATCCCAAGAGCAAAAAGACAAACATTGACTTGATATCCAAATGGCAGTAACATGTAAAATCAGTAAGGCATTTTGGAACATAGGGGGTGATTAGGATTGCGGAAGGACCGCCACCGCAGGGCCCGCTGCGTCCGCTGCGGATGCAAAGACCGTCCGCCGCCAGCAATCGTACCGATCGCCTGGCGGACGGTGCAGGGTGCCCAAAATGGTGGCGGTGCCTAGCAGGCACCGTCCACCAGATTAGGATGCAGGCCAAAACCTGCCTTTCCATGGCGGCGATGCCGCCATGGAAAGGCATATAGAGTTTTGCATCGAGGCCCGTTGTGGGCCCCCATGGGGGTGGGGGGCTGCACCTGGGGGTACCTATGGTACCCCCTACATTGCCATGCTCAAGGTGGCAGGCACCTGTTAAAATCCCAGGTTCTTTATTGTGTTTTGATAGACTTTACTACGACTTTTGAAAGTGTGGACAGGCCAACTCTCTGAAAGAAACTGGAGGGGTTAGGCATCCCCCAGGACCTACTCACAATAATTATGTCCTTTCATACAACTACAGGGTGTAGAGTCCAAATGGGGGGAGAAAAGGGCTTAACACAAACGATACCTCGAACTAATGGATTAAAACAAGGCTGTCTACTAGCCTCCATGTTATTCTCTCTCTATATAAGCGATCTTCCTGATTGTTTTCTCCAAATTAATAATTTTCCACCAAAATTAGCACATTGTAACATTCATATTTTAATGTATGCATATGATGTTGCAATCCTTGACCTTACACCAATAGGCTTACGAAGAAACTTAAATGTACTAAATTGTTATACAAAAGAACATTTCTTGGTCCCAAACATATTGAAAACTAAATTTATTAACTTCACAGGAAAAAAACAATTTTATCCTTTTAAATGGACCTTGGGAGGTAAACAGATAGAGATCGTTAAAGAATATACTTTCCTGGGGCGAATATTCTCCCAAATTCCACATAATTAATCTCACCTAGTTTTTGATGCAAGATTGAGTGAGGTGTACTGGGTCCCTGCTAACCAGGTTTCCAGTACTATTGTCTGTCCCTAAAACTATACCACAATTGGCACAACTTTAACAACCCCTGCAAGTCCCTAGTAAATGGTACCCCTAGTACTTAGGGCATTGGGACTGAAGAGGGTCCACTTGGGCTGCAGCACAAATTATGCCACCCTAGGAACCCTTCACCAAGACCATGCACACTGCCATTGCAGGCTGCGTGTCTTGGTGCAGAGAAAACTGAAAAGTCGACATGGCATACTTCCCTGTGTGCCTTGCCCACAGACACTGCATGAGGTATAGGTAAGTCACCCCTACTGCAGGTCTTACAGCGATAAGGCAGGGTGCACGATATCACGAGTGTGGTCGTATCTGCCTGAGCAGATATGGCCCTTTCTTGGATATTGTAAGTGTGCAGGGAAGCCATAGAGAGTACATGGGCTGGACACCCATAATTATGTGTTCCCAGCACCATTATGGCTTCACTGTACCCCAGGATGTTTGGTGCCATGCATCTTTTCGCCTGCAACACGCAAATTGCTTACTCAAATTGATCAGATAAACCTGTCCACGCCCTGAAGAGAATCTCATAAGCCACCCTGGGAATCGAAATGCGCCGGCATTACACAAGGCATTACACAACACGGGGACTGTTGTATTTGATAACATTTTTACGCCCAGTGGAAATGCTTTTTGAATTGTCTCACTACTTGATTGTTTTGTTCCCTGTGATAGCAGCTACTTAACTCAGTTATACAATGTGGATGTTAAATGACATCCAAGTAGCTGCTTTGTTTGTGAATTAAGACTGGTGACATAATGTTTGTATAATTTGTTGTTTTGTATCACTTGTTCATGAATTGTTTTTTACATCACACTACTTCACCACGAAGTTTGTATGTTTTTGTTTGATCTGTGGCATAAATAAGTGTAATTTGTTCTAGACTGAAACGTATCTAACTTCTCAGACCCATTATTCAAATGTGGAGTAAAGTACATAGAAATGAGCAGCAAATAAATGCCTCAAGCCAATATCAATTGAAATCAATTGAATTCTTGTTTAATTAATGTAGCAGCATTTGAAGGGTGACGGCTAGGACACTTCTTACCATTTCAATCAAAGCATATGGAGACACCTCCAATAATTTGCCTTTGAAATAAAAATAATAGCCTTTGCATCTGTCACATAGAAAGCTACCAATACAATTCACTAATAAAAAGCCCATTCTAGCAACAAAATGAACACATACTGAGCCCACTGATAGATTATTTCAAAGATACTTCAGTTGGCAGACTGCATCTCTTTGGGCAGCAGCACCCGCCGCAATGCAAAAGATGTGACCTCCGTGGTGGTGGTCACATCCTAATGCCTATTGCGGGACAGCCTGTCTGGATGTCCTGTTTCCATTAGGGGCATGCGCCCACCATCCTAATCAGCCCCAAAATAAGATAACCTACTCCTACTACATAGAAATACAATTTTAAATAGGTATTTCATACAAAAATGATAACATTGCATAATCACACTCCACCATAAACTATTTTAAAGAAAGCGTTGGATACGGATGGGGTGACTTTTACTGCTCCCATACCAATTTAAACCGATTCGGGGAAAATGTTCGACACTAAAGGGTTGAAATTTCCTATTACCACTCCAATTTGTACCAATCTGGGGAAGGTTTTGGGCACTAAAGGGGTGACATTCACTATTCACACTCCAACATAAACCATTTCCAAGAAAGTGTTGGGCACTATAGGGGTGACATTTACTATTCTAACTCCAACCTGAACTAATTTGAGGAAAGTGATGGACACTAAAGGCATGATATATACTGTTCTCACTCCAATGTATACCAATTTAGGGAAGCTCGTGGACACGAAAGGGTGAAATTTATTATTCCAACTCCAATATAAACATTTTTCAAGAAAGTATTGGACATTAAAGGGGTGATATTTACTATTAATACTCCAATCTAAACCAATTTGGGGAAGGTGATGGACTCTAAAGGGATGACATTTACTATTCCAACTACAATCTATACAAATTTGGGAAAGGTGATGGACTTCAAAGGGGAGATATTTAATACTCCCACTCCAATCTATTGCAATTTGAGTAAAGTCTTAGATATTAAAGGGGTGACATTTAGTATTCCATCTCCAATCTATTCTAAATTGGGGAAGCTGTGGGACACTTAAGGGATGACACTTACTATTCCCATTCTAATCAATGCCAATTTGAGGAAGGTGTTGGACACTTAAGGGGTGGCATTTACTATTCCCGTTCCAATCTAT
This sequence comes from Calotriton arnoldi, assembly GCA_963921515.1. Taxonomy (NCBI): domain Eukaryota; kingdom Metazoa; phylum Chordata; class Amphibia; order Caudata; family Salamandridae; genus Calotriton; species Calotriton arnoldi. Next base: position 306,573 of record CAWUFW010015559.1, on the reverse strand, counting down.
ACCAATTGTGGGGAAGGTGTTGGGCACTAAAGCGGATACATTTACTATTCCCATTCCAATCTAAACTGATAATTGTGGAAGGTGATGAACACTAAAAGGGTGACATTTACAATTTCCTCTCAAATCTTTACCAGTTTGCGTAATATGTTACGTACTAAAGCGGTGACCTTTACTAAATCCACTACATTCTAAAACATTTTATGTATAGTGGAGAAAACTAAAAAATGTATATCCAAAATCAATATTTCATGCTGTCACATAGTTTTTGATATTTAAAATAAAAATATTATTTACAAAAACAGAATAACCCAAACAAAAAACATATATATGTATAATTATATAGTAACATATAAAATAGTATGTTTATCACTATAGAAAATTATTATATTTGTAATAATATCTACTAATATTCCTAAATTTTGAGATTTAGCATTGAAAAAAATCATACTCCAAAAATAAAAATCATAAAATAAAACAAAACAAAACAAAATACAATGAATTTTCAATTTAAATATTATCATTTTATTTTTTTTAAATATTAAATTTTAAATGATATATTCCCATCATAACTTATTCCATGATTAAACATATGAAAAATTCATTATTATATTTTGTGCAAAAAATTTGGGCTACATGCATCAAAATTGTAAATTGAGAATACCTAATTGCAAATTCCTGAGAATCACAATTAGGTAATCGCAATTTACAAAACATGAAACTCAAAGAGTTTCAGATAGCGATTCCTAGGGGGTCACAAATCGCTCTACCTCATTAATAATAATGAGATAGATTGCTGTTTGCGACCCCCTGGGAATCGCAAAAATAATGGGGATGGTGGCCTGCTGAGGTCAGCAAACCACCAAGCCCGTGATTGCTTTTAACTAAAGCAATCTTTTTTTGTAAAGCAGCCCATTTTCCTTAAAGGAAAACGAGATGCTTTTCAAAAAGTAAAATGAAAAGATTTCTTTTCATTTTTAAAGACCAAGCAGTGGTCTGTGGGACCACTGCCGGCTCTTAAAAATGCGTTTACAATAATTCATATACTTGAAGTAGGTGGTAATATGCAAATGTTTTGCAACCGCATTCACGGTCACAAAACTTCATGCATACCGTTAGGATTTGGTATTTGGAAGGGATGCCGTAAACACACCCCTTCCAAATACCGAATCACAAACCCATTTTGCGATTCGGTAACAGGTTACTGAATCACAAATTAGGGTTTGCTGCATCTAAAAACATTTTTGCATTTGCAAATGGGCTTGATGCATGTGCCCCTTTGTCATAAAGAAACATATAACATAAATATACATAAAAAATACCTTTATATATCACAATGCATACATGTTTATTCTATTTTCATAATCTAGTTAGACAACCTTTCAAAAACCTTTTAAAATATATATAAATGTAAAATCATTTCAAACACATGATTTACAATATTATAATTTTCAACATTAAAGAAATACTTAATAAATGTAATTTCATACAAAACAAATTGATTTAATATTATTAAATATATTGTTTGTAAAAATAATACACAAATATGTAACATTACTATAAAATAATTTTAACATCGATCATTAGTGATATATACTTTCCCCCAAAAACTAATATTTAGAAAAATTATTAATATAACAAAATAAATGTATAAGCTTTACAATATAAATTAGCATACTATTAATAAAATTGACATTAAATTCAAATTAAAATATTCACCATTATGCCCTAAAAAGCCCACAACTGCACCTAAAAACTGATTTACATGTTCTTTTTACAAACAATACAACTAATAATAAACAATTTAAAGCAGTCACAATGAATACATTATCATACTGAACATACACATAAAAATATGAAATCTATCTGGTTGTCTGACTGGTGGCCTATGAAATTGGAAGATTTCCCTTGCCCCATGAGCAGGAAGTAAAATCTGTGTGTCAAATTTGATGCTGAGTTATCCTTCCTTCCCCATATATTGTCTTCTGCTGGCGTCTGTTCTTCTTTCTTACACTCGTTCAGAGATTTTTGGACATCTTGCCCGAATCAGTGCGAAAGACAGTTGCATGCACGTACTCTGGTTACATACAGATTAGATTATGCTAACTCACTTTATCTTGGTCTTCCTCACTGTTTGCTTAAGCAGCTTCCAATGGTGCAAAATAACACAGCCACGCTGATTTTGAAGTTACCATGACGTCAACATATAACACCTAATACCAAATTCATACACTGGTTCCTAGTGAGCAAGAGGAATTACCATCCCATCAGGGATTTGAGCTTATCAAGTGCACAGCTGTTAACTATTCCTAAAAGTGAGCAGATAAGGAAAGGCGAGTTTGTTTTCCCCTTTTGGCCGCAAAACATTTGAATGATCTTCCAATTACATTCTGTGGCATTAACAATAATATTTGCTTTAAAAAAACAATTGAAATCCTGTTTTTTTAAAGATGGTAAACCAATGCTCGGACACTCTCATAGTGCCTCCTCCTACTTACTGTAGCGTTGGGATGCCAGTTTCTTTTCATGTAAGGACAGCAAGACAGACCCCAGGACTCATTGTAGGTGTGTAAATTATCACTCAACCCTCCGCAGAGTCAAAGCGCCTACACTGGGGGACTATTGAAAGGACCTCAGAGCATTACCACTCTGTCATTGCAGTAGATGTAGAAAAAAGAGAAAATATTCTGCAGTTAAAAGAATTGACTTGCACGTCCAGTGAGCACTTGGGTGATAGGAGCGGTTTCAAGGACTATACCCGCGTACTTTGACAGACAAATATCAACCATTGCAAATTTAAAAAGAACTATTAGCAGAAAAAGAGAAGTGGTAATGCCGTCCTTCCCCATTTCAAAAGAGTAGGCAAAATTAACATACCCAAAGGTATTAAAATAGCATTTCTTTCTTTCTGTATGACAACGAAACTTTAAAAAATAATCATATTTTGGGGTAATTCATAACACCATAATGTTGGAAAATGGTGTGTATTAGATGAGGGATCAGACTATTAAAAGAACGCCCCATCCAGTCTTCCAAAATTACACAATACTTGCTAAAATACCTCCACTATATGCATTCTACCAGGCAAGCAGTCTTACACTTAAATAGGATGTTTGACTATGGAAAACAGAAACAAAACATTTCCAAAGCCCAGTGTAATCAACAATTGACTTTTAATTAGTAAGGATTTCAAATAAAAAAATTAAAGTATCTTTACACAAAAAAATCAATCATATATTTTTTTCTTTTCTGCAGGCAATTTTGTGTAATATTTGCAAGAACATCCTTAGCATCGGACTGCATGAAAGACAGCAAGTTTCAATTTTAGATGAAAAAACTAGTGGTTAGCTGTCACCTCTGAACCAGTAGATGTTTTCTACACAGCGATAATACTGTCAGGTTATTACTCACAAAATGAAGAAAGATTGATCTCTTTTCTGAACAATTTTGCACAGACCTGGATTGGCATCTAAACAGGTCGTGTCTTAGGAGGAGCTCCACATTTTCAAATGAACTTGTTAAATTTCTACTCAACCTTTTTAGAGAGACATGAAAAACTAGCACTGCGCCAGAGGCATAGCATAACTCCTTGTCTAGGTCTATGGGACAATCCCATCCTCATTTCAACTATTTGCTGGAAATTATCAAAGAGGAGAATCTTTTTCAGGTAGTCTGCATCCTAGAGCATCTAAAAAAACAAAAGAAATAAACATGAAACTCCGCTTTCAATTTCATCAATTTGGAATCCTTGGTGTGAATTGACAACATAGAAAATATAGCTTTTGTATTATATTAATTTCCTATCACTACTAATAGTAAATAAGTGTCCTTTCTTGCAAATCAAATATGAAATAATAGGCTGAATCCTAACTGACTATAACAAATTTAAACACATTTTTTAAATCACATTTACATTGCCATTCCATTTTTTTGTTTATTTTTTATTACCTGAAATTGTCTTCTTTCTTCAAGTGATGGGAAAAGATTATCCTCCTTTTACCATCACCCCTGAGGAGTCCAATTTTGAATGGCACAATTCAAGTTCTGAACAATAAAAAATTTGCTCCAGGAAAGCCCGAGTATTACTCAAAAGGAAAATGTGTATCCTCAGAAGCAGAATCCAATGGGAAAACCTTAATTCTCCTTTGATAGTGAAAGTTGTGTTTCTAGCACTTGATCACATTACACCGAAAATATAGAATTATGTATATACTTTTAAAAAGGAAAATATATACACTTTTTAATGCTTACTAATATTTTTTTTATTAAAGTACATTTTTTTTGTTTTATTAGAAAGTATTCAAAAGTGCATATATTTTCATTTTTAAAAGTATATACACATGTCTATGTTTTCTATTCAATTTTTAATCAGGTCTTTGGATGTTAACATAAACAGAATCCACGTTTTGGTGCAATGTGATCTAGTGCTAGGGACGTGTGTTCTTTTAATATGCTTTCGAGTTTTCTTTCTTTCAAATCTTTATTTCGTCTTTAAGCCATAAAAGAGCAATAAAACCTAGTATAAAACATTATAATCGAAAAACATACTTCAAAATAAGCGAAAAACCTGCTTAGATCAAACAAGCTCCATAAAATATATTTTTTTAAATGTAGCCAAAACATTTAGTGAACTCAGTAAAAAGAGTCACAAAGGTGAACAAAAGCAGTCTCGGTCCATAAATTCTCATGGAGCACGTGCAAAGCTGAAAAAAAGTTTCCTATGCTTTAATAATAATGTACAGAAACAGTCATGAACTACAACGCCTCAAAGTGCTAGTGCATGAGGGGGAGCAGAGACACTGTGAGCACCCTGTACAGTTCTGATAGCAGGACCCGCATTAAGCTTGGACATCATGCACCTAGTCCTCTTCATCAACAGGAGGTAATGACACATGTCGTATCTTGAAATACGAAGAGCCTCAACATACTTTATAACCCCTAAATTTCGGCATACTGGGAGTATCCATTTTTTCCTCCCCTTCACATAGGTGGGGCAGAAGAACAGTGTATGCTCCACAGTTTCATTGCTGGCACCACAGGAGGGGCATGCCCACCTATCCCGTTCATGTGGCCGACCTCAACCTGTGGTGAAGGAGAGCAGGTCAACGGTGCCATAACGAAACTAGAGGTATAGTTTCATAGCTGCCACAGTTTCAATCTCGTCAAGGAACGCTACATCTTAAACTCATCCTTCACCAAGAGGAAAGCGTTGGTTAGGGGGTCGAGTAAGGGTTGTGGCTGTATTAGGTTAATTGATTGATGGTATTCATTACTAATAGACACCACTGTCATCAGGTCTTCCCAGAAACTCCCATTACTAGACTTCCTCAGTGTGTCCCTGATGTATCTAATCCATGGGATTTTGTCAGAACCTGGCAGACCCAAGAGTTCTTCCAACCCCTGTCAGTATGATATAAGCTCGGGAGTGGCCCAGAGCCTCCTCCAATAGAGGATTGGTCTCATCACTATCCCTTCTGAGATTGACTGAATACACATATCTAACCTGAGTGGAAGCAATGGGGTGCAGCCAGGGAGGCCTGTCAGCAGGCGCAGAAGTCGATTTTCCAATAGAGTAAGGGCTGCTGCATCCTTGTTGCCCCAGAGCTCCACTCCGTAAATGGCAGCCCCAATGGTCTTTTGTTTATAAATTTATAGTACTGGTGAAATTGGATGAAATTTGGAGCTTCTCTGTACTTTTAACAACTCCCCAGTATGTTGTTTCAGTTTAGGTCTGCAACTGTCAATGTGGCAACACCAGTCCAGCTGCTCAGCAAGGATTAATCCTAGGTACTCAAAATGGTGCACACACTCCATAAAGGAGCCTCTAATCTTTGGATTGGGGCTAGTGGTGTGACAAGGATTGAGCTCAAATGTAGAACAAAGATCTACAAACAATAGATGCAACCTCCCGCCTCCCATAACACCATCTTCCAGAAAAGCATTTGGAGGAGGAAGTCCTGATCCAGCACACTGGTGCTGTCCCGCAGCCAGCCTGTAGTGGGTGAGCACTACCTTGGCATCTAGGAATCCTTGTAACCTTCCTAGGAGGATTCTGCTGAATAACTTCTGGGAACAGTCAATATGTCTTATAGGCCATTAATAGATGGAAGATTTCTGTCCCCAGCCAGGTAGGTGGAATGGAAGCCCCCTTCAATATAGCATTAAAAATGAACTGTAAAGTAGGGACCCCAAAGGTCCATCTCACTGCGATAGAGGTTAACTGTAACTTTATCAGGACCTGGTGGTGTAATGCTAGGAGGCTCCTTTCTATCGAACCTGTGTCTTAGTTCCACTATGGTATCACAGCTGCGTGTGTGAAAGGGGGACTAGCCTCTCCTATAACCGAGTATAGGCTAGAAAAGTGTGTGACCCAATTGGAAGCAAGGACATTGGTTTCCACAATGTGGAATCCCTCTGGGGAACCTGTTAACACCAGGTTCTAAAATGACCGCTGCTCTCCCTTTCACACAGCATCTAGAAGTCCTTCAATCAGTCAATCTATCAGGGTCTTATAAAACGCAGCTACTCACATGTGAGGGTCTCAAGGCACTGAGGGTGTGGGCTGGGTCTGCAGTTCGGTCAAAGAGCCAGGTCTTGAGGTCCTTCCTGAATTGCGGCAGCAATGGTGATTGACTGAGGTGCAGAGGCAGGGAGTTCCAGGTCTTTGCAGCAAGGTAGGAGAAGGATCTTCCACCAGCTGTGTTCTTGCAGATCTGTGGACAGTGGCCAGGGCCAGTTGGGTAAGTGGAAATGTCTGGTGGGTGTCTAGAAGGGGAGGCGGTAGCTAAGGTAAGCAGATCTGGCATTGTGGAAGGCTTTGTAGGCATGTGTGAGAAGCCTGAACGTGATTCTCTTATTGACCGATAGCTACTGAAGGTTTCTCAGGTGGTAGGTGATGTCGTTCCGGCGTGGGATGTTCATGATGAGTCTGGTGGAGGCGTTCTGGATGGTTTGCAGTTTTTTTGTAGTTTCTGGGTGGTGCCAGCCTAGAGTGCATTGTCTTAGTTGAATCTGCTGTTGATGAGTGCATGGGTGGCCATTTTCCTGGATTTGGTGGGCTACTACTTGAAGAGCTTATGAAGGAGGGAGAGCATGTGGAAGCAGGAGGACGAGACGGCATTGATTTGGTGGTTCAATGAGAGCAAGGAGTCCAGGATGATGCCGAGGTTTTGTGCATTGTCCATGGGAGTGGGGGGATTGGGCCACCAAGAGTCATCACAGGCAGATGGGGAGGAACCCAGGATGAGTACTTTGGTCTTGTCTGAGTTAAGCTTGAGGCAGCTATCCTTCATCCAGGGGGTGACTGCCTTTATCCCATTGTGGAAGTTGTTTGTGGCGACTGTGGGTATGCCTGTGAGGGAGAGGATCAGCTGGGGGTCATCAGCATAGGAGACGATGTTGAGTCCATGGCTTTTGACGATGGCTGCTAGCGGGGTCATGTAGATGTTGAAGAGTGTGTGGCTCAGGGAGGATCCCTGAGGCACTCAGCAGCTATTATATGTGGGTTCTTATTTGAATGGTGAAAGTCTAACTCTCTGGGTTCAGCTGGTAAGAAAGGAGCTAATCCATTCTAGGGCTCTGTCGTGGATTCCAACAACATGGATTCTTGCACAGAGGGTGTTGTGGGAGATGGTGTCAAAAGCAGGAATATTAGGGCTGCAGTCTCTCGTCGGTCAAGGAGGATGTCATCTGTAGCGGTGAGGAGAGCTGTCTCAGTGCTGTGGTTGCTTCTGAATCCCCATTGGAAGAGGTCCAGGATGTTGTTTCGACCTTGGCTGGGAAGGGGAACAGAGAGATGGGTCTGTAGTTGTGTTGCTTGATAGCTTGCATAAGAGCAATCCAGGCCCACCTACAGGAAGGGTTAAACCAAGTTTTTTTGGTTTCCGCAAAGAAGATTCTACAAAGCTCTTCACAAATTTAGTGTGTCCTACACTAATCTTCCCCTGTATATCGCTAAAGTCTGTCAGCATCTTCTAAGTGTAATTCCCAATCTGAAAGTGATAAGTTTGTTGGGTTTGGTGTCTCTTAACTCACAATTTAAAATCACACCTTATGGTAAAGTCAAATTTCAAATTGCAGTCTCATTGAAACCGGTGCATCTTCACCTTTGTGTGAGTCGGAACCAGCACATCTTCATCATCACATGGAGTGGACCCGGCTCATGCATTCTGGATCAAGGTGCTTTGGTTCAGTGGGCCCAAGTGGCTCCCTGTATCCGGCCTGGTGCTCCATTGTTGTCAGCCTGAACTTTTGACTTTATGCTGGTCCAGCACGGCCATATATCTTATTTAAGTGCTTATTGCTTCTAGGCACTATTTTGCCTTTATTCATTAACAATTCATATCTTAAATTCTACTTATTGGATATTTGTGATTTTGCTCTTGTTTTATTTATTAATAAATGAAGCTTTATTTTTCTAACAAGGTATGGTATATTTTTGTGTGGTGTTTTTACTGTTTGACTTTTTAAAGTGTTTCACAAATAAATACAAAACACATTGTCACTTAAGCTAAGACTGACTGTTCTGTGCAATGCTACTCGAGGGTGAGCACCAGTGAACCTAGGGTGCGTTTGTGACATACCTTGATTAGGATTGTGGTCCCTGTTTGGACAGGGTGCATACCTCTGCCAACGATAAACCCAATTGCTAACAGTCACTAACTTTAACTTATGAGATTTTAAGATGAAGTCACATCCCCCCTTTGTCCTATTCCTATTTCTTTTCCCAGCTTATCTCTGTGCATTTCTCTGGCAGAGGTAAATGCAATGCACATGAAGCACAAAAATGGTGAACAAAAGGAGCCTGCGTTACTTGTAAGAGCTTGTTCGTAGAGAAGAGTAATAATACAAAAGACTGTGGGGCACCTTTGTCAAGGATTTTGCCTCACCCTTGCACCACGCTAAGGAGTGCAGGGTGACACAAAACATAATGAGATTTACCAAGCAATGCAAGGCCACCTTGTGTAGCGCTGCGTGGCTTGGTAAATCTGGAGTAACTAAAGGCGGCCCAAGTCGCAGCCTTGGATTACTCTGCTCCAGGGAGGCATTCCACAGCTGGAGTGTGCATGTTCCCACGCATCCACCCATGTATTCTGAAGCATTCACAGATTTTCCATGAGTGGTAGACCTTGGAATGCATCAGAATCTTTCGCCTTCCTGGGGGAGGTGGAATGAGGAGAAATACCTCTATTTCAGCACACGTAGAAAGAGGAAAAAGTTGTAGAGGAATGTTTTTGTGCAGGAAGGTGTCTCTTTATGCTCAAAAACAATGCTGTCTGTAATGCAGGCATGCTTTCACCATGGAGCAAGGGGGCCAGCATTGGTGCCAAGCATCAGTTTGTGTGCCAGTGCAAGGAGAGAGCATAAATGTGCTATATATTGTTAGATATAGCACATTCCTGCCCTCATCCTTTCACACTGCGCAGCACAGCCAGGTGTCTTGTTATGTTGCGTTTCCTGAAATAATGATAAATGTGGCCTGAAATGTCTTGGGAGCTGGGAAGAGATGTACCGATTGTTACAAACGTTTTTACATTTCTGCATCTTTTGGTTTATCTGCTTTCTCCAAATGTTGTTCATGTGGTGCTAGGACGAAGCATCAGGAAGCAGACTGGGTTCAAGATACATAGTCACGTGGAGCTGTAATTTGATACTTATGTTCCTCAGATCGCTTGTGAACAATAAAGGACAAACACCATCGCAGTGTGGTATATGACAGTCAGTCAGGGCAGATCCTATCTTTAACTCTGAGGAGACTGCAATGAGAGAAGAGGCAAGCACCACAACTCACAGATGCACATCCTGTTCTTACCCCTGACAGGGGACTGGCCTGAGAAGATAGACATAAATCTCTTTACACATGGATAGATCCTGGTCTTAACCCAACAAGAATGGAAGATATACACCTCCACTCAAAGACACAGGGTGGGGAATGGCCTTAGAAAACAGATATACATCACTACGCTCTGCTTACCTATAACAGGTGGCTTTCTCTGGTCTCTTCCTGTAGCTGATCTCACTCAGTGTCACTCCAGAGTACACTTTGGTGATGACCCCCAGGAGAAACTGCCCAGGTTTGGAGAGGGTCTCCAGGTCCCAAGACTGCAGACTGCAGGCAGATCTCACCAGTGTCTTCAAACTGCAAAGGCTGAATATGATGAAAAAGTAACTGTGGAGCTCCATTTGTTGGGGTGACTCAAAGCTGCAAGTCCACCAGAAGCCTCTTTAAGGAGGATGTAGGAGGTGGGCTAGGCAGTAGTGTCAGAATGGCTGAAATGGCCAAGGGAGCCTGCACGCCCACTCAGTCCTGACTTACAGTCTAACTTCCAAGATATGCCAAATGTCACCACAGAATGTACAGGTTCACGAACGCCCAGAATAAGGCTCTATTGGCATGACTCTCACGTACCAGTGGAAGCTCTTATGAAGGCAAAATAATAACAAGTTTCAGGGCACCTAATGATACATTGGAGGCCCCTATTTCCCTGAGCAGCTAACACAGTTATTATAGAGGTGTGACCAAAACTCCCTCTCTGAGAAGCAACACTCACCTGTACTTTCCAGAAATAGTGGCTCTCACCTTGGGACCTAGAAGTTTATTCTCTGAGGAGTGCAGACCAGAGCAGAGCAAACTTAATTGAATGTAGAGAAATATCCATGAAGTCCATTAGATACATAAAATGAAGGGCCAATAGTAATGTACTTATATTTACTTTTCACGCTCCTTGGTGAAATAGGGCTTTTGCTGATTTGATTATTGCCATTAAGTCAATATCATCTCTTCCATGCACCAGCATCAACATTTGAGCCATATTTATGGGCACATCACACAGTGCATTTCTGCCTCTGATTCAATGGTTCCTGCGTTGCAAGAAAGTTTGTATTGGTGAAGGAAGGGGCACCTTCCTGGACAAAAACAATCCCCTGAGACATTTTTCTCTTTCTATGTGTGCTGCAGGATGCAGGTATATAAATAAATCTGATAAATCTGGGAATGCACCAAAATCCAAGGATGTTTCGTAGGAGCACCAATGCAACACCCATGGAATGCACCCCTGGGGCGGAGTAATACAATGCAGCGATTTGCACTGTGTTGCTTTTCTCCCGAATTCTGAAGCCACCCCATCTCATTTAGTGGTGCAAGAGCGACACAACATCACTTATAACTATGCCCCTAGATCTTCAGTAAGGTGCTTTTTGTTTTGTGTGCCAGGATGTGGCATCCACTTGATGTCATGTGGTCATGTGTGGCCGGGCCTAAGATGGAGCCTTTTTAGGAGTTCACGTCTAGGGTCGTATCACATAAAGTGAGCACTGCAAGTGCTAATTTAAGGCAGATTTTTTGGGCTGATTGTTGTCCTAAATGGTGTTGTGGCAGCACTATTTTAGCACCTTAGTGCTATAAAAGAATAAGTACTGAGACCCAATTTTTTTTCAGAAGAATGCCAGCACTGCAGTCAAATGTTGAGTTGCCGAAAATAAAGGCTGTCTCCTCTTTTTTTCTCTTTAGCCCTCTTTCATTCATCTTGCTCTTCTTGCCACTCTGTCATGACCCAGTAGGTTCCTTTTCATCACTGCTTCCTCAATTTGCCACTGTTTCTCCGACTTTCACCTTAGTGCATTTTTCCTGTATTGTGTCAAACTCATGATTAAAAAGAAACATTAGCCCAAAAAAGACACTGTTGTTGGGCCCCACCTGTGACCACCTGTTCAAATTAAGCACAGCACAAGGAAGTGCTCCCTTTAAATAGAAACGTAACAGAATTTGTTTAGCAACAAAACATTCAGAACAGAACGCTATACATCAACTGAGGTATAATAACTAGGGATGGGTGGTAAACTTCACATCTCTGGCGGAGTTCGCTGAGTTTTTCCCCCTCCGCGCTCTGCTTGGAGAGTGGAGTTTGGGAAAAGTTTACTGTGCCCACCCCAAATAAAAAGATGTTGCACATCACCACACTCTGTCAACAACTGGGTTCAGGTGGACTACCCATTGCAGAGTATAGTGGATGAACAAGTTACTTACCTTCGGTAACAATATATCTGTAAGAAACATAGGTTAGTCATAGATTCCTTACCTTAGAATTACCCCCAGGCGTCAGACTGGATCCGGAAAGTTTTTCGTCAGCAGTATCCCTGCGCATTGGAAGGAGGCGTTGGTTGGCTCCGCGTCCGTCGTTGGCATCATGGTTGCCAGGATGACGTTGTGGTAGCTACTTAGATGCCGCCGTCGCGCGGTGACGTCAGTTCTGTACACAACTTTCCGCTCCAGAAATGCAGAGCCATGCAAGACACTGGCCACTGGTGCATGAAACTAGGGCCCTAAAAGGATGTCCTTAACCCTAGAAATCAGTTCACAGAACGGGGAGGATGGTTGGGGTGGTAAGGAATCTATAACTAACCTATGTTTCTTACAGATATATCGTTACCGAAAGTAAGTAACTTGCTCATCTGAAAGAAACAGTTAGTTATAGATTCCTTACCTTAAAATACATACCCTAGCAATACCAACCCCGGAGGTGGGTCTGCGAACCAAGTTCACACCAGAAAGTCCTGGAGAACAGAACGGCCAAAGAAGCCGTCTCTCCGAATTTGACTGTCCAGGCAGTAGTGTTTCGTAAATGTGTGCAGTGACGCCCACGTAGCTGCCTGACAGATGTCATGTAGAAGAAGTCCTCGTCCCAAAGCAGTAGTGGCTGCCGTCGCACTGGTAGAATGGGTGCGAAGCCCCACTGGAGGTTCCTTTTCAGCCAGAGAATAGCAGGCTTTAGTACACAAAATGACCCATCTAGAAATGTTCCGCTTGTGTACGGCCCACCCTTTCTTTGCGTACACGTAGCCAACAAAAAGGTGGTCATCCACCCGGAACTATTTTGTGCGATCCAGATAGAAAGAAAGCGCACATTTTGGGTCCAGACGGTGGAGCCGCTCTTCCTCTTTAGAAGGATGCGGAGGCGGAAAGAAGGTGGGCAAAGTGATGGTTTGCCCAATGTGAAAGGAAGTAACCACCTTTGGAAGAAAGGATGGACGAGTCCTAAGGAAAACCTTGTCCGGATGTACAGCCAGAAAAGAAGGTTTGTATGAAAGAGCCTGGAGCTCACTCACTCTTCTAGCAGAAGGTATGGCCACCAGGAATGCAGTCTTAAGAATTAAAAATCTTAAAGGACAGTTGTGAAGTGGCTCAAAGGTAGCACACATCAAATAGGTCAAGTCCAGATTCAAGTCCCACTGAGGCATAATGAAGGGAATAGGTGGAAAGAGATGAGTTATGCCTTTTAATAAACGATTAACAACTGGGGACTTGAAGAGAGAAGGCTGATCAGGAAGCCGAAGAAAGGCAGAAATGGCTGAAAGATAGCCCTTGATAGTGCCCAGAGCAGAGCCCTGCTGGGCTAAAGAAAGGAGGAACAAGAGAACCTCAGAAAGAGGGGAAGAAAGGGGATCCACAGCCTTTGCTGTGCACCATGCCACAAATTTGTTCCATCTGCAGGCGTATACCATCTTAGTGGAGGGACGCATGGCTGCCAAGATTACTTCACAAACTTCGGGAGGCAGGTTAAATGATGTCAACTGCCGCCGCTCGATCTCCACGCAAGGAGGTGGAGGCTGGACAGGTTCGGTGGAGGACCGTCCCCTGCTGCTGCGACAGAAGATCCTCCCGAAGAGGCAGTCGGATCGGAGGATCGATGGCCATGCTGAGCAGCTCGGGATACCAGACTCTTCGTGCCCAATCCAGAGCCACAAGAATGACTTGGGCCCGGTCGCGCTTGATCTTCTTCAGCACTCTGGGCAGAAGTGGTATAGGCAGAAAGGCATACAACAGACCCCAACTACACTTGTGACGAAAAGCGTCACCTAGCGAGTGCCACCTTGGAAATTCCAATGCGCAGAATTGCTGACATTGTGCGTTCTCTTTGGTGGTGAATAGATCTAACCAAGGCTCTCCCCACTGTTGAAAGAGACCTTGCACGCCATTCGTGATCCATCATGCACCTGCGGCTGAGTTTGTCCGCCCTGGCATTCAGGTAACCTGCCAGGTGTTGAACCACCAGGGATATGTCCTGATGTTCCAGCCATGTCCAGAGGTAGAGGGCCTCTTGACATAGGGTCCACAACCCCACCCCGTTTGTTGTAGTACCACATGGCGGTGGTGTTGTCCGTAAACACCTTCACTACTCTTCCCCAGACAGAGGGAAGGAATGCCTTGAGTGCAAGATGAATCGCCCGAAGCTCCAGAAGGTTGATGTGGAGCCCGGACTCCGCCGGAGACCAGAGGCCTCTGATCCCCGCCTCTCCCATGTGGCCGCCCCATCCCAGAAGGGAGGCATCCGTCACCACTGTGTGTTCTGGTTGGGGAAGGGAGAGGGATCTGCCGTTGACCCAATCCTGGTTCGTGAGACACCACTGCAATTGGCATGCAGTGCCCTCCGAGATCTCGATGCAATCTGACAGATTCCCCTGATGCTGCGCCCACTGGAACTTCAGGTCCCACTTCAGAGCCTGCATATGCCACCTGGCATGATCAACCAGCAGGATGCAGGAGGCCATGAGGCCCAGCAGCCTCAGGGTCATCCTGACTGAAACCCGGGATAGAGGCTGAAAGATCAGAATCATAGCACGAATATCCCGGACTCGCTGTTCGGGAGGATAAACCCAAAACTGCGTCGTGTCCAGAATCGCTCCTATGAAGAGGAGCTTCTGAGAGGGGATCAGGTGTGACTTCGGCATGTTGATGGAGATCCCAGTGAATGCAGGAGGTTGTCCGTAGTCTGGAGGTGGGAGACGACAGCCTGGGGCGAGCCCGCCTTCAATAGCCAGTCGTCGAGATAGGGGAAGACTGGAACCCCTGATCTGCGCAGGTGAGCTGCAATCACCGCCATCACTTTCGTGAACACCTGAGGGGCACTGGTAAGGCCGAAGGGGAGCACAGTACACTGAAAATGCTCGTGGCCTACCATGAACCGCAAGTAGCGCCGGTGGGCCGGCAGGTCGGGGATATGAAAATAGGCGTTCTGCAAGTCCAACACTACCATCCAGTCTCCAGGGTCGAGGGCAGACAAGACCTGAGCTAACTTCAACATTTTGAACTTCTCCTTCCAGAGGAAGTGATTGAAGCTCCTGAGGTCCAAGATAGGACACAGGCTCTTGTCCTTCTTGGGTACCAGAAAGTAGTGGGAATAACAACCAAGACCTACTTCTGGGACAGGAACGCACTTGATGGCTCCCTTGGCCAAGAGAGTCAAAACTTCCTGCTGGAGAAGGTCCAGGTGATCCTCCGACATGCAATGGTACCGAGGTGGCATGGCTGCAGGTAGTCTCAAAGGGGAGGGAGTAGCCCCTTTGAACTATCTGCAAAACCTACTTGTCCGACGTGATGGTGCACCAGTTGGGGAGGTGATGGTGGATCCTGCCACCCACTGGCGTTTGATGGGCCTGAAAGGTCAGACTAGGAAGGTTTAGAGACTGCTGCAGAGGGGGGTTGGTGGACTGGCCCGCCCGCTGGCCCCCTGAACCACAGCGGTGGTTCCCACGTCCCCAGCAGTGGAAAGGTTGGGGAACTTGTGCTGGCCTGTAGCTCTGGGCGGGACATAGTGGGGCACCCCTTCCTTAGCCATGAAAGGGGCGAAAAGCAAACTGCGCAGGGCGGCTAGGGAGGCCCAAGGACTTGGCTGTAGCCGGTGAGTCCTTGAAACGCTCTAGAGCATTGTCCGCTTTGTCGCCAAAAAGGCGACGGCCATCAAAAGGCATGTCCATGAGAGTATTCTGGACATCTCCAGAAAAGCCAGTCGATCTCATCCAGGCGTAGCGTCGAAGGCTACCGACGTGGAAATCGTCCTGCCTAGAGAGTCGGTGGTATCCAGCCCACAACGGATGGTAAACTTTGCCGCGTCCCTCCCGGTGGCGACAGCCTGGGAGAGTAGTGTCCAGGCCACCTCCAGGCACTGAGGCAGCACTTGCGCAACCGTGTCCCACACAGAGTGGGAATAACGGCCCAATAGACATGTGGTGTTTACTGACCGCAGTCCCAAGCTGGCGGAAAAAAAAATCTTCTTTCCAAGATGATTCAGCTTCTTGGATTCCCTATCTGGTGGAGCGTTAGAGAATGCGCCCTTGGAAGTAGACCTTCAACCAAGGTACTTTTTCAGCAGGACAAGGTCAGTCCCTCTATACAACCCACGCTCCATCGTGGTCAGCCTGAATATTTGGATTTATCCTGATCAAGCGCAACCAGATAGCTCCAATTGGCGCTTTATGCTTTTAAGCTTCAGATTTGCAGCTGCTCTTTAAAAATTCACAACGCCAGATTTTCTAATTGGATTTTTGTTTGTTTTGTTCATTAAATTAGGCTCTATTTTTTTACCCTGGTGTAGATTATTTTTTGTGGTATTGAAGTGCCTTCAACCGTTAATAACCCAATACATCCCAGGACGGAGTTTAAGATCTATGGATAAGGCATTGGGGACTGTACCTAGAATATTTAGAGCTAGAATGGGAGAACGCTCATTCAGGTACCGTGCAGCTAAAATGTGGAACTTCCTACCATTAGAACTAAGAGTAGAGCCTTGCGAAAACAGATTTCGTAAACAGCTGAAAACATGGCTGTTCGGGCAAACTGAATAAGACTACAGTCAGTTAGTCTGCACAATGCAGCAGTGCAGGCGGATGACAGTAGCCTCTCCTCAGAGCATATGTTTCAGCGCGGGGACACACCGATGGTGTAACCAGGCGCTCTATAAATGAATAAATAAATAAATAAATAAGTGCTACACAAATACTTTACACATTGCCTCTTAAGTTAAGCCTGACTACTCTGTGGACACCAGAGGGTGAGAACAGGTTAATATACGGTGTGTATCTGACTTACCCTAACTAGCATTGTGGTCCCTACTTGGCTTGGACAAGGTGCATACCTTTGCCCACTACAGACCCAGGGGCTTATTTACAAGCGCATTGCATGACCGGTGTGTAACTTTTTTGATGCACTAGTGGCATTGATATGGAGTAAGGCAAAGCAGCACATATTGTTGCGTTGCATTACACTGCATCAAAGTGGCGTTCCATGGGCATTGCAGTGGGTGATCCCACGCAACGTCCATGGATTTTGACACATTACCAGATGTACAAGGACCTGTAAACCTGGGAATGCGTCAAAAGCCTATGCCTCCTCAGGAAAGGGATAACAAGGAGAAATAACTTAATTTCTCCTTATTTCTTCCCCTTTATATTTCTGCTGCATTCTGTCACACACATAGAAGGAGGAAAACGGTAGTACAAGAGTGCCTGCATTGACGCAAGGCAGTCAAAACGGCGCCAGCACAGTGGGAAAGGACAGGAATCACCATATATCATAAACACTACACATTCCTCCACTTCCTTTTGATGCAGGACAGCACAGCAAAGTGACTTACTACACTGCCCTGCATCATAAACTTGCAAATGAGACCGCAAGTTTCTAACATTGGTGATCAGTGGTGAGGATAGGTGTTTGTGCAGTGCCTTATCAGTCCATAATACTAATTTAAGTCAATTCTCCTGCTTACCATTTTTTATTCTTTATTCTTCCTGATTGGCATTTTTGCTTTTTCCTAAAATCATGTCTCTGACTGGAGGTTCTACGTCTGAACCTACACCTTCTCAAATGGATTTTGAGCTGGCCAGACATGAGAGTTACAGTGGGGCCCAGCTCCAGGATTTCTGCAAGGGGTTTGACCTTTCTACTAAAGGCTTCACCAGGAAAGTGGAGCTGCAAAAGGTGCTGAGGGCCTGGAGAGAATTACGGTATACAGTACCTGTGACACCAGAGGAGGAGGATGAGGTACTGAATGATGATGAGGAGCTGGACAAGGATTCACTGGAGAATCTGGACTTGCTGTGGGACAAGGGTCCAAAATCTTGCTGTGGTTCCCCCAAGGACAGGGAACAATGCATCATCCAGGGGACAAAGGAGCTGGAGGGCAGGAGGGAGGGTAGAAAGCTGAAACTGGATCTGGCAAAAAACTTGTATGGAGATGGAGAAAGCCATGGAGGAAAAGGGGCCGCCCATGGAGGTTTTCCTTGGTCTTAATTTTGGAGCTGCCTCCTATTTACACTGCCCGTGTAAATAGGGGGCAGCATCAAAATGAATGGGTGTTGCAGTGGAACACACACCGCAACACCCAACGCCCACCCCTTTCATGCTAAGTACAGCGTGAAAGGGGCCTTATTTACAAGGCAGCATTGAGCCACGTTAAGTGGCTTAGCGCTGCCTTGTAAATAAACCAATGCCCCTATCGCCACCACAACGTCATAAAAAGTGACATTATGGTGGCGATAGGGGCTTTTACATATGTCCCCTAAGGATGTGAGAAAGTTCAGTAATTTACTTTAGAGTAATTATATTCAATTTCTGGAAAATGCTGCTAATTTATCCATAAATACACAAAATACAAATATGTCATTGAGCGCAATATTTTATGGTGAAATGTGTCCTTGTGGCAATTTTTTTGTCAATTTTTGATGCAAAGACCAATTTTGCTGTAAAATAAATACATGAAAAACAAAGTGGCACATGGAACAGCTGTGCACATTCTGCCTTTTCGTGTAATTTGCGTGTGCTTGTAGTAAAACTCCAGCAATGGCGTGCAATTACATGATGTGGTGTAAAAATATGTTGTAATTTTGGGAATATTGCATAACAAGTGTGATGCAAAATTCTGGAAACTAAGCAAATAACACTGGCTTAATTTAAATTTTGCTTGGCCTTGTTAAAACCTGGCTCATTGCTTACTAACCACAGTTCTGTTCTCTAATCTCTCATTTCCTCTGTCACATGATTAGCATTTGGTAGCGACAGCATTTGATAAATCATTCATTACTTCAGAGAGGGATTGGTGTACCTAGAGTTGGTCTATATATAGCCTTATAATGAAGCAGCCAGGTTATCTATATTGAGAGTTCAGCACAAGGGAATTGTAGTTCGTTTTAATCTTGCTACGTTCTTCTACTATTGGGCTGCTATTTAAACAGCACAATAAGAGCCTCCGGTCTTGACATAAAGTGTAAAGCAGCTTTGAAAGTCGTAAGAGAAGAGATGGTAGCAGCAACTTGAGACATGATGAGTAAGGATCCCCCCCTGTTTTACTTATAATCCAGGTTCTTCCTCCTGTTTTACTTACAGTCCAGGATCATCTTCCTGTTTTACTTACAATCCAGGATCTTCCTCCAGTTTTACTTACAGTCCAGGATCTTCCTCCTGTTTTACCCACAGTCCAGGATCAGACGCCTGTTTTACTTACAATCCAGGATCTTCCCCCTGTTTTACTTACATTCCAGGATCTTCCTCCTGTTTTACTTACAGTCTAGGATCTTACTCCAGTTTTACTTACTGTCCAGGATCTTCCCCCTGTTTTACTTACAGTTCTGGATCTTACTCCAGTTTTACTTACAGTTTAGGATCTTCCTCATGTTTTACTTACAGTCCAGGATCTTCCACCTGTTTTACTTACAGTCCAGGATCTTCCCTCTGTTTTATTTACAATCCAGGATGTTCCACCTGTTTTGCTTACAGTCCAGGATCTTGATTCTGTTTTTCTTACAATCCAGGATCTTACTCCTGTTTTACTTACAATCCAGCATCTTCCTCCTGTTTTACTTACAGCCAAGGTTCTTACTCCAGTTTTACTTACCATCCAGGATCTTCCTCCTGTTTTACTTACAGTCCAGGATCTTCCTCCTGTTTTACATACCGTCCAGGATCTTCCTCCTGTTGTACTTACAGTCCAGGATCTTATTCCTGTTTTACTTACTGTCCAGGATCTTACTCCAGTTTTACTTACAGTCCAGGATCTTACTCCTGTTTTACTTACCGTCCAGGATCTTCCTCCTGTTTTACTTAAAGTCCAGGATCTTCCACATGTTTTACTTACAGACCAGGATCTTCCACCTGTTTTACTTACAGTCCAGGATCTTGATCCTGTTTTACTTACAATCCAGGATCTTCCTCCTGTTTTACTTACCGTAGAGGATCTTCCTCCTGTTTTACTTACAGTCCAGGACCTTCCTCCTGTTTTACTTACAGTCCAGGATTTTCCTCCTGTTTTACTTTCAGTCCAGGATTTTCCTCCTGTTTTACTTTCAGTCCAGGATCAGACGCCTGTTTTACTTCCAGTCCGGGATCTTCTTTCTGTTTTACTTACACTCCAGGATCTTTCTCCGGTTTTACTTACAGACCAGGATATTCCTCCTATATATAAACATGATGGGCACAGAGAGACACCTCACAAAGTGGTTTGCTGATTAACTGTGCACACACGCGGCACACAATCTGGTAGCCCTCAGACGCCACTGGGATACAAATCTCCATCGTCCAAGTACAGATAGTGAATGAGCAACCTTACTAAAAGGACCAACATCTAACCCCAGGAATGCCAGATTCAGCCTCATACACTACTATATAATACACAGAGCATGCCTGACGCCAGTCAAAATAAACAAATATTTTAAGCGCACTGACGACCACTGCTCTAGGTGCAATCTGGTGGATGTGGATTTAGTTCATACGTTATGGAACTGTACTGCTCTCACTACTTATTGGCTTGCTGTTGTCATTTACCTGACAAGCTGCATCGGGTGCACAGTGGAGTATACCTGGGAGCTATACCTCCAGGGTCTCTATTACAGGTCCAAAAAAATACAAGGTAATGTCAAGGTTCATAGACCTGGTATTACTTGTAGTTAAACGCTTGATTACCAGACATTGGAAGCGTTGTGAGCCCCTGCCCATGATGGCGTGGTTCCGCTCGTTGACAAACTGGGAGCAGGCAGAAAGTGTCACCTTGCACCGCAAGGATATCTTGGGGCTCCATAAACTCCTGATGGGGGCCGCATGGGATGCAGTCCTCCAGGACCCCCGCAACATCTGGCAAAGAGATGAGGAGCCCCAGGAACCTACTATGGGCACCGACGATACAATGGTGGTGACATGCTGTGAAGCATAGCGGGTACACACACAAGGCTCAGCGGATAGATGGCTGGCCTGCCCTCTGTTTTAGGACCCTACTCGCACACCCAGGAAACACAACATTTCCCGGGTAAGGTGGATATCACCACTGACTAAAGCTGTGGGTGGAATAGCAATGATGGGGCGTGACAGAGAATTCAGTTGAGCAAAAGTTTGCACTGTCCATACCCTGACTTTGCCCCTCTCCCCTCCCTTCCCCTCCCTCTCTGGCCTTACTCTCCCACCCATAGCATACTGCATGCAGACATGGGAGCTAATAACACCAGCAGCAACATCCTCTTCTTATTTGTAACATGTCACCAGGCAACAGGAGCTGCAGTAACACTCAATCCAGAGAACATTAGTGACGACCATGCGTACCGCTGCCTACTTACTTTTTGAGCTGTAACATCCATGTCCCCAAATCTGCTTATATATAATGGTTGTATGCGTAAAATGATGATGTAATCTCCAAAGTATTAGTATTTTTTTATGTCATGTCAAAGATCTTATATGAACTCAGAACCTGTACCAGGAGAATCGTTTTCATACATTGAAATTACATCTGCAGTTAATATCAAGGTCAGTTTGAGTTCTCCTGGCAACATATACAACTAAACAAAATATGCCTTGGTTTTCTGCAAAAACACTAAGCACATTTTATTTATTTATTTATTTCCTTCCACAACTGCTGAACATGCCCGCTACCACAATTGATGCCGTTCTCTCCCTTTGATGCTAACATCATCCTTGGCTGCAATTTGTGGTGGAGTGTGACTAGAGGAATCACTGCTTGGGGACCACATTTGGCATCTATGTCCTTGATGACTGACCAGGAATTATAATGTAATTCTCATGTTCTTAGGTTTTCACAGTTAGATTCAGTGTAAAGGACAGAAGAATGCGTGCTGAACTTTGATCCAATTCTGGAGCTGCCAACAGAACCATTCCCATCTCTATGCCACATTGCCCACCCACATGCTTGACAGATTTCCTTATCCACCCAGAAGCAGACATTGAAGAGGTGAGATGGGGAGCATGCAAATATAGTCTGGATCAATATATAACTTCTGCATGTTTTCGGGAAGAAGGATTTACAATCCGAGACTAATTGGTAGGTGTATGAAAATGTTGAGGAGGAAATGAGTCCAACCTAAGATATAAATCCTGTCATGTCAAACACACAGTTTCACTAATTCCAAACTAGGTGCAGGGGGTAATTTCTATATTTGTGGCCACAAAAGTCCTCTCATCGGATGGAAACTCAAGCCTGCTTATTTATGCCTTCGTACTTAGGGGTATATTTCCTATGTTTTAGCATCGTGTTTGCACCCAAAAAGTGATGCAAATAGATGTTAAATCCTTTTTACTAATTTACCTTCCAGCGCTAAACTTATTTAGCACTGGAAAATCGCTCAAAGTAGGGCAAAGCAGCACATAGCCCTGCTTTGTATTACTTAGCTCCAAGGGGGATTACCATGCAACCACCAAAGTTTCTGATGCCAAGCCCTATTTTCTTAAGAAAGAAGACAGGGTTTAGTAAGTTATAGGGGTGGGCGGTAAATTCCGTTCCGTTCGCGGAATTTGCGGAATTTTGGTAATTCCGCGTTTTGCGGAGAACGTGGAAATACCAAAAATTCTGCGATCCGCGGCGTAGCGGAATTTTTTCCTTGTTCGTGCTTTAAAAATGCGTGTTTGCGCACGCGGTAGCAACTTACCGGGATCCCTGCGTTCGCCGATGAGTATTCCTATCCGTTCGCGTGCGCCGCAAGAGTGTGCGAACACGTCATTCGGACGCACCACCGGACATCTGCGTTCGCAAACAGGAAACACGCATCGCAAGCGGGAGGACAAGTGAAACAAGATGGCCATGCCATTTGACGACCGGATGGGTAAGTTCGCGAGATATTTCCCCCCGAGCACGCAAACAGCATCCCCGAACACGAAAAACACATCGCGAACGGGCGGACCAAGCAATTCCGCATGCTCGCGGAACTTTAGAATCTCGCGGAGATTTTTACCGTTTCGCGGAACTTTGCGGAACGCGACTCCGCAAATTCTGCCCACCCCTAGTAAGTTATTTTCCTGTATATTTATCAAATATCCAACTTGATGGATCGATTTATACTGAATGTTAAAACAGTGAATACATCATTTATGTAGGTTATCCCGGTATACCAAACTAAAGGTAGCAAAAATATAAAGTGAAAATGGCGTTTGGTGGCCAGACACTGTAGAAACATGCCAAGATGAAGTTTATACATATTCCACTTTTGAATACTATATACTCTATCCTTTAGACTACAAGACCTACTTAAGGGATGACATATTTAAAATGTAAAAGTAAGGTTGCTTCATTGTGCAGCACTCAGGCTCCCTGTGTAGGCCTGAAGCCATGTTTTCCTTGCCAGTCTAGTGACTGGCATGATAGGTTCTCTAGTCAACAGGTAACTCTAAACCTTCTATGCCACTGCAGTATTTACTGCACCTTATACTGTGGCCTTACTGGAAAGTTAAATATGCCAGTTTCACCTTCTTTAGTGGTGTGAACACATACACTGGAGACTGGACAGCAGAACCCCAGAGAGCAGAGTTGAAAAAACAGCTCTACCAGTCAGCAAAAAGTGGGGAGGCCACACGAAAGTACCATGTCATATTGAAAAAGAAAACGACCTTAACAAGTGCGGTACCAAAGTATCGTAATCAGAATATGGCCTGACAAACATCATGCCCTAAATATCATGTACAAAAATGTTGCACTTATTAATGCAATATTTAAGTAAGATGATGACCTATGATATTATGACACACAAGCACTTTCAGAAGAAGCTGCTAAATGACTGTGATGTCTCCTCCAGCACATTTAATCCAAAATATTCCCAGCTCTAATATTCTTTTCAATAATATGGTCAATTTCTACTCCCATAAATTCAAGAAATCCATAAAGAAATGTTTAAAAAACTATAAAATTGTCATGTTGCACCATACTGGAAAGAATCATCCAAAATGTAAACAAAGTCTCATAGATATGGCACATTCCTGCTGTTTTCTTTTGAATAAGGGAGGCACCGCAAGATTCCTTGCTGCGCTGCCCTGCACCCAAACCTCATAAACGAGGCCCTTAGTGAGCATTTGTGCACAAGAGAATAGAACCCTTATATTTGTGCGTCAGGATCAGCTTTCCTTATGGTGTTTGTCATTGCATATTCAAAATCCAATTTTATTGGTGAGTATTTGTTTTCAGAAGTACTATTGTAATAATTCTATAGTAGATGAAATCTTGCTTATCAGGATACAACAGAACAGACCAGTGCAATGTTGATATTGAGGTATTTGCCATGTATTGTGTAAATGTCTTTAAAAGAGGTGGGGGCATGATTTTAAGTCCCATTTACAAAATCAAATTGGAAACTGCATTGGTTTGATTCTGGCTGTACTGAACATTTTTATTATTTGATCACTTTTATTATTGTTGTAGGGAATGAAATCTCCCTTACTCTGCGTTGAAGTAAGTGCGGAAGAGATCAATTTCTTCAAAAGTTGCTGTGCTGTTGTGGCCTATTGCTCAGCACTTCTTTTTCTGTCAATAGTTAATTTCAGGTTTTGCACATGTCACTTGAGCAGCTAGTTTTGCAGGGATTCAGAGCCTTATTTACAAGAAACAGATGCATCGGCATCAATGCATCAGTTTACTTGCTCTGGCGTCAAATGCCCTTGCGATAGGATGGTTGTGCTGTATTTACGATACAGGGCTTCATGGCACAAGGATTAACAGATGCATCAGAAATTCTGACAGCCCCTGTTGGTGCTAAAGTGACGCATTGCTGGACTTGTTTGTAAGACTGACACAACTCCAGCAAATGCGTCAGAACACAGAGGCCGGTCCCATGTTAAAAGCCTTGCGTCATTCCTTATGCACGGTCTGAGAAGGCGTAGGGATGTTGATACAGTCAAGTCATAGAGTGATGCAGTGAAATCTTGTAAGTTTCACTGCACCAGTTCTACGTGGCTTTTACCGTGAGAATGCCGACCCTGCAACACATTATACCGGGCGCAGGTATATTGTGACGCAGGCCTCTACAAACAAACACATTGGACCCAATGCATCAGTTTGAAGATATGGAGCAGTGTGGCGCACCGATTGCTCTGTTCCTGAGGCAAACAAAAGTGATGGGGCACAAGCCCCTTAGTGCACAGTTTTTAATAATAGTGTCTTTAAAAGTTGCAAAGATGTAAGTTGTAGCCTGTAAGTTGTCTAAAGCTCCTCTGATTTTAATTTCAGACATTGAAGGCCGAAGAATTCGGTCACAGACGTCATCATCTGCTTAATTAACAGTGATAGCTTGTGCTGTTACCTTATGACGTGTGCCCATCATAGAGGCCCCCCCTTGTGAGGTCACATAGCTCAGATGTCATAGAGGCTCCCCCATTGTGAGGTCACATAGCTCAGACATCATAGAGGCTCCCCCTTGTGAGGACACATTGTTCAGACGTCATAGAGGCTTCCCCTTTGTGAGGTCACATAGCTCAGACGTCATAGAGGCTCCCCCCTTGTGAGGTCACATAGCTCAGACATCATAGAGGCTCCCCCCTTGTGAGGTCACATAGCTAAGACATCATAGAGGCTCCCGCCTTGTGAGGTCACATAGTTCAGACGTCATAGAGGCTTCCCCCCTTGTGAGGACACATAGCTCAGACGTCATAGAGACTTCCCCCCTTGTGAGGTCACATAGCTCAGACGTCATAGAGGCTCCCCCCTTCTGAGGTCACATAGCTCAGACGTCATAGAGGCTTCCCCCCTTGTGAGGTCACATAGCTCAGCCATCATGGAGGCTCCCCCTTCTGAGGTCGCATAGCTCAGACGTCATAGAGGCTTCCACCCCTTGTGAGGTCACCTAGCTCAGACGTCATAGAGGCTTCCCCCCTTGTGAGGACACATAGCTCAGACGTCATAGAGACTTCCCCCCTTGTGAGGTCACATAGCTCAGACGTCATAGAGGCTCCCCCCTTCTGAGGTCACATAGCTCAGACGGCATAGAGGCTTCCCCCCTTGTGAGGTCACATAGCTCAGTTCACCAACATATTAGATCTTAAAACAATAAGTTTAGTTGTTGGGTGATGCTACATTTAAGTTTGTTTTCATAAATGTATTAAAAAAAATATTTAACTCACTGGGCCTTATCCTTCTTCAGTCAAAAGAGTTAATTCTCAAATACAGCCTGAACAAATGTTGTTTCTCTTCTAAGGTACTATTTTTTCATCAGAATATTTTTTAGCTGATGCATCTCTTGCAGGTATATAAATAGAATACTTTTTTATTATGTATTTTTCTGTTCCTTATTGGAGGTCGTGAAGAGATGGGATGAGAAGTAGCTCCTATAGTTTAATAAATGTTACTTTGAGTTTATGCTTGCTTCCCTCATGCAGAACAGCGGCACGGGAGCTGGCACGAGCAGGTCTTTGTACCAGTCCCTCTGCCACAGTCTTCCTGTCCAGTGCGCTGCCCTCAGCTGCCTTCGGTTTGTGCCGCCTCTGCCCATTTTTCTGCCTCTCCTCTTGTAGTGAGGCGATTGGGGTAAATGAAAGGTGACCCAGGTGCAGTGTTCTCACTCTTTTATTAGCTATCTCGCAGGAGCGCCGGGAACCACTGCTGGCTTAACAGCAGCCAGCCGACAATGCCCAAAATGTCCGCTCGCGCTCCCAGCATTCCCGGCCACACGTGACCTGGGAACACTAGAGCGCGACACTACATATCTCCTCCCTTTACAATATAATGTCACACAACACAGTGTCTCTGGAAGACTGAATGTACCGGGTGGTTATATCTCCACCACATACTTACGGTACTTCTTGGGGAACACCAATGCTCTACCTGATCTGGTGTGTCTCAGTGGCGTCTTGCTGTTATTGTCTCTGCTGTCCCTGGAACCAGTATCCCTAGGTGAATTATGAGTTAGACTTCTCGCCTCCGATCTTCCGTCCTCCTGACTCTCCGGCAGCCCCTGATGAGTCTCTTCTCCACCACTCTCCGGTGTGTCCCTGGTACTTGTTTCTTCTGCCTTGATGTTCACGGTGCTTCCACCTGACATCTCTGCTTTGGTCGTCTGGTTTTCTGCGTCTTGATTATCTTCTTCCTCACCTCCTACTGGTGTGTCTCCTTCCTTTTCCCGATGCAATATTTTGTTGCATCTTGTCATCCTGTCTTTGGACCATATCTTCCCATCACTCAATAAGGCTGATCTTGCGTATGCCTCACACACTCTTAAAGGTGTACTGAATTTGCTTTCGCCTTTCCTCTTCAGTTGAGCCAGTTTTACTCTGACCCATTCTCCTCTTTCCAAAGACTCCTCCTTTGCATTGTGCCGTCGGTTGTAGTGATCCGTGTAGAGCCTTTGGGCCTTCTCTAAGTTGCTCCGCACCACTGCGGGTGACCATTTACTTTGTATCGTCCTTTGTTTCCATGCTATATTATCCCTGGTGCACGGGTCACGACCCCTTAAGATCTTGAACGGACTGTACCCCGTTTGCGTGTGAGTGATGCGGTAAGCCCATATAGTACGTTGGAGTTCTGTTTCCCACTTCTTTCCTGCATTGATGGCAGATTGCACAGACCCCATCACCACTCTGTTAAAACGTTCTGCTAGACCATTGCCAGCTGGATGATATACCGGAGTATGCTTCGTCAGGATACCCTTCCTCTCCATGAATTACTTCCACTTGTCAGACGTGAATTGTGGTCCGTTGTCGCAAGTTATGACTCTGGGGATCCTTTCTCTCAGAAAGAGGGAAGTGAGGAACCTCAGCACTGTGTCGGTGTCCACTGTGTCGTGCATTTCCACTTCTGGCCATTTGGAATATCGGTCCACCAGCACTACTATGTACATGGGTGTACCCTGTGCGTTCAGGATTGGGCCCAGGATGTCAATCGCCACTTCATCCCATGGATTGACCGGTTGGTGGAACTTCCCCAATGGAGGTCTCATTGTGGTTTGGGTCTTGTCTGCATTACTGCACTGTGCGCATTCTCTGACGTGCCTTTCCACCTGATTGTCCAGTGCAGGCCACCAATATGCTTGTTTGGCCCTCTGTTTAGTTTTTACAATGCCCAAATGTCCCTCGTGTAGTATGGCCATTACCCTTTTCACCAGCGCTTCCGGAGGCACCACTTTGTCTCCTCTAAGTAAGAACACATTCTTGTCCTCTACTGACAGTTCTTCCCGTACTTCATAGAATTTCCGCTGTTCTGATGTTAGGTGTTTTTTCTCTGGCCACCCTGAGATCACGAAGCTTTTCACTTTCGTGAGACACGCATCGTTTGCATACGCCGTCCTCCACTCTTGTGTACTTATGACTGATTCTTGATCTTTTGCGAAGGCGATGGTGTAGTCATCTTCTCCCGTTTGCTGAGGTGCGTCCTCCATTGCTGCCGCTCTGCTCAGGTAATCAGCTACCTTGTTCTTGGTGCCCGGGATGTATTCCACGTCATACACATAGTCTAACAACTTCAAAGTCATCTTTGCTATGCGAGGGGTGGCACTCGAATGCCCGCTGGATGTAAGCACCTTGACCAGAGGTTTATGATCAGTCCTTAGCAAGAACCTTGAGCCCCACAGGAATTGACGGAACCGTTCCATTGCCCATATAACTGCCAGCATCTCGTTTTCCACTACACTGAATTTCTCCTCTGTGGTGAACAGTGATCTCGACGCGAAGCTGACCGTCATCAGTGCTCCGTTCTCTGACCTTTGCATGAGGACTGCCCCCAACCCTCTGTCGCTGGCATCCGTGGTAAGAACCGAGAGTGCGTTCTGGTCAAACCCCTGTAAGGGTACTGCTTCACAGATGTCTTCCTTTATTTGGCTGAATTCTACATCCGACGCCTCTGTCCACTCAAATTCGTCTTTTCTCTTAGTAACTGACGCATGTTGTGTGTCTTGGTAGCGAAGTGGGGCACAAACTTGCTGTAGAACTCCGCCATGCCTAGAAAGGACCGGACGTCGTCTTTGTTCCTTGGAATGGGTGCGTCCTTGATGCCTTTCATATTGGCCGCTTTGGGTGTGATTCCTCTATCACTTATCGCGTGACCTAGGTACGTCACGGCCGACACTCCTAACTTGCACTTGTCCCATTCTGCCGTGAGGCCATTGTGCGCCAGAATGCGCAGCACGTTAGTGAGTTTTGTATCATGATCTGTTTTAGTCTTCCCCATGATTAGGATGTCATCCTGGAAGTACTGTACTCCATCAGTGTCTCTAAACAGTTTATGCATCAACTTTTGGAACACAGCCGCGGCGGACGCCAGCCCAAAGGGCATCCGCCGGAATTGATAGCACCCGAACGGCGTGATGAACGATGTCAATTTCTTACTTGTCGGATGCAGTGCTATTTGGTGGTACGCTGAGGTCAGGTCTATGGTCGAGAACCACTGGACGCCCTTTGTCTGTGCCAATATTTCGTTTATCCGAGGTAGCGGGAATTTGTCCACGACGATGTTCTTGTTGAGTTCTCGTAAGTCGATGCACAAACGCACCTTGCCGTTAGGTTTCCTGGCTACTACCAGGGGAGCTAGCCATTCTGCACTCTCTATCGGCTCTATTACTCCATTATCTTCCAGGCGTTGTAGTTCGTGCTGCACCGCTTCCCTGCTGTTGAACGGAATGTTCCTCACCTTGTGACTCACTGGCTGTGCACCCTCCTTGAGGCATATTTTGTGTGTGAACTTTGCCAATTTGCCGATCGTGCCTCCGAAGTGTTTCGGGAACTCCCCCTTCCATCTGTCTGCTTCATATCCCTGCGCTTGGTCGGTCATCAGAACTTGGATCAACCCTCCAGGATTGAGTTGGATTCCTAGTCCTCCCTGGTCCATCCATCCCAACACCGATGGCTCCTTCTCTGCTACATACAGCTTCCCTTCTGTCGTGCGGCCTTTGAATTGGAACAGCAGTTTCCGGAACCCTACCATCGGTATGGGTTCTCCCGTGAAGGTGACCAGCTTGATATCGGAGGGGAGAAGGTGCCTGCCAATCACTTGGGCGAAGTCTCGATCCCACACTTTGCGTTGTATGATGGTGTATGGTGAGCCTTAGTCCGCCACCGTGGAGACTGGGATTCCTCCAATTGTCACTTCGCACAACGGCTTGCTTGTGCGGGAGCCGTCCACGCCCAAGACGTGTTCTTCGATGCAAAGTACTTCCTCTTCTTCCTCTCCTACTTCTCCCCCTTCCGGGTCAGAATCCTGTGTCACGTACTTCACTGTCGCTTTCCCGGGTTTGCGCCTGCAGACCTTCTCAAAGTGTCCCATGATCCCACAATATAGACATTTGGCTCTGAAGGCTGGGCATCGTCTGTCAGAAGCTGCATGAGCAATGTTACCGCATCTGTAACAGCCTTTCTTTACGTCCCGTTGGAACAGTGTGTTCGTTGGCGTCCTCGTCTCAGGCCTTTTTTGCCACCCTGGGTTCCTCATGGCCTGCGGCTTCCTCTCATGTACCGGGGTCTCTGTTACTTTTCCTACCAGTGGTCTGCTGGTTGCCTCCCTTTTCGCGGCCTCCGCACACCGCTTGGAGAGTTCCGCTTTCTTGACCAGAGCTACAATCTCCTTAAGAGGAGAGTCGCCACTGACCCACAGCTTTTCCTGTATGGACGTGTTCACTGTGTGCATGATGATTTGATCCCTTATGAACTCATCATGCAGTCCTCCAAACTTGCATATGACGGCTAGACTCTTCAACGCGGCCACATAATCATCCACTAATTCTCCTACCCTCTGCTTTCTTTGAAAAAAATTGAAGCGGTCAATAGCTGTGCACACTACCGGTTGATAGTGGCTATCCAGGTCGTCGATGGCGTGTTGGAATACGTCCGTTTCTTCTGGCGGACGGGTCTTCTTTACCAGGTTCCTGTATACCCTGACACCTTCAGGACCTAGATTGTGAAGTAGGATCTTTTTTTTCCGTTTACTCGGGAAGACCTCCTCTCCTTCATCCTCCAACGCCGACAAATAATTTAGGAAATATTCCTTCCAATCCTCCCATTTCATTGCCGGTTCCCCTGGGTGGGGCAGGAACGGTAGTGGATTTGTGAGGGAGAACGTTTGAGCGTACATCCCTGCTTGCCTTACGGTTGGCGCGTCGTCTACTCTGGGTGGGGGGCTCCCCGGAGCGCTCTGCCCTTGTAGATCTGCCGCCCCTGCGTGGGACGACGTGTCCGCTCCTGTGCGACGTAGCCCTTGTTGAGCCAGGTTCCCACTCCCTTCTTGCCTGTTACGTTGCTGGGACACGGGTGTGTGTTGGGGTGGCACCCTGCCCTGTTCCCCCCTTTCAGCGGCTAGGTGACCTTGAACGCCGTGAGCTGGGCTAGGACGATCGTCCGTGGGCCGTGGTTTGGCGCCGGGGAGGCTGTGGGATGTCCTGGCTAGGCGCTATGGCGGGGCGCTGGTACCTGTGAGTTGTACCGCCCTGTTGTACCGCTCAGGGGAGCGTGTTGCTGACGAGGTGCATCGCCAAGATGATGAGGTCTGGACCGGGGTGGCGGTACAGCGTCCCTCCTGTTGCCCTGGACCACAGGCACTCTCCTGCTGCTCGGTCCTTCTGCGTTGAGGTCGCGCTCAGTGGGAGGCTGTGCAGGCGATGACCGGGCTCCTGCCGCGCTCTCTGCTAGATGCGAGTGCTCGTAATGTGCGCGCTGCGCACGGTGTGATTTCCCTTGGGGTTGCCTTCCCCCAGCCTCGTCGCCAATTTGTAGTGAGGCGATTGGGGTAAATGAAAGGCGGACCCAGTTGCAGTGTTCTCACTCTTTTATTAGCTATCTCGCAGGAGCGCCGGGAACCACTGCTGGCTTAACAGCAGCCAGCCGACGATGCCCAAAATGTCCGCTCGCACTCCCAGCATTCCCGGCCACACGTGACCTGGGAACACTAGAGCGCGACACTACACCTCTGCTCGCCTAGATACCCCTAGGGGTGATAGTGCTGCACAATAGAAATGTTGATTGATTGATTAATTTTCTCTGCACGTTTGATTGAAGCCATGAATTTTGGTGTTGTGTTCTCTTTGTAGCACTTAATTGCTGATTCAGGTTTTACACGTGTTAACCGCCGTAGGGTTTAATCAGATTGGTTTTATATTTTTGGGTATTTGCGATTAATTTGATGTTACTTGCAATTGTGAAATCCATTTTTCAATACTGGGAAGATAATGCTGTAGGTTTGGACATACTGTAGAACGTCCTGGGTGGACAGATCTGGCTGTGATCTGAAAGTACCTCCCTTGTTCGTTAGACCACCCCATATAGTATAGAGGTTTAACAGATCTTTCATCGGGCATGTTAATGTAGTCCAATTCTGTATGAAGCAGCCACATAAAGTGCTGCGTGGACATCGGCTACCCTTTTTAGATCAAGCACCACCCCTCCCTCAGTGGATCGGTACCCCAAAAACTCAGCCTCTTTGTTGTGCTGTTCTGTAGATGTGGCATCCATCAGCATGCTGCTGGCATTTATTACCCCATACAATATGGTGGGGGTTCTCAAATACAGTTCTGA
This sequence comes from Calotriton arnoldi, assembly GCA_963921515.1. Taxonomy (NCBI): domain Eukaryota; kingdom Metazoa; phylum Chordata; class Amphibia; order Caudata; family Salamandridae; genus Calotriton; species Calotriton arnoldi. The sequence continues at coordinate 274,058 of CAWUFW010015559.1, read as the reverse complement.
AACATTTGGAAAAACCGGAAATATCAAAGCTGAGGTGCTTATGTCTTGTACCGCTGAAAGTGTGACGAAACTGGGTATATATATGGGAAACAGCCTTTACAATGAGGTTTTTACCTCGTTGTGCCTTTACCACGCATTTTTTAGCACGCATATTTTTACGGCGAATATGCATTTACAACGCATGCCAATACCACGCATTAAAGGTAAGTTGGGGGGGGTTGGGGGTCTCCCCCCACAAATACATTAGGCCATATTATCAAGAACGGCGATAACATTATCGCCGCTTTAGTGGCAGGAAACTGCTGCTAAAGCGGCGATAAGGGGCTTGATAATAAGCCCTATAGAATTCCAATAGAAGCCCAGGTTTGATGTCCTTCACACCAGAACCTGGGCTTCTATTGGAATTCTATAGGGCATATTATCAAGGCCCTTTCCTGCTGCTAAAGCGGCGATATTCTTGATAATATGGCCCATTGTTTTTAAATCTAAAAACAATGTGTGGTATTGGCATGCGTTGTAACTGCATATTCACGGTAAAAACATGCGAGCTAAAAATGTGTGGCAAAGGCATGCAAAATAATAACCTGCGTTTTACTGTTGTACAACCATATATATTAGTGATTTGAGAAGATTTAGTTTGGGATATTCCACTGTCACATTAATCTTTGAGAATCACTTTGCTCCATTAAAGCTGTCCACCACTGGTATGATGTGTCCATCTCTCTGGATGGCCTTGTTTGGCGTTCTCATATCCACACGGATCTGGGGTCCCCATCTGCATTGGTATGATGTGTCCATCTCTCAGGATGGCCTTGCTTGGCGTTCTCATATCCACACGGATCTGGGGTCCCCATCTGCATTGGTATGATGTGTCCATCTCTCTGGATGGCCTTGCTTGGCGTTCTCATATCCACACAGATCTGGGGTCCCCATCTGCTTTGGTATGATGTGTCCATCTCTCAGGATGGCCTTGCTTGGCGTTCTCATATTCACACGGATCTGGCGTCCCCCATCTGCTTTGGTACGATGTGTCCATCTCTCTGGATGGCCTTGCATGGTGTTCTCATTTCCACACAGATCTGGGGTCCCCCATCTGCATTTGTATGATGTGTCCATCTCTCTGGATGTCCTTGCTTGGCGTTCTCATATCCTCAGAGATCTAGGGTTCCCATCTTTGTGCTACAAACCACATTGACTGGACTATATGGAGCCTCAGGCTTTTAGACTTCAGGCTGCCAACTCCACTCAAGATACTGGCTTGTTCAAATAGTATCCTGGTCAGACTCAACTCTTGCAAACTAAATGAGAATGCTAATGACTCAGCAGTGCAGCAACTGCTCAGGGTTTGACTAGTGTTCTAGATACAAAGTGTCTAACTTCAATAGTTTGATCAGAGTAAGATGCGCGGGATGTTGTGCCAGCAATACCAATCAGAAGGTACTGCCATAAGCATACACCTTTATAATTGCTGTTTTGAGGGAGGGTGACAGTCTGATCCTAGAAAAACTCTGTCCAAACCATCTCACATAACAGTGATCCAGTGTCTGTAAATAGCCCTGCACTTTAAGTGCATGAGTCCTGTGTATGAGGCTGGAGTGTGACTGATATTTTCATGTCATGCAGGTCAGTCTGAGCCTGGAAGAGTCAATGTCCTGCCCAGGCCCTCACTGTTGCCTGACTCTCTGATTTGGGAAGTGTCCTCTTCATCCGGCAATTGTTTCACAGATTACGAGTCAGCCTGGCCATCAAGTGTTTCTTTGTTGTTTTCCAACTCTCTGGTAACAAACAGCACACTCTGGCAAGGTGACCTGCCTTTCTGCTTACTGAACAACTGTTTGCTTCCGTGGGGGACGGGGTTTGGATGGGGGCAGAAAGATCATATCACAACTCTTCTGCATTTTTCTGAATTCGAGCTTCAGCACCTCTCCCACAAACTCCATGTGATTCCCCAGGGTGAACATAGTCTGTGTCTACGCCTCCCTACTCACAGCTGCCAGTGATGTTTCTTTGTAATTGGCAAGTTCTAAATTGGGTAGCACGAAGAATAACGTGGACCTCATTATCTACTAAGTGCAGGGTCATTGAACCAGTTTGTGCAATGCAAACAAATGATGGACCGAATGCTGAATAAATCATACATTCACCCCCAGTCAAGAGATCTGGGTTAAATCCATTGTTCTTTTGCTCACCATGCCACCCCAGTTTAGACCCAGCCATATGCAAATCAGTCTTGACCCTGTGCCTCATGGGAACAGTCCAGCCCACACTGCCAAGCCAGGTCCTCCCTGGACTGGAAACAAGCATCCTGGGAAAGGTTTCTGGGTATTACCCTGCATCAGCCAGGATAGCTTGAATCCAGTGGCACAGTGAGCAAGGGACCCACATCTGGGCATACCCATCCCACTTAGGGTGAAAAATGCAACGCAAACAAATGATGGATGGAATGCTGAATAAATCATACATTCACCCCCAGTCAAGAGATCTGGGTTAAATCCATTGTTCTTTTGCTCACCATGCCACCCCAGTTTAGACCCAGCCATATGCAAATCAGTCTTGACCCTGTGCCTCATGAGAACAGTCCAGACCAAACTGCCAAGCCAGGTCCTCCCTGGACCGGAAACAAGCAACCTGGGACCGGTTTCTGGGTATTACCCTTCATCAGCCAGGCTAGCTTGAATCCAGTGGCACAGTGAGCAAGGGATCCACGTCTGGGCATACCCATCCCACTTAGGGTGAAAAGTGCAATGCAAACAAATGATGGAAAGACTGGAGTCAAGCTATCCTGGCTGATGAAGGCTGAAAGCCCGAAACCGGCCCTAGGATGCTTGTTTCCAGTCCAGGGAGGACCTGGCCTGGCAGTTCGATTTGCATATGGGTGGGTCCAGACTGGAATGGCATGGTGAGCAAATAAATGATGGATTTAGGCCCAGATCTCTGTACTGGGGTGAATGTATGACATTGTTCTGCATTATGTCCATCAATTGTTCTTTTTGCATTTGTCACCCCGAGTGGGACGGGTATGCCCAGATGTGGGTCCCGTGCTCACCATGCCACTGGAGTCAAGCTATCCTGGCTGATGAGGGCTGAAAGCCAGAAACCGGTCCTAGGATGCTTGTTTCCAGTCCAGGGAGGACTTGGCCTGGCAGTTCAGGCAGGACTGTTCCCATTGGGCGCAGGGTCAAGACTGATTTGCATATGGGTGGGTCCAAACTGGAATGGCATGGTGAGCAAAAAAATCGATGGTTTTAGGCCCAGATCTCTGTTCTGGGGTGAATGTATGACAGTGTTCTGCATTCTGTCCATCAATTGTTCTTTTTGCATTTGTCACCCCGAGTGGGACGGGAATGCCCAGACGTGGGTCCCTTTCTCTCCATGCCACTGGAGTCAAGCTATCCTGGCTGATGAGGGTTGAAAGCCCGAAACCGGTCCTAGGATGCTTGTTTCCAGTCCAGGGAGAACCTGGCCTGGCAGTTCGGGCTGGACTGTTCCCATTGGGCGCAGGGTCAAGACTGATTTGCATATGGGTGGGTCCAAACTGGAATGGCATGGTGAGCAAAAAACGATGGATTTAGGCCCAGATCTCTGTACCGGGGTGAATGTATGACATTGTTCTGCATTCTGTCCATCAATTGTTCTTTTTGCATTTGTCACCCAGAGTGGGACGCTATGCCCAGACGTGGGTCCCGTGCTCTCCATGCCACTGGAGTCAAGCTATCCTGGCTGATGAGGGCTGAAAGCCCGAAACCGGTACTAGGATGCTTGTTTCCAGTCCAGGGAGGACCTGGCCTGGCAGTTCGGGCTGGACTGTTCCCATTGGGCGCAGGGTCAAGACTGATTTGCATATGGGTGGGTCCAAACTGGAATGGCATGGTGAGCAAAAAAACTATGGATTTAGGCCTAGATCTCTGTACTGGGGTGAATGTATGACATTATTCTGCATTCTGTCCATCAATTGTTCTTTTTGCATTGAACCAGTTTGAGCTGGTTCTGTTTCATTTTTGACTGCTATATAATTTCCAAATCTTGCTATCCATATTTTCCATCAAACTACAAGAGGAAAGAGCAAATATTGAATGGAACACATATTGAATGTATGTGAGAATGTTGCGTTTTAAAACTTGAAGGTATTAATGCAGTGACCTTGTAGTTTTTGTTTTTTAAACTTAAGTGTCTGGTATGTTTCTCCATTGCTGTTCCTGTCAAACTGACTCCCCTTTCATAAGGGAGCACCCCATGAATCCCCCGCAGATTGCTGAAGCTCACTGTTATCTGTTTCTCTTCATTACCAGAATATTTGTAGGAACTGTCTGTTCTGTTTGTTGAAGTGCTTCATGTTTCTTCTGCTTTGAGACCTGCTAAATGGCTGCACGGGCTTTGTTCTGGGTGGGCTACGGCATTCATTTTTTGGTCGAGACTAGACAGCACTTGTGCTGTCTCTTCGAGACATGTTGTATTCTATTTTGTGGGCTTACAGCCTACCCCTGCTTTTCATTTGTCAGTGTCCTTTAAAAACCTTTTCTTACAAGTGGTTGTTTTTCCCACCTCTTTTGTTATTAGTTCCCTCCCATTGAGCAGGCTCTCATTTCTTGAAGGCTTCCACTCAATCAATCAATCAATCACTCAAACAATCCACTAGTCCCATCTTAGTTACTGGCTCAGGGACTGTTTTTTTACATCTGAAAGAGCATTTCTCTGGTTGTGTTTTGACTAGTTGTGACTAGTTACAATCCTTTCTGTAAACAGGGCTGTAAATTGTGGTCTTATCTCTGACTTCAAAGTGAGAGATTTCCTTGTCCCTTAACCCCCTCCCTATTTCAGCAATCTGCCCACCCCCTCCCTTTCCGTGTGCATCGAGTGAGGCAGCAAGAGGCCCAGGCACCAGCTCAGCCCCAGATCACTTTTGATTTCCATTCACAGCTCTGCTGTAATTTTTGTTGTCAGGTTAAACACTCGCATCATCCCAGGAACTTCAGGGCAGGGCTACAAGTGCTGTGCAGTTACAGAAATCCATATCTTTGTCCTACAGCTTGTGAGCAGAGAAGGGCTAGAGAGGCGGGTGCAGTGAGGTAAGAAACGATACTCTCTGCGTCTGAGGCAGTGCTGGCTGTGAGGCAGAATCGAGAAAGTCCGGCTGGTGCTTGCGCTGTTTGAGAGATGTCCTAGAGCAGGACATCAGGGGACACTCCCATTCCCAGGTACTATTTTTATTACGTATGGAATTGTTCTCATTTGGTAAATCACAGGCCTAGTCGTTGGCTATGGAGCATATCCAGTCAGGAATAAGGATGAGTGCAGACAAGCATTCTGGAAGAGCAAGAGGGGCTGGGGCAGGGACACGCCCACCCTGCTGTCCTGAGGTGGTTCACTTTACACAAAGTGAACTGGATAAGAAACCATCCCTGGGCCCTGCAAAGGATCAGGGGAATCGAGGGAGCACTACCATGCTTTCTGCAAAGTGCTCGGGGGCCCTTGCCCCCATCCCTGGGCCCTGATAAGGAAGATGGAGGAGGGGGAGCACCAACATGCTTCCCCATGCGGCCCAAACACTAGCCGCCCAGCACCCAAATGCCCGCAGGAGCGGATAGACCAGAAAACGAGTGCCAGGTCCCACGCAGCACGCATGTGCTAGCTGGCCGGGGAGCTGGTGAGATCAGCCAGGAGTGAGCCCCCTAAGTTGCTCTCCAATGACCCAGGTGCACGCGGGGTGCCCGGGTGAGACCGGCCACCCTGAAATCAAAGCTACTAAAGAAACCAGCATTGCGGCTCACCCCCGCACAGCAGGAGAGCTACTGTTTACAAATTCACTGCCAAGCCCTAGGAGCTCCCCATAATGCCCTGAGGGGCCTGGCCACATTCCTTTATGAAAATCCCTTGTTTTGGTTCTGTGGTGGCCCCAGAAGAGTGGGATCAGCACCAAAGGAAGAGAGAAGATGTGGGGGAGCTGCAGGAGCAGCGCAGCCTCCCCCCATTAGGGTTCCAAAGACCCCGCCCTACCTTGGTGGGGACATTAGAAAAATATCCCCTCAAGGGTTTCAAGTGCTTCTCCGGCTTCTCCATGTTGAAACGTTTGTTTCATTATTGGGGAAAGGTATGCCCTCTGTGGGCAAAGGTTAAGACTGCACTAAGCTGTGGCCTGAAAATGCGTATGTAAGTTTTTCATGTTAAGAGACTTCCTCTAGGAGTAAAAGATAGTAACAATGCTTGGCATACACAGCAATGGGGAGGAGAGTGCCAAATTTACAGAAATATGGCTCTCTTCTCCCATTTTCATAGTGCCAGCACTGAACTCAGAGTGAAAGGGTGTTCCCATGAGTGTAGGATAGGTTTGTACTGACAGGGAACCCTTCCAGTACAAAATACTATGCACAGACTGAATTAAACCATTCTCCCTCTTTGTATGTGTGCTGTAAAGTGCAGCACACGTATAAATATGGAAAAGGAAGGAGAAATGAAAGCATTTCTTCTTCCTTGTGTCTACTTTAAAAGGGCTCCATTTTCTGACGCTGTTGTAGGGATTCTGCACATATACAGAGCTATGCACAGGATAATAGGACCTCGGTAAATAGTGGTGAGCCAACCATGCCCCTTAGTACCCAGAATCCCAATCCGACTAGCTTTAGCGTCTCATTCGCAGCTAAGCTACCAATGTTTAGACAACCCTGAACACGGTCTCTCTCAGGACTCGCGGGAGCAAGAACACTCTTTCATAACTCACTCATACTTGTCCACAACGTGCGTAATAAGAGACACAGTATAGTTTAAAATGTTTATTTCAACTATCGTGCTCTAAGATACAGTACACGTGCCAGTACTATCAGCATAATGCATAATGATAAAATAATAAGCATGGTTACAATTCCATAGAATACAAACGGGGACAGCATTTTATAAAGACAGTGGATATAGGGCTAAATGGCCTTACCACCCTCCCCGTGCTAATAACTAGTTTATTATAAAAATAGAAGACCTCTGGGCTTTGTCAGGCGGACCCCCATACCTCAATATCTAGATGCAAGGTTTACATCATCAGACAAGTACAGCTCTTCTCCCTGGAAAGGTTTTCTCCAAGTGCCACAAACAGCAAGATCACAATATTAAAAGCACACAAATTTCTCCAGTGCAGCTGTATTTTGTGTTATGTCTAAGTGCGAGGGCTGACCAGATCAGCAAGAACAAGGGACGTTGTTTTTTGACCTTGTACATGTTGTGCAGACGAAAACCACAGGGAACAGGAGAAAAGGTGAAAGGCAGAAATGCAGACAGTTCTAATATAGCCGGGCACAAGCAGAGTCTGGAAAAACAAAGTCACAGAGTAACGTGTGCAAAAAAGGTATCATGGCAGCCAGGCCTAAGCTAACTTAGCAATGTCGACAATGAGGCCACAAACCACACTACAACGCTAAACCCAGACTATTTTATTTAGTAAATTGGGTTTACCGTCAGAAACCTTGGGTGGCTGCATTGGAACCCCCCTCCTCCACCCATGGTATGCCCCCTTGGTGCTAAGTAATGCAAATAGCGCTGTTTGTGTTACTTTCACATTATTTCCCGCGCTAAACAAGTTTAGCGCTGGAAAGTAAAATGAATAAAAAAGATTTTGCATCAATTTGCGTCACTTTTGTGATGCAAACATGGCATCAAATCTTCCCAAATGTGGAAAATGCAGTATTTTTAGAATAAAAGTGGTGATGCTGCAAACACCCTCTACGGGTGAGGACAACAATTGACTAAAAGTCATGTTGAGGTCACAAATCGCCAGACATATATAGAGCATTTTGCTTGTGTATGTTTCAATGAAATAATGATGCTGACAACCACTCATATGCAAGGTATGTGCGCGTATTGCCCATTTAATTGTGTTCCTTCGAAGTGGTACCCCATTATTGCATTTTAATACAAGTCAATGTTCTGACATGATTTGTTGATCTAGGTCTCCGTTTGGAAGCGGTAAGAATGGTTACGCAATGTCATCCAAAAGTATTTCCATCATCGTGTGTATATTTGTTAATTGCTGCACAGTATTGAGTAATGTGTGTGTAATTAATGTACTATTTCCTTTTAAAAAAAGGAAAGCACAGACTAGACAATCATTTATTGAGTGTTATTATTGTGTATCTGTGAATGGTGATTACTAGCCCACACCACCTCCCTTGAGTACGCCTTGGACTGCTGTGCGATGCTACCCTATGAGAGTCAAGTGCAACAATAGGGTGTTTGATTCTCAGTGGTGGTCAAATGCGGACCCATTACTTGTGCAGGCCACACAACTAATGACCCATTCTCCTACACACACCCACATCCCATGTCTGGAAAATGTGCATATCCGTCAAAGTATACTGCTCCTCAGACATTGTCCCCACCAGATCCAGCAAACACTCCACTCAGTTTGTCATGATAACCTCCAGCCTCCTAGGAAGTCAAACAGAGAACAGAAAATAGAGCAGCCAAGACGTTGTGTATTTGATTGTAACAATACAACTTACTGTACAATCCATAAAAGTGAAAACCAAACCACCTAACTTTATTCTAGTTCCATCTGCTTCAGGACCAGAGATGAGAGTGCTCCGTATTCTGCTCAAACGACTGCTGTGTGAGTGTGCAAGTGTCTGTCCAGGATGAGGGGACATCACCTGAAGTCTGCACTGGAGAAGCTGAGGTCTGCCTTGTACCTAGAAGCCTGACTGCCTTCTGAGGGATGGAAGGAGTCTGCCTGGCCCTGCAGAAGGTGGGATTGTCCAGAAGGAGATTCCAGTGTGTTCCAGGGACTGAGGGTCATTAAAAGAAGGTTTACTACTTGAGAGTGAACCCAGGATCAACCTGTGTTGCAGAGAGTCCCCTTGGTCTCTCAGAAAGTCTTGCTGATGGAAATCACTGCAAACCTTTGTGATGTAGAAGCAACCAGATTGGAACTGCAGCTCCTGTGCCATCCCAGCCGGATATGCCACTGCCATTGTAATGACGTTAGTTTGAGTTTTATCACCTAAGGGCCTCTGTGCTATGATTAATTAATGCATGCACTATTTTGGTGTTTTTTATTTTTTTATTCTTCACTTTTATTTTGTTATTGCATGACAATGGGAGCACATTGCTTTGCTTTCCCCCATATCGTACATATTTTTTTGATTTTTATGCCTAGTTATATACTACTAAATCTATAAGCATTACACTGATTTTTTGGTCTTGTGCTATGCTGATTTTATTGAAGTGGATTCTTTGATCCTGATACCTCTGTATATATTTCTTCTAGAAATTTCTGTTGGATGCTCTGTCATTAGTAATGTTTGTCCTGGCGATGACTATACTAGTTTAGCTTGGCCGAAACATCATTGACACCTATATTTGTCACCTACTGAAGAGGAACCATTTTGGCTACTTCTGATTTTGTGTTTTGTCCAATCAGTCTTTATGTGAATCCTTTTTTCCTTAGCTATTGTTTTTCTGTTTACACTGTCAATTGTTCTTATAATGTCTGCAGTCTAACTATGTGAGCACCACCATTTTATGATTGTATTGTCTTATATATTATTGTTTCATTAAATTTGTATATATTGTGTTATTGTGTAGGGGTATCTTTTTATAGTTTTGCATAATTTGCTTTACGTGATGCAGTTGTTACAATCTTTTCATGCTTGGATTATTTTCAATATTAGTTAAATTTATGTTTTGTGTAATGCTGTACTTGAACTTTTGTTAGGATTATAGTCCTTAATTTGCCACAGGTTCGGGTAATAGGGCTGTCCCTGTTTGTTGTAATTACTTCTGTACAGCTGATTGCTGTGAGGACTTGTGTGCCTTGACATTACATCTAAGGTATTATGACTAATGTTGACAATCCGATTTATTTAGAGGAATATATCTCCAAGATAAAAAGCGGTCCATCATTGTTGGGACCCCCTATAGCTACACGTGTCATAAGTGGGGCTCAGACATTACTTGATGAATTAGAAAAATGTCGGAAGAAACATGTTCGAACTACACTGCATGCCTTAATGATGCCTTAAAAAAGATACCATTCCAGTTGGCTTACAAGTGCGTAATGTCCCAGTGATTTTTACGAACAATCCTAAGTTTCGGAAGGGTTTCAGTCACAGTGGGGTTACTTGCTCTCGCCATTGGTTAGTCCTTGGCATTGATACAGCAATAGAGCATAGTAAAAAGGAATTGGAGATTATTGCTGAGCTTGAGAGAAGGATAAACAAGGGCAACCTAATTGCTGATGCCAAAACTGCCCTTGAAAAGGTGAATAAGACCATTGCTGAATTTGAGAGGATTGAACGTAGCAAAAAAACAAATAAAATCAAAAGGACATTACTAACTTTAATCAAGAAAAAGCACATCCATACCTTTTGGACGAGTTTTATTCACAACCCAAACAACAATATTTTGAAAACTATCAGTCTTGGGGCCATTTCAAAAGAAACACAGCTATTACATTCTCTGACTCCTCCGCTAGTTCAGCAGAAGACTCAGACACAAGGGAAGTCCTGGGGTGTGATCCATCAACCTTGGGATACTCTCCTGTTTTACGCCAACGCGGTCGTGGAAGAGGGCGGGCAAAAAACAGACAGGCACCCAAACAATGGAATTTCCAGTCCAGGGGACGCCAGATTTTCAGGAAATTCTACCAATGTGTTTCACCTCAATAGTGGATAGTTCTACCGCAGATCCCGATCCAGCCCTCATTCCTGTTTTTAACCTTTCTGATCATATTCTGTCTTCCTCCAAAATTACAGTACCTAGCAAAGGGCTGAGTTTTGTACCTACTGAAAAGACTAGCCTTTTTGACATCCAAATTGAACTATTACAACTTTTTCATAAACTACGGCTTAAAGCCTTTTTCTTAGACAAAGAATACACATAACATTTCAATCCTTCTGGACTAAGATTACCATCAACATTTAACCCACCTGGTAACAAGATGCCCATTGAATTGTTGGCTTTTGAAACCATGGTCATGAAAGATGTCACTGTCTTGGTAAAGGTTTTGAATATATTCCATACAATATTTCCCTTATGGAGAGAAAAGCCCTCAACACCTTAAAGTCCAACAATGAATTAATCATAAAGCCAGCCGATAAAGGTGGGGGGATTGTTATTCAACCGACTGTGACATATAAGGCTGAGGTAGCTAAACAGTTGTCCATCGCAATAATTATGCAATATTGAGATCCAATCCCCTGCTGGAAATTCAAAAACTAATTGCCGATGTTACATCTAGGGCTAAACACAGTGGTTTTTCAAGTAGACAGGAATCCGATTATCTTAATGCAAAATCACCAAGGACACCGGTCATGTATACTTTACTAAAAATGTATAAAGATCTTACTTCCCCATTGGGCCGACCCATTGTTTCAGGCTCCGGCTCGGTACTTGAACCACTGTGTAAGTATATACATGTTTTCATCAGGGACTTGGCAGTCCATACAGAGAGTTGTGTTCGAGATAGTGGTGATATTATCATCCAGCTCGAGCATATGGACTTTGACCTATTATCACCTCCGTTATCAGGATCCTGTTTTCCTGCGGACTGAACTTCATCTTCCTCTTCTTCTTCTTGCCCTTCCCTGACCCCGAGGTCCCAGGCTGGTCCTCCGTGGGGCTTGTGGGGTTCTGGTTATCCTCTGTACTTGCTCCGGCTGCCTCCATTGTGCTTCGCTGTTGTTTGGCTTTTGTTTGTATGTTTTTTTTTCTACTTTTATAGTGCATTTTCCCTCATGATGCGTGGGAATTGCAGGCCTGTGGCTTGTTTTTGTAGATTTTTGTATTGCGATTGGCGTCATAGCTACTATTTTCGCGTTGGGGTTTCGCGTTTTTGCGGCGTCGCATTGTTTTTAACGTGTTATCTTGTGACTATCGCTTGGTACCGCCGTGTTCTGAATACCACGTTAACACGGAGTTGTTTTCCAGCGATGGACTGCGATGTGATGGGTTGCGTTAATCTGCACTTGCAGTAGTTATCACACGTTCTTGAGAATATGCCCCAAAGTCTTTCATTTGCCCATTTCAAAGAAAAGACCAGCAGGTTAATTTGGGAAATACTGTTGCATTTTAGCGGTTTAAGGGAGTGTACTAAATAACAAAGTATATAATCACAAATACATGATAATCTTCATTCTGAAAGTTTACACTTTTGTTTATAGAATAGTGTAAGATAATGTACTTTAAATTCACTCAATGCGCAAAAGCACATTGTGTACCCATTCGAGGCTGCTGTCTGACCATCCAAGACTTAATGATGAACCAGTCCCTGAGCAGACTCTTAAGAATTCCAAAGACCATATCCACCCCCCTAACCTCCAGCCACTCTACCCCCATCCTCCAGCCATTCCACCCCCTGTGACCCCATCCTCTAGCCAGTTCCCCCGCCCCCATCCTCCAGCCACTCCACCCCATCCTATAGCCACTTCCAACCCCACCCCAATCCTCCAGCCACTCTATCCCCCCACCTACCCATCCTACAGCCACTCCACCCCCGCCCCCATCCTATAGCCACTCCAGCAACCCGCCCCATCCTCCAGCCACTCCACCACCCCCACCCCCATCCTCCAGCCACTCCACCACCTCCATCCTCCAGCCATTCTACCACCCCTACCCCCATCCTCGAGCCACTCCACCACCCATCCTCCAGCAACTCCACCCTCATCCTATAGCCACTTCCCACCCCATCCTCCAGCAACTCCACAATCCTACAGCCACTCCACAATCCTACAGCCACTCCACCACCCCACCCCCATCCTCCAGCCACTCCACCACCCCACCCCCAATCCTCCATCCACTCCACCACCCCATCCCCATCCTCCACCCACTCCATAATCCTTTACCACGAAACCACCCTGGCCCCATCCTCTAGCCACTCTACCACCCCACCTCCATCCTCCAGCCACTCCACAATCCTTTACCACTCCACCCTGCCCCCATCCTCCAGCCACTCCACCACCCCACCCCCCATCCTCCAGCCGCTCCACAATCCTTTACCACTCCACCTTGCCCCCATCCTCCAGCCACTCCACCACCCCACCCCAATCCTCCAGCCACTCCACAATCCTTTACCACTCCACCGCGCCACCATCCTACAGCCACTCCACCACCCCACCCCGCATCCTCCAGCCACTCCACAATCCTTTACCACTCCACCCCCGCCTATTCTTATGGATAAACTGGATACTACACGGGGAGGGGGGCAGAAGCTCCTTGAAGCGACCTGGGTCAATATGAAAGGGAAAGCCTGCAAGTAGCTCTCAGAGTGACGTCATTGGGCACCTCACAATGAACCGGATGCGCTCCCTCTCCTCTCTTCTCTGGACCTAAAGGAACCGCAGTGGTCTCTAATAGTATGGAGACTGAGATCTCTGTAAAGATTACTCCAATCCAGTTGTGAATTAATCCAAGAAATATTTATTCAAGTAGATCCTTTACACCTCAGCCTGCCAACTCAGCTGTAGTCCGTCCAACTGCTTTCCCTTGAATGCTAACATTCTCAAGAAGCAGTCTTCAGAACAACACTATGTCACTTAGAATATCATGAGTACAGCATTCCACATAAAGACTCACAATAGCTTAAAGTACAATGTACAGCATATTACACATCTCCCTCCCAATAACAGAAAAATGAAATAAAAACAACTACAGGTGAAATTAATAAACCACAGAAAAAAGAATGCAAACTTTGTCTTAGTAAAAGTAACACTTATTGTAAAACATAGTCTTGTAAGTACTTTGGCTTGGCACGTTGCCTCGTGCTACTTGCCTCGCCATGATACTTTACGGTTAAAGGTTCTTCACCATTACTCTCTTTGCAATTAACAGAGATATGATGAGAGAGCTTGGCAACTCTGTTTAAATTCCATACCCTGTGGTCTTCAGTTCTGACAGCATTTTTAAAAACCTTAATTACTCTCATAGGCAACAGGTACTTGGATCCCTGAGTGGTTGTTCCTTTATGAGGATTTTTATCCTAACTAAGTCACCTACTCTAATGATTGTCCCTTTTACTGCTTTCCTAACATCAAAATACCTTTTGTTATCACGCATTCTTTTCGTCTCCTTTTTAAATTTCTCTCGTCATTTTCAACGTGCTTTAAGTCGGGTGATTTGTTCAGGATCCATGAGGGACTTAACATTGTATGCGCCTTCCTTTTGCGGAACAGTTCAGAAGGAGTTCTGCCAGTCATGGAATGTGGAGAAAGCCTGTAGGTTTTAACTTTGTTCAAAACTTCAGTTTGCCAACTCTTGGGTAAGACATGGCGCTTTGGATGGTTTCTTTGAGTACCCTGTTTAACCTTTCAACAACACCATTCGTTTCAGGGTGGTATAAAGCAGACCTTCTGTGAATGATACCTCTATCAGACAAGTACTTGTCCATTTCTCTTGATGTGAATTGGACCCCATTATCTAATAACAAGGTGTTTGGGAAGCCTTCTCTGACAAAGATGTCCTCTAGGAACTTTATCACGTCTCTTGTCTCCACAGAGTTGGTAACCTTGGCTTCCGCCACCTAGAGTAAACATCAATAAGTACTATGATGTATTTGTCTGCACTGGTTTGCTTGATGGGACCCAGAATGTCTATGGCAACTTCTTCCCAAGCCAGTTTGGGCAATTCTCTTAAGGTCATGGGTTGAACTCTCGGTTTGAGAATCTTGTCACATTTGTTGCATTCAACACATTCCCTCACCGACCTTTCGATACAGATGTCCATCCCTTGCCACCAGTACATTTGTCTTAGTATTTCCTTCGTTTTAGAAATACCCGGGAGGCTCTCATGAGCAAATTTAATCAATTGGTTCCTTAAGCTGGTTGGAGGAATCAACGTGGTTCCCCTCAGCAAGATGTCATTCTGGCACGATAGTTCATCTTTTACTCGATAAAATCCAGAAAAAGGATTGTTTACTTTGTCATGTGTCCTCCAACTGTTTTTGATACTACTTAAGACAGACTGTAGCATTTCATCTTTTGATAGTTCACTGATCCAAACATCTTCTTTTATTATGCTGTCCGTGACACTGCAGACTGCATATTCATCAAATTCACTAAAACCGTCCTCAAAAATTTCATCTTTAGCATTCTCTTTTGTGATTAAGCGGGAGCAACAGTCGGCTATATTGTTTCTAGCACCTGGGACGTATTCTACACGAAAGTCAAATTCCTGAAGTGCGACGACCCATTTGCGTATCCTAGAGGATATGTTGTCTAAGCCTTTCTTCTCAAATATCTCTTTCAGTGGCTTATGGTCAGTCTTGATTGTAAAATTGTTTCCCCACAAGAACTTGTGAAGTTTCCTCACGGCCCAGAATACTCCCAAGACTTCCTTTTCCACAACAGAATAATTAGATTCTGCCCCTCTCAAACATCTGGACAAAAATAAAATGGTTACTTCCACTCCATCAAGTTCTTGCATCATGACTGCACCCAGACCTGTAGCACTTGCGTCAGTCATGATAACGATATCCCGGCTGGGATCAAAGCTCTTCAAAGAGGAAGCTTCAGACAACTGTCTCTTAATGAGTTTGAACTCTTTTTCACACTCAGTATTCCAAGTGAAGCTAACACCCTTTTTAGCAAGAGTCGTATATTTTGTGTTTTGCTGGCAAAGTTGGGAATGAATTTGGTGTAATACTCTGACATCCCAAGAAATTTTACAATTTCGTCTTTATTGCCGGGGCTGGCCAAGTTGTTGATAGTGTCCACTAGATCTTTTTTAGGTTTGATGCCAGACCCAGAGATGGTATGTCCTAGGTAATCGATGCTGGAGATATTGAATTTGCACTTCTTCGCTTTGTGTGTTAAACCATTTTCTTTGAGTTTATTTAATACCATTCTGACTCTGTTATCATGTTCTTGTTCAGTGCTTCCAAAAATGAGTATGTCGTCTTGATAGATTTTTATTCCATCACAATTTTTAAATACATGTTCCATCATCCTCTGGAAGACTGCTGCAGCTGAAATCAGCCCAAACGGCATCCTCAGAAGTTTATAGGTGCCAAACGGCGTTATGAACACTGTCACATGTTGAGAGGTAACAAGCAGCTTTACTTGATGGTATGCTGATGCCAGATCTATAGAGGAGAAAAACTTGGCCCCTCCCAACAGTGATAACATTTCTGAGATGTTCGGCAAGGGATAATGGTCTACGACGACACACTTATTGAGCTCTCTTAGATCTATACAGAGTCTGGACTCTCCATTGGCTTTGAGTGCCATAACTACTGGAGCTAACCACTCCGTGGCCTCCACTTCAGCAATGACACCGCTCTTTAAGAGTTTGTCAAGTTCAATCTTCATTTTGTCTTTAACTTTAATGGGAACACCTCTAACTTTGCTAACAATTGGTATGGAATTTTCCTTCAACACTATCTTATGGGAATATCCTTTCAAACAACCTAGTTGTTCATTAAACACTTCTGGAAATTGACTCTCAAACGAGGAAATGGTAGTTTGCAATAATTTATTTCGTTCACCACTGAGAGTTAAATCTTGACTAGATTGTGTATGGGTTGGTTCATTTTGTTTAAGTTTTATGGATGGAGTTTCGTTGGGATCAAGGATCACTCTGAGATCTTTTTGAAGAGCCCAACTTACTAACGAATCACCTCTTTCAGAGACTTAAACCTTCCCTGTGGCTGAGCTGGATTTGAAAGCAATATTACCATTAAAAAATCCAGAAAGCTTAATAGGTTCACCACTGTAGCCTTTTGCTTTGATGTCTGCTTTATGTAATACTACTTCGTTGAACAAGTACTCATCATAGACCACTTTAGGGATTAGAGTTATTTTAGCACCTGAGTCGAACAACATTTGTACTGGAACATTCTCAATAAACACAATATCAAAAGACCATCTTTTTCTCCTTCACTAATTCTCATAATAATCTCTTCTACTTCACACTCATCATCACAAGAGATTTCTTGAACTTTCTTTTTAAAAGTCTCACTGCGACAACATTTTGAGATATTACCTCTTTTACTACACTTTTTACATGTGGCTCTCTAGCCAATGCAATCTCTAAACTTTGCAGTATGACCATACTCGCCACACCTATAACAAGTACCTTGGAATTTTCTTGAGAAAGATTCATTTTTGTAACTATCACTACTTTTGTGTTCATCTTTGTAATTATTAGCTCCCATTGTTTTGTTGTGAGTAACTACACTCTCCTTTGTTCTGTTGGGAAGGCATGACATTACCTTGCTTATTCTTAAACTTGTTAACGACTTGAATATTACCTTCTTTCTGTGTTTCCTCATCTTTCTTTTTTAATTCTTCTACATATGCTTTAGTGTGTTCACACGATTTAGCTATAGAGATCACATCAGAAAGAGATGGATTGTCTTTGGCCCAACATTGCTCTTTTACTTTATCTAAGGTACAGCCTAACATAAATTGGTCTCTTAACCTCTCCTCATAATTAGTCCCAAAATTACATGTAGAGGCTAGTTTTCTCAATTCTGTGATATATTCTTCTGAATTCTCACCTGATCTTTGCATACGCTTGCCAAAATGGTGTCTTTCTAAAACAGTTGAAACCTTTGGCAAGAAATGAAGATCTAGTTTTTTAAGACAAATCTCATAATCATTTAGATTGTCAGCATCTTGAGAAGTTAACTCTGGAAGATGTCGAAATATTTCTTGTCCTTCTGAACCCAGACAGTGGAAAAGAAGTGACATTTTACTTTCTGCACTGAGAGAGACACCACATACTCGCGAATAATGTGAAAACACATTTTTCCATATCTTCCATGTGATGGGTGGCTCTCCAGGATAAGACAAGAAAAATGGAGGAGGAGGTACGTTTTACATGTTTCAGAGAAAAGAAAATAATTTAAAAAAAAATTTGCTGAAGAAAATGGAGTTGTCGTAAGAAGAATAACAATGTTGAGCGGGCAGTTGGTTCAACGTTTCAAAGGTAATAAAGTCAAGAAAAGAAACAAACGCTTATATTGAGTAGCACGAGAGGGGTAAAAATGTGGCGATTTGAGTAAAGTGATGCGTCTTTGATACTAATGACTTAGGATTAAAGAAAGCGAGGAAAGTAAAGATAGCAGACACATCGCTTCAAACGGTAAACAAGCAACATCGCGCAAAGTTAAAGTTCACTTCTTTTGGTGCTCTAGAGGAAGTCAAATAAGCGCAAAGTCATACGATACCAAATGAAGTTACTTCAACACCAGATTCAGTTGAGGAGCAGGTCCAGTTGAGTTTTAGAGTAGCTGGTAATAAGACTCTTTGTGGGTTTAGATTAGTAAGCGTTTGGAAGATGCTGGTTGCGTTTAGGTGAGGTCCATGGGTTCTTTTAACTCGTCGCCATTGTAAAGATTACTCCAATCCAGTTGTGAATTAATCCAAGAAATATTTGTTCAAGTAGATCCTTTACACCTCAGCCTGCCAACTCATCTGTAGTCCGTCCAACTGCTTTCCCTTGAATGCTAACATTCTCAAGAATCAGTCTTCAGAACAACACTATGTCACTTAGAATATCATGAGTACAGCATTCCACATAGAGACTCACAATAGCTTAAAGTACAATGTACTGCATATTACAGTCTCCTTTAGAGACTGATTGCAGCATGTTTTATTTCTGCTTCATTTAAGAGCAGATGATATTCTCCTAGTTTATTTCATAACAGTGAATTAAAAATGTAAATATGAGGTCCCAGTGTCTCAGGAGCCGACAAGGGATGACTGACATTAGGACTCACAGAGCAAGGGACTTCTCTGCCATAGACACCACAGAGCCATCTAACCCTTGATGCCCGAGGACAGTGAATGAATGACGTGGATGAGGGAGCTCTGTGAATGATGGGATGCCCAGATAGATGGCACAGAGTGCAGCTCAGGAAGTTCATTTGTGGGGGGCAAAGCTGACAGGAGTCCTGGTCACATATTAGAACCTCAGACCTACAAAGATGACTGACTTCTGCAGAAGGCGGCCTCTGGTAACTGAAGTCACTTTAATATGAGTGCCTGGGAGTGATAAAGCAGAGAGGTGGGTGCTGGAGGCTTGTGGGCCACAGATTAGAAGATGCTCGGCCTAGCACCCTTGCTGCTCCTGCAAAGAGAAAGATGCAAAGGTTGCAGCTCACCTGAAGAGAAGATAAAAAACACCAACGCTGTGCACAAAACTTCAGCACACCCCTTTATTCGAACATAATGCACAATATTGAAGGCAGTCCCTGCACATGATTGTAAAGCCTGCCTCCTACAGGCGCGGGGGATCTTGGGAAGTTCAGTTTGTGACTGCAAAGCTTCAAATGCGGGGGCATCAGGTACATAAAAAAAGATTTTTGGAAGAGATTAGAATATTTTATTTCATGCTTGCCAAATAGCACCAAAGTCAAGCAATAACACTGACTTCCCTGTGGCCACAAATTGTGGTTTCTGTGGAAGCGCTGAAGAGTAGTGTTCAGTGAAAATGTGTCTGTTTCTTGTGTTAGGAGCTTGGCGCCTTGACCTGCTGATCATCTCAGGGCAGTGTAGCACTGCTGTTTATAGCTCTGCATGCCATGTGAGGCCTACATTTATTGTCATTTTACAGAAATGCTTCCTCAACTCTATGCAACGCTTCCTAATGTAGTGTTCAAAACAGAAGTGCTCGTCAACTTTTGTGCAAGAAATACTTTGCTCTGAAATTTGACACAAATGCTGCACCCTGATGTTCTGCGTCCCCGACACCAGGCCCCAGTTGTCTCTTCATTAAAATGCCTTGCAAACCCTCCACCTGTGCCTGCTTCACACCAGCTCTGGGTGGGTGGACATCTTCACTTCCCCTGGTGACAGGTTGCTCTTGAGGGCCATCTAGTATAATGGGGTATCCGAGTGCCCATCAGAACCTGGGTATGTAGAATGCATCCATTAAGTTTTTATAAATTTGAGACGCGGAAGGAGAGTTACATAAAAACGATCTTCTGATAGGAGGTAAAGAGGTGAGTGTGTGATTAGAGACTATAGTATTAGACGAGACTTGAGCAACTGCAATCAAAGACATATATTTGGATTGATATGAAGAGGGAAGAGAAAAACGGGACTGTATTATTGAAAAGGCAATACAAATACCATCCTGAAAAAGCTGATGAGTCCATTTAAGGCCGTAAGATAACCAATCTTTCCAGAAAACAAATCTGTTGTTAATTTTGATATGTTTATTATACCAAATTGTTGGATTTAAAAATTGTGTATGATCATCCTAAGCAGATGAGAAGAGTGGTTGGAAGATTTTACAAGCATTTTTAAGGATTGAGATAACGATAAGGGAACATGAGAAAGAGAAATATATTCTTCAAAGGAAAAAGGGTGAAGGTTTGAATCTTTTCCATTATCAGACAATAGAAAAGAAGACTGTTTAAGATAAAATGAAGGGGCATATTAGCAAGGGCGATATCGCCGCTAAAGCGGCGATAATTCTATCGCCCTATTAGCAAGCTGTCGCTAACAGCTGTTAGCGACAGCTTTATGGTGAAAGCAACCGTTTTGGTGCCGCTTTGCATGTCAGCGATAATTATCGCTAATAACATGCAAAGTAGGCGTTCCCAACTAAAAGCGACTGGAAACAGTCGCAAACACAACTTCCCCCTATTAGCAATGCCCGCGAAGCAATAAAAAAAGTCGTGCTAGCCGCGATTATCGCTGGAATTTAACACCTGCTAAAAACTTGACTTAACCATTCTTGTCAATGGAAGGTGGATTGTAAGGTTAAGTCCTCACCTGCCTATTAGCAAGCTTTTCATTAGCGCAGAGAATTTATCGCTGGATTCCTCGCGCTATTGCTGGGTTTCGCCGCTATCGCTGGATTTTTTATCTCCTTGGAGTTAAGCATTGATAATAATGCGTTATCTCCGCTATGAAATCCAGCGATAGCCGGCGATAAAAAAACAGCGCTAAGCGCGCTTTGCAATAATTATCGCAATTCCTTGGTAATATCCCCCAAAGTGTGATAGGAATGAAAATCCGGAAAGTTAACTCCACCCATGTGTTTAGGTTTTTTACGCTTACAAAGAGACATTCTAGCCTTTTTGTTATGCCATAAAAATTTCGAAAGAATACTATATATGCTTTTATAGAACAACTTAGGAATATTAATTGGAATATTGGATAAATAAAACAAAATTACCGGAACAAGCATCATTTTTATAGTGTCTAGTCTACCCCACCAGGATAAAAATAAGGGGTGCCAACGTGACGTGGAAGCAGTTAATGTTGATTGTAATTCTTTTAGATTTGAAGCAACCGTATCTTTAATAGAAGGATTAAACCATAGCCCAAGATATTTAATTTTAACTGGATTCCAGTGAAAAGAAGAAGATAAAAAATCAGCATGAAAACAGAGTTTGTTTAGAGGAAGGATTTTGCATTTGTCGGCATTGAGTTTATAACCTGAAACAAGAGCAAAATCATTCACCTCTGATAGAAATGCTGGTAAGGAAGTTTGTGAATTTGATATAAATAATAAGATTTCATCTGCATATACTGAGAGTTTCAAATGGTTGACACCATACGAGAAACCTGTAATGTCTGCATTCAACCACATTTTTATTAAAAAAGGTTCCAGGGCAAGGATAAATAAAAGTGGAGATAGCGGGCAACCTTGATGAACTTCTCTATGAAGAGGAAATGAAGGAGGTATAAGTCCGTTAGCTAGAATAAAAGACCTGGGAGAGGAATAGAGCAGAGAGACATAATTGATCATTTTTGGGCCAAAACCAAACCAAGCAAGCGTTGAGAAAATAAAGGGCCAACTGACTCTATCGAACGCTTTTTCGGCGTCTAGTGAAATTGCTGCTAAGGATTTTTTATATAATTTAGATTTACTTAAGACATTGAAAAACAATCGAGTATTTTCAGATAAGTGCCGTCCCGAAATGAAGCCACATTGTTCTTTTCCAATCAATTGGGGCAATAAACAATCCAAACGAAGGGCAAGGGTTTTCGCAAATATTTTATAATCAAAATTAATTAAAGGGATGGGTCTGTAGTTTTTACACAATGTGTGATCTTTGTTTTCTTTAGGGAGAAGACAAATTAAAGCCTCCTGAAAAGATCCTTCTGATTTCTGAGTTGAGATAAAATATATAAATAATTGATGAAATTTGGGAAGAAGAAGCTGAGAAAAATGCGCGTAAATTCGATGGTGAAACCATCAGGTCCTGGAGCTTTCCCTTTTTAATAGATTGAATAGCAATAAGAATGTGATTGATTTGAATATCATCTTCTAAGGAAGAGAAGTCCACATCAAGAGAAGAAGGTGGAGGAATAGAGGATAAATACTGAGCAATATCAGTCTGTTGAGGAGGAGATTCAGGAGTATAGAGGTTTTGATAAAAGTTTGTAAATTCCCAAAATATATCCTCGTTCTTATGAACTGTATTGTTGGTCGAAGCTAAAATTGATTCAATTTTAGTGCGTTCTTTTTTGATCTTGAGATAATTAGTGAGAAGTTTGCCAGCTTTATTTTGTGCACTATAGTATTTGGCACTAGATCTAAGTAGATATAAGTTAGCAGATTCAGTTGAAAGTTTATTAAAAGTAAATTTGGCCTTGATAAGTTCATTCAAATCAGATTGGGCCTTTGTAGAATAAAAGGAATGTTCCAATTGCTTAATGCGTGAATGAAGCAAGTGTATGGTTTGAGAGGAAGATCTCCGTTTCTGAGCTACAAACGAAATAATGAAGTCTTTAGAGGCAGCTTTAAAGGTGTCCCACATAAGTTGAGGAGAGGCATGAGGAGATTCAATTTCTATAAAAAAAGTGTCTGCAAATTTCTGAAAAGCAGGTGTAAATTTAGGGTCCAATAGAAGAGAGTTATTAAATCTCCATCTCCTAGTTCCTTCAATGGGAGGGAGTAAGTCTAGATCTAAGGAGACAGGGGCATAGTCTGAAATTAATATAGATCCTATGTCAGAATGTGAAATATGTTGGGTAAGGGCTTTAGAAATAAATAAGTAATCTATACGAGATTGAGAGGAATGAACTGGTGAGAAATATGTATATTCTTGGAGAGTGGGGTGACATAATCTCCAAGCATCAACGAGGGATCTTTGAGCTATAGTACTTGTGAATTGAGTATGTATGAAAGAGGGAATACATCTAGAATTAGAACATCTATCTATAAAGGGATCAACAACCATATTACAATCTCCACCAAGTATCAGATAGTCATCAGTATATGTCATCAATTTAGATAAAACCTGAGGCCAAAAGAGCTTATCAGGATTAGTGGGTGCAAATAAATTAAAAACAGTCAAAGGAATCTTATTAACTAGCAAAGAAATTGAAACCCATCTACCTTCAGAGTCTGTATCTTGATGTATAGGTTGGATATCCAAACGCTTATGACAAAGAATAGCTACACCATTTGGCTTCCCAGAACCAGGAGAAGCAAAAACATTACCCACCCATTGCCGCTGAAGTTTGGCTATCTCTTTACTTGTCACATGAATTTCTTGCAATAAAACTATATCACCTTTCAACGCAGCAATGTGCGATAAAACCCGTTGACCTTTATGGGAGAACCCAGACCTTTAACATTCCAGGATATAACTTTTAATGACATCTAAGTATACAAACAGTTAAGAAAGCTTGATATGAAAAATTGCAATCAGCAAAATACAATAGTGCAATATGAGTAGGTTTTCCCAGTAAGAGGAACACAGTAGAGTAACCGCATAGATAAAAAGGATATAAAGTAGGAAATATAACTACAAAAGATCAAGGAATGAGCAATAGTGGAAGGGAAAGAAGGAGGCCAGTAAGAGGAAAAGAAATGAAAAGAGGGATAGGAAGAAAAAGTTAGAGTATGTATGAAGAAATGAAAAAACGAACCAAGTAAGGAAAATATGATAGAAGAGATACGTTGGAAAAGGACAGTACAAAGAGAAGATAAAAGAAAAACAAAAAGACATACCACAAACATATAATGAACATGGGCGTGGGCGTGGTGGAGCCACATAAGGAAGACTGCACGGTCAAGCTTGAAACCCCAGGACAAAGACGGGTAAGGGAGACATCATCCAGGCGGGAAAAGGGATCACATATCAGAGACCACGATAAACTGCACCTGACAGTAGAAAAGGAATTGGTTATAAGAGGTACAACAAAACAACAATAAAATATAACAATATAAGTAGAATGCAAATAATTACAAACAACAAGGAAACAATCAAATCATCGATGAACGAGGAACATCCATGTTTTCTTCTTTGCAGGTATCCAAGAAATGTTGTGGGTGAGCAGGATCCTCATAAGTAGTGGTTTTATTGTTATAAGTCACCTTCATAAGGCAAGGATGGAACAAACCATTTCTAGCGTTCAAACTGCAAAGAGCAGGTCTCATGTTAAAAAAAAAATCCCGTCGGTCTGCTGTCACTTTAGCATAGTCCTGAGCGAAGAAAAGATTGGATCCTTGCCATGAAATTTTCCCTTTATGCTTGGCAGCTTGTAAACCTTAAGCAAATCGGTGTATTCAAAAAAATATAAAATAACACCTCTTGGTTTGGTTGAAGAAGATGACGTTCGTGGGCTTTGCCCCAAGCGATGAGCTCTTTGAATATTCAATTTTGGAGTCTCGGGAAAGCCCAGAAGATTCGGAAGAAAGGCTTGAAAAAAGGAGAGAGGATCTGATCCTTCAAGACCCTTCGCAAGGCCATAAATGCGCAAATTGTTACGCCTATTACGATTTTCCAAATTTTCCACTTGTTGTTTAAGGTGTGAAATCTCCAGATGCAAAGAAGGCACTTGGTTGGTGACAGCTTGAACAGAGTCAACTCGCCGTTCCAAGTGATTAACTTTTTGCTCCATATTTGACCATTTGTCATCAAGACTTTGGAGACGAATATTTGTTTCCTCCATGTAAGGTTTGAGAGCACGTATTTCCTCAAGAATTAATTCCATAGATATTGATGTTGGAGAGGTAGAAGGAGAAGGTGGGTCTTTCTTGACACGTTTACCTGATACAGATGGTGAGGCAGAGGGTATTTTAGATGACGATTTAGAAGTATTGTGAGGCATAGTGGGCGTCGCACCACCAGAGGTAGAATGACCAGATTGAAAGTCCTCCATGTTCTCCTGTAAAATGCTGAAAGGATTATAATCCTCCAATTGAGTACAGTCAAGAGGATTAACACTACTACGTGTAGAGCGCGCTTTTGCCATAAAATATAAATCAACAGGAGTTTCCCTGTGAAATAAATTAGGTTTAGTAGTACACACAGCCAGAGAAGTCTGGAGGTCAAGAAAATACCTCTGTAACAAACCTCTTCAGAAAGATAATGTGTGCCTTATATACAACGTGTGAGGAGAAAAGAATATAAAAATGACATTGTGGAAAATTAATTTCCCAAAGTCAGCATTCACTAGAGAGCATGTGAGTCAATAAATAGGTAAAAAACGCTTGAGGCGGTTGAACAGCATAAGGAGAGTGTCCGGGCGGCAAAAATACGAAAACAAAATGGCAGCCGCGAGTAACGAAGCACGGCCGAGCAGGAAAATAAAATGTAGGTAGCGCTCACCCCGCACACTTGTAGATGGCTCAAAGTTCACCGCTGGGCTTCATTATCATTAGTGAGTGGTTTTGGGGTCCAGACAACGGGTATTGCCGCCAGGCAGAGACCTATCCCCTCACACCACCATGGAGCTCCACACAAAGGCGGCCATCTTCGTTGGTGCTGAAGCCATGCCCCTCGTATGTATCCACACTGATTTTTTTTTATGCAGTTTTATATAACGCAAACTCGACCCAAAGTTATTGGAGCACTTTACGCGGGCACCAGTTACATTACAGAAGGACATTTTTTCTTTTTCTTTTTTAGTCCTCATATGCGACAATCCAAAAAGGTGTTTGTTATAGTGTGTTCAGAGTCAAGGAACAGAGTATAGACTTGCATCTTGCCGGGTGTTCCCTGTCCCGTATACACCAACTCTCAACCTTTATATCGAGGTGGCAAGGTTACCCCCACACACCTCCCATTGGATTAGAATGTCTTAATCCTTGGACCTTTTAATCCTCTATTGCCTAACTGTGTTTAAAACATAACAAACAAGGGGTTCTCATATGCTGGCTCTCTTCTCAGAGGCGTTTATACAATCTAACCTACCAAATTGTCTAGCTGCCGTTAACCAAGCTACGCAAGAGGGTGGGTTACTAGAGGTCCAATTAATACATATTTCCCTACGAGCAATGATAATCAAGATTAATAACAACTGCTCAAGCAATTTCCTGTTCTTTCCAATGAAACCATGATTATCTAAAATCCCCAAAATAATCAGAGATAAGCTTACCTCAATGTTCTTTTCCAAAATAACTGTTAATACCTTACCCACATCTAGCCAAAAGGCATTCACTCCGGGGCATTGCCAGAACATATGCACATCATCTACTTTTGGCAATTCACATTTCGGGCAGCATCTTGTTTCCCCACCTATTCTGGACAGCTTATTTGGGGACCAATACACCCTATGTAGAGTAAATAAATGGTTCTTCCTTAATGGTGCGTATTTGCCAAATGAATGTAGTGTACTCATAGATACTTGCCAGAGATTTGCTAAGTCGACATCTGATAGGGCCTCTTTCCACTTTTCCTCCAGTGAGATAATATGGGAATCTTCCTCCTGGACTAACATCCAGTACCATTTAGCAGTCTCTTTTTTCTGTTCAGAGTCACCATAAAGAGCTGTTTCCCACTTGTTCGAGGCTCCTACAGTTAGTTGGCTTTGGGCCCAGCTGATTAGTTGCAAATATTTAAATCTAGACAATAAGTTGTTGGTTTTCTCTGATAGATAGTCCCATGTGATTAGATTATGCTCATCCATAAGTTGGCCCCACGTCTCAATTTCAGCATCTATTAGTGGTGTAGATAAAGAATCTGGTAAATAGGAAGGAGTCCCAGGAGATTTCCAAATCGGGGCTAGCTGGCTATAATAAGGTAAGTTCGTTATTCTCCTGACCTGAGTCCAGAGTCTACATGCCTCGCTCAAAACCTTCAGTCGAATTTTTTTGAAAAATTTGGGATTCCCATATTTGAACAGGAAGTAGCTGCCTTGTTCTGCTAGATCATTGACTAGTGCTCCATAGTAAGGTCGAAATAGCTGAACATGTTTAGTTAGTAATGCTCTGAAGTTCTTTAACTGAAAGGCCCAACAGTACAACTGGATATCTGGTAGGGCGAGCCCCCATCTATCTTTATTTTACAGAGCTTTTTCCAGGCAATTCTTGGGTTCTTATTGGCCCAGATAAAACTTGTCAAATTGCCTTGTAGCTTTTTAAACCACTTTGTCTCAAAATGTAGCGGTAAGGCTCGAAATATAAAGGTGAATTTTGGTAGAATCATCATTTTTATCAGTTTAACCCTGCCAATGATCGATAAAGGTAAGGTGGACCACGTCTGCAAAAGCCTTTTGGTATCTTTCATGAGTTTTGAGAAATTTATCTGTGCCATTTCTTCCAACGTTTTAACTACCTGAACTCCTAAGTACCTTATCTCTTTCGTCACGTTTTTTTTTCAAGATTGGGGTCAAGTTGTGTGTTCCAAGCCAGTATCTCGGTTTTTTCTTCATTTACCTAGTATCCAGATACCCTGCCAAAGTCTTTTAATATACACATTATAATTGGGAATGATTCTGTAGGGTTTTGAGTATATATTATTAGGTCATCAGCATAGAGTGCCTCTTTCTTAGCCCAACCTTGATATTGAAAAGGTTGAATCCACTGCTCTTTCCTAATCCTCCTTGCTAACGGCTTGATATACAGGTTAAATAGCAGAGGGGATAAGGGACAACCCTGCCACGTTCCTCTACCTATTCTTAATTTCTGGGTAAGTGAGCCATTAATTAGAATCCTTGCAGAAGGACATGTATAAATGTTCTTAATTAAACTCACAAAATTGCTCCCTAAGCCATTATGGGACAACACAGTATAAAGGAAGGGCCAGCTAAGCCTATCAAATGCCTTAGCGGCATCGACAGTCAAGACAGCTAGTGGAAGTTTTCTGTCTGTGGCCAAATCAAAAGCGCACACCAGGTCGTGGGTAAGATCGTTTAGCTGTCTACCTTTCATAAACCCCTTCTGTGAGGCCCTAATTAAATCACCCAAAACGTTCTCTAGCCTCTTTGCTAGTATACTCGTAAATATCTTGTATTCATTATTAAGTAGAGATATTGGGCGATAAGACTCACATTTTTGGGATTCTTATAAGGTTTCAATATAAGAGTTATTGTAGCCGCATTCCATGATTCAGGGACAGCTTCATCATTTATATAAATTGAATTAAATAGTGAATTTAATGAGGGAGTTATTTCCTCTGCCAGAACCTTATAGTGTTCACTGGGAATTCCATCCGGTCTGGGGGCTTTACCACTTTTCAGATTTTTTATTGCTAGAGATACCTCTTCAGCTGTAAATGGATTATTGAGTAAGGATTCCTTGTCTGGCGAGAGTTTTGGTAAAGGATCACCCAGAAGCCAGGTAGATAACTGTCTAGAGAGTCTCTTCCTTATATAAATTTTGGAAAAGTCTGTAAAAGCGGTCCCAATGTCTTTATCATCAATACAACTTACATCTGACCCCTCTATGACTAACTCTTTTATAGAATTCCTGACTAGGTCTCCCTGGTCTTCCATGCCAATAACCTCCCACACCCCTCACCAAATTCATAGGGCGCAAGCTTATTAGCAAACCATTTTTTCTTTACTATGCTTTCCAGATGTTCCGCTAATTTGTTCTTCCCCTCATCAATTTGAGCTTGTATCCTATTCATTTCTGATGGGTCACCTGCGACGTAAAGATCATCTTGCCGGGAAATTATTTTTTTCTCTATTTTTTTTGTTTTGTTTGTTTGTTTTGATTGAGGCATCGGAGATGAAGTGATTAGAGTCATCAGACCTTATAAGAGAGAAGTGCATGTTTGGCTTGATTCTAAAATACGCGAGGCCTTTTGATGATTGAACCTGTGAATCCTCCCTGCTTTGAGAGGAAACTCAAGGCAGGGCTTCAGGATGCCCCTCAGAGATGATTAACGAAAACAATGGCTCCTGTGGAATAATATCCAAGTGATATTGATATACTTATGCACAAGGGCAATGAAGAGGGTTAGAGTGATGTCAAAAGGAGAAAAGACCTCTTACACCTTCATTTTTTTATTTCACAATCAAGTTTATATAGTTCTTGAAAGAAATCAAGATATGTACAAGGAAATAATATCACAGGAGTGCGTAGTGTCCCCAGTGAGAAAAAAGGAACCTAAAATATTGGTGACATATTTGTGACATATGTACAAGGTTTCCAATTAATAATAGAGTCGACCATATGTAAGTATACAAAATGTACACTGCATTTCTTATACAATGATAAGCGCTGGTTTAATGGTTCGCTTCTGTTATCTGCCGATGACGTTTCGACCCTTTGTGCAATGTAGGGTCTCTTCAGGACCTAGAAATGTAGGGACATCTGAAGGGTGGTTTGCGCAGCCGTGTAGTAGATGTGTGCCACAAGTGAGTATAGGAAAGAGACACAGAAGAAGAAGATACTCACAAGGGTCCCAGAAGGGTGCCCATGTGAGGGTGGAGTAGAGGGTAGAGTAGGGCTGGCAGTCTGTGGTGTAGCACGACATGAGGATTTCACGTGTTGAAACCTGATTCTAACAGCACGACAGTGCGTGCGTTCCTGGTACGATCTCCAGTAGCTATGAATGACGTGCACCCAGGAGGGGCGTCCGCTCTGTCCTGTGGGTTATGGATAACTTCCTACGTATTAGGCTGGATTAGCATTACTTGTTAAAAACAGGCAGATGAATGCCAGAGGTGCAGTCACTCCGTGTTGGGGTTAGAAGGTGCCACCAACCGAGTCAGTCAGTCATTTACATGGTCGACCTCTAAAGTATGTTGAAAGGAGATCAGCCCAGCCTGCTGATGCAGCGCGTGGGAGCAGGACAGCGTGTGTCAGTCTGCTTGGCCTAATGACCTAATGATGCAAAGGCACCTCTAGGCATGACAAAGGGGACATTAGCATCAGCAGAGACACGTGCTCTCTTCACCCTGACTGGGGGGGTGAATCCTGCTCCCAACAACACACCTTTCTACAGTGAGGCAGCATGGAAGGTGTGAGGTGTGCAAACCCAGGCTGTCCCTGCACACCCACAATCACCCACAATCTCCCATCAGTCCAACAATTGTAACTCTTACCCAATGTATGTTTTTAAAGGTGGAGCATGAAAGGGCTGAGGTGTAAAAACCCAGTGAATGTGTACATTGTGTCATTTGTAGTTATATAACAGCAGCTCCATTGTGAGCTTGTGCAGGTTGAAATGGGTACATGTCTCTCGCATCCGTTAATAAAATTAACATTTGGAGTTATTGAGCAGTGCTTTTTAAATGGAGATATGTGAAGATGGAAAAATTAGATGGATGAGAACTTGAACACATAAGAGGGCGACCTAGGCGAAATCTAAGAAAGGAGAACATGGGAGGTCACAAGAATGAGAAGTGAAAAGGGAGAGAACATGGAAAGTCGACAGCACTAGACGAGAGGAGGAATGAAATGCAAAGATCAGAGGATAGAAAGGAATGGAGAGCTAAGGTGCAATATAGGAGAAGGAAGAAAGATCAGAGGAAGGAAAGGAATGGAGCACTAAGGGGGAATATAGGAAGAGTGAGAAAGATCAGAGGAAGGAAAAGAATGGAAGTGCTCAGGTGGAATACAGAAGTAGGGAGAGAGATCAAAGGAAGGAAAGGAATGGACGGACTCAGGAGGGAGAAAGGAGAAAGGAGAAAGATCAGAGGAAGGAAAGGAATGGAAGGGCTAAGGTAGAATATAGGAAATGGGAGAAAGATCAGAGGAAGGAAAGGAATGGAAGGGCTAAGGAGGAATATAGCAGAAAAGAGAAAGATCAGAGGAAGGAAAGGAATGGAAGGGCTAAGGAGGAATATAGGAGAAAGGAGAAAGATCACAGGTAGGAAAGGAATGGAGGGCTAAGGTGGAACATAGGAGAAGGGAGAAAGATCAGGGTAAGGAAAGGAATGGAAAGGCTCAGGTAGAATATAGGATAAATGAGAAAGATCAGAGGAAGGAAAGGAATGTGCTTAGGTGGAATATAGGAGATGGGAGAAAGATCAGAGGAGGGAAATGAATGGAGGGCTCAGGTGGAATATAGGAGAAGGGAGAGAGATCAGAGGAAGGAAAGGAATGGATGGGCTAAGGTGGAATATAGGTGAAGGGAGAAGGATCAGAGGAAGGAAAGGGTTCAGGTGGAGTATAGGAGAAGGGAAAAAGATTAGAGGTAGGAAAGGAATGAAAAGAAATGGAAAGGCTCAGATGGAATGTAGGATACATGAGAAAGATCAGAGGAAGGAAAGGAATGTAAAGGCTCAGGTGGAAAATAGGAGATGGGAGAAAGATCACAGGAAGGAAAGGAATGAAGTAATAAGGGGAAATATAGGAAAAGGGAGCAAGATAAGAGGAAGCAAAGGAATGGAAGGGCTCAGCTGGAATATAGGAGGATGGAGAAAGATCAGAGGAAGGAAATTAATGGAGGGGGACAGGTGGAGTATAGGAGACGGGAGAAAGATAGGAGGAAGGAAAGGAATGGAGGGCTAAGGGGGAATATAGAAGGATGGAGAAAGTTCAGAGGAAGAAAAGGAATGAAAGGGCTAACCTGGAATATAGAAGGAGGGAGAAAGATCAGAGGAAGGAAAGGAATGGAAAGGCATAGGTGGAATATAAGAGAAGGGAGAAAGATCAGAGGAAGGAAAGGAATGGAGGACTAAAGTGGAATAAAGGAGCAGGTAGAAAGATCAGAAGAAGGAAAGGAATGAAGGACTCAGGTGGAATATAGAAGGAGGGAGAAAGATCAGAGGAAGGAAAGAAATGGAAGGGCTCAGTGGAATATAGGAGAAGGGAGAAAGATCAGAGAAAGGAAAGGAATGGAAGGGCTCAGTGGAAAATAGGAGAAGGGAGAAAGATCAGAGGAAGGAAAGGAATGGAGGGCTCAGGTAGAATAAAGGAGAAGGGGAGAGATCAGAGGAAGGAAAAGAATGGATGGGCTAAGGTAGAATATAATAGAAGGGAGAAATATCTGAGGTAGGAGAGGAATGGAGTGCTCAGATGGAATATAGGAAAAGTGAGAAAGATCAGAGGAAGGAAAGAAATGGAAATGATCAGGTAGAATATAGGAGAATGGAGAAAGATTAGAGGAAGGAAAGGAATGGAAGGGCTCAGGAGGAATATAGGAGAAAGGAGAAAGATCAGAGGAAGGAACGGAATAGAAGGGCTCAGGTAGAATATAGGAAATGGAAGAAAGATCAGAGGATGGAAAGGAATGGAGGGCTCAAATGGAATATAGGAGAAGGGAGAAAGATCAGATGAAGGAAAGGAATGGAAGGGCTAAGGAGGAATATAGGAGTTAGGAGAAAGAACACAGGAAGGAAAGGAATGGAGGGCTAAGTTGGGACATAGGATAAGGGAGAAAGATCAGAGTAAGGAAAGGAATAGAAGGGCTCAGGTAGAGTATAGGAGAAGGTAAAAAGATGAGAGGTAGGAGAGGAATGGAAAGGAATGCAAAGGCTCAGGTAGAATATAGGATAAATGAGAAAGATCATAAAAAGGAAAGGAATGTAAAGGCTTAGGTGGAATATAGGAGATGGGAGAAAGATCAGAGGAGGGAAATGAATGGAGGGCTCAGGTGGAATATAGGAGAAGGGAGAGAGATCAGAGTAAGGAAAGGAATGAGACAGGCCAAGGTGGAGTATAGGAGAAGGGAGGAGAATAAGAGGAAGGAAATAAATGGAAGGGCTCAGGTGGAGTATAGGAGAAGGGAGAAAGATCAGAGGTAGGAGAGGAATGGAAAGGCTCAGAAGGAATATAGGATAAATGAGAAATTATCAGAGGAAGGAAAGGAATGTAAAGGCTCAGGTGGAAAACAGGAGATGGGAGAAAGATCAGAGGAAGGAAATGAATGAAGTGCTAAGGGGGAATATAGGAAAAGGAAGCAAGATCAGAGGAAGGGAAGAAATTGAAAGCCTCAGGTGGAATATAGGAGAAGAGAGAAAGATCAGAGGAAGGAAAAGTATGGAGGGCTAAGGTGGAATATAGAAGGATGGAGAAAGTTCAGAGGAAGGAAAGGATCGGAAGGGCTAAGGTGGATTATAAGAGAAGCGAGAAAGATCAGAAGAAGGAAAGGAATGGAAAGGTATAGGTGGAATAAAGGAAAAGGGAGAGAGATCAGAGGAAGGAAAGGAATGGACAGGCTAGGGTGGAATATAGGAGTAGGTAGAAAGATCAGAGGTAGGTGAGGAATGGAGTGCTCAGATGGAATATAGGAAAAGTGAGAAAGATCAGAGGAAGGAAAGAAATGGAAGGGCTCATGTGGAATATAGGAGAATGGAGAAAGATCAGAGGAAGGAAAGGAATGGAAGGGCTCAGGAGGAATATAGGAGAAAGGTTAAAGATCAGAGGAAGGAAAGGAATAGAAGGGCTCAGGTAGAATATAGGAAATGGGAGAAAGATCACAGAAAGGAAAGGAATAGAGGGCTCAGTTGAAATATAGGAGAAGGGAGAAAGATCAGATGAAGGAAAGGAATGGAAGGGCTAAGGAGGACTATAGGAGAAAGGGGAAAGATCAGAGGAAGGAAAGGAATGGAATGGAGTGCTAAGGTGGAACATAGGAGACGGGAGAAAGATCAGAGTAAGGAAAGGAATAGAAGGGTTCAGGTAGAGTATAGGAGAAGGGAAAAAGATTAGAGGAAGGAGAGGAATGGAAAGGAATGGAAAAGGCTCAGGTAGAATATAGGATACATGAGAAAGTTCAGAGGAAGGAAAGGAATGTAAAGGCTTTGGTAGAATCTAGGAGATGGCAGAAAGATCAGAAGAGAGAAATGAATGGAGGGCTCACGTGGAATATAGGAGAAGGGAGAGAGATCAGAGGAAAGAAAGGAATGGATGGGCTAAGGTGGAGTATAGGAGAAGGGAGAGGGATCAGAGGAAGGAAAGAAATGGAAGGGCTCAGGTGGAGTATAGGAGAAGTGAGAAAGATAAGAGGTAGGAGAGGAATGGAAAGGAGTGTAAAGGCTCAGATGGAATATAGGATACATGAGAAAGATCAGAGTAAGGAAAGGAATGTAAAGGCTCAGGTGGAAAATAGGAGATGGGAGAAAGATCAGAGGAGGGGAAGGAATGAAGTGCTAAGGGGGAATATTGGAAAAGGAAGCAAGATCAGAGGAAGGGAAGAAATTGAAGGCCTCAGTTGGAATATAGGAGAAGAGAGAAAGATCAGATGAAGAAAAGGAATGGAAGGGATCAGGTGGAATATAGGAGGAGGGAGAAAGATCAGAGGAAGGAAAGGAATGGAGGGGCACAGGTGGAATATAGGAGAAGGGAGAAAGATCAGAGGAAGGAAAAGAATGGAGGGCTAAGTTGGAATATAGAAGGATGGAGAAATTTTAGAGGAAGGAAAGGAATGGAAGGGCTAAGGTGGAATATAAGAGAAGGGAGAAAGATCAGAGGAAGGAAAGGAATGGAAAGGAATGGGAATGTATAGGTGGAATATAGGAGAAGGGAGAAAGATCAGAGGAAGGAAAGGAATGGAGGACTCAGGTGGAATATAGAAGGAGGGAGAACGATCAGAGGAAGGAAAGGAATGGAAGGACTCAGTAGAAAATAGGAGAAGGGAGAAAGATCAGAGGAAGGAAAGGAATGGAGGTCTCATGTAGAATAAAGGAGAAGGGAGAGAGATCAGAGGAAGGAAAGAAATGGATGGGCTAAGGTGGAATATAGGAGAAGATAGAAAGATCAGAGGTAGGAGAGGAATGGAGAGCTAAGATGGAATATAGGAAAAGTGAGAAAGATCAGAGGAAGGAAAGACATGGAAGGGCTCAGGTGGAATATAGGATAAATGAGAGAGATCAGAGAAAGGAAAGGAATGTAAAGGCTCAGGTGAAAAATAGGAGATGGGAGAAAGATCAGAGGAAGGAAAGGAATGAAGTGCTAAGGGGGAATATAGGAAAAGGAAGCAAGATCAGAGGAAGGGAAGACATTGAAGGCCTCAGGTGGAATATAGGATAAGAGAGAAAGATCAGAGTAAGAAAAGGAATGGAAGGGCTCAGGTGGAATATAGGAGGAGGGAGAAAGATCAGAGGAAGGAAAGGAATGGAGGGGCACAGGTGGAATATAGGAGAAAGGAGAAAGCTCAGAGGAAGGAAAAGAATGGAGGGCTAAGGTGGAATATAGAAAGATAGAGAAAGTTCAGAGGAAGGAAAGGAATGGAAGGGCTAAGGTGGAACATAGGAGAAAGGAGAAAGATCAGAGGAAGGAAAAGAATGGAGGGCTAAGGTGGAATATAGAAAGATAGAGAAAGATCAGAGGAAGGAAAGGAATGAAAAGGAATGAAAAGGTATAGGTGGAATATAGGAGAAGGGAGAAAGATCAGAGGAAGGCAAGGAATGGAGGACTAAGGTGGAATAACGTAGGAGGGAGAAAGATCAGAAGAAGGAAAGGAATGGAGGACTCAGTTGGAATATAGAAGGAGGGAGAAGAACAGAGGAAGGAAAGGAATGGAAGGGCTCAGTGGAAAATATGAGAAGGGAGAAAGATCAGAGGAAGGAAAGGAATGGAGGTCTCAGGTGGAATATAGAGGAGGGAGAAAGATCAGAGGAAGGAAAGGAATAGAGGGGCACAGGTGGAATATAGGTGAAGGGAGAAAGATCAGAGGAAGGAAAGGAATGGAGGGATAAGGTGGAACATAGAAGGATGGAGAAAGTTCAGAGGAAGGAAAGGAATGGAAGGGCTAAGGTGGAATATAAGAGAAGTGAGAAAGATCAGAGGAAGTAAAGGAATGGAGTACTAAGGTAGAATAAAGGAGAAGGTAGAAAGATCAGAAGAAGGAAAGGAATGGAGGACTCAGGTGGAATAAAGAAGGAGGGAGAAAGATCAAAGGAATGAAAGGAATGGAGGTCTCAGGTGGAATATAGGTGAAGGGAGAGAGATCAGAGATAGGAAAGGAATGGACAGGCTAAGGTGGAGTATAGGAGAAGGGAGAAAGATCAGAGGTAGGAGAGGAATGGAAAGCAATGTAAAGGCTCCGATGGAATATAGGAGATGGGAGAAAGATCAGATGAAGGAAAGGAATGAAATGCTAAGATGGAGTATAGGAGAAGGGAGAAGGATCATAGGAAGGAAAGAAATGGAAGGACTCAGGTGGAGTATAGGAGAAGGGAGAAGGATCAGAGGAAGGAAAGAAATGGAAGGGCTCAGGTGGAGTATAGATGAAGGGAGAAAGATCAGAGGTAGGAGAGGAATGGAAAGGAATGTAAAGCCTCGGATGGAATGTAGGATAAATGAGAAAGATCAGAGGAAGTAAAGGAATGGAAAGGCTAAGGTGGAAAATAGGAGAAGGGAGAAAGATCAGAGGAAGGAAATTAATGAAGTGCTAAGGGGGAATATTTGAAAAGGAAGCAAGATCAGAAGAAGGGAAGAAATTGAAGGGCTCAGGTGGAATATAGGAGAAGAGAGAAAGATCAGAGGAAGGAAAGGAATGTAAGTGCTCAGGTGGAATATTGGAGGAGGGAGAAAGATCAGAGGAAGGAAAGGAATGGAGGGCTAAGGTGGAATATAGAAGGATGGAGACATTTTAGAGGAAGGAAAGGAATGGAAGGGCTAAGGTGGAAAATAAGAGA
Source organism: Calotriton arnoldi (assembly GCA_963921515.1). Lineage (NCBI taxonomy): Eukaryota > Metazoa > Chordata > Amphibia > Caudata > Salamandridae > Calotriton > Calotriton arnoldi. Next base: position 237,414 of record CAWUFW010015559.1, on the reverse strand, counting down.
AGGGAGAAAGATCAGAGGAAGGAAAGGAATGGAAAGGAAAGGAATGGAAAGGTATAGGTGGAATATAGGAGAAGGGAGAAAGATCAGAGGAAGGAAAGGAATGGAGGACAAAGGTGGAATAAAGGAGGAGGGAGAAAGATCAGAAGAAGGAAAGGATTGGAGGACTCAGGTGGAATATGGAAGGAGGGAGAAAGATCAGAAGAAGGAAAGGAATGGAGGACTCAGGTGGAATATGGAAGGAGGGAGAAAGATCAGAGGAAGGAAAGGAATGGAGGTCTCAGGTGGAATAAGGGAGAAGGGAGAGAGATCAGAGGAAGGAAAGGAATGGACGGGCTAAGGTGGAATATAGGAGAAGGTAGAAAGATCAGAGGTAGGAGAGTAATGAAGTGCTAAGATGGAATATAGGAATAGTGAGAAAGATCAGAGGAAGGAAAGAAATGGAAGGGCTCAGGTGGAATATAGGAGAATGGAGAAAGATCAGAGTAAGGAAAGGAATGGACAGGCTAAGGTGGAATACAGGAGAAGGGAGAAATATCAGAGGAAGGAAAGGAATGGAAGGGCTCAGGTGGAATATAGGAAGAGGTAGAAAGATCAGAGGAAGGAAAGGAATGGAAGGGCTAAGGTAGAATATAGGAGAAGGGAGAAAGATCAGATGAAGGAAATGAATGGAATGGCTCAGGTGGAATATAGGAGAAGGGAGAAAGATCACTTGAAGGAAAGGAATGGAAGGGCTCAGGTGGAATATAGGAGAAGGGAGAAAGATCGGAGGAAGGAAAGGAATGGAAGGGCTAAAGTGGAATATAGGAGAAGGGAGAAAGATCACATGCAGGAAGGGAATGGAAGGGCTCAAGTGGAATATGGAAGAAAAGAGAAAAATCAGAGGAAGGACAGGAATAGAAGGACTGAGGTGGAAAATATGAGGAGGGAGGAAGATGAGAGGAAGGAAAAGAATGGGATGTAAGGGCTATGGTGGAATATAGTAGAAGGGAGAAAGATCAGAGGAAGGAAAGGAAGGTAAGGGCTTAGGTGGAATATAGAAGAAGGGAGAAATATCAGAGGAAGGAAAGGAATGGAGTACTAAGGTAGAATATAGGACGAGCGACAAAGATCAGAGGAAGGAAAAGAATGGAAGTGCTCAGGTGGAATACAGAACAAGGGAGAAAGATCGGAGGAAGGAAAGAAATAGAAGGGCTTAGGTGGAATATAGGAGAAGGGAGAAGGATCAGATAAAGGAAAGGAATAGAGAACTAATGTGGAATATAGGAAGAGCGAGAAAGATCAGAGGAAGGAAAGAAATGGAAGGGCTGAGGTGGAATATAGGAGAAAGGAGAAAGATCAGAGGAAAGAAAGGATTGTAAGGGCTCAGCTGGAATATAGGAGAAGGGAGAGAGATCAGAGGAAGGGAAAGGAATGGACGCGCTAAGGTGGAATATAGGAAAAGGGAGAAAGATCAGAGGAAGAAAAGAAATGGAAGGGCTCACATGGAATTTAAGAGAAGCGAGGAAGATCAAAAGAATGAAAGGAATGTAAGGGCTCAGGTGGAATATAGGAGAAGGGAGAAAGATCAGAGGAAGGAAAGGAATGGACATGCAAATGTGGAATATAGAAAAAGGGAGAAAGATCAGAGGGAGGAAAGGAATGAAGGGTGTAGGTGGAATATAGGAGAAGGGAGAAAGATAGGAGGAAGGAAAGGAATGGAGGGATCAGGTGGAATGTAGAAGGAGGGAGAAAGATCAGAGGAAGGAAAGGAATGGAGGGCTCAGGTGGAATGTAGAAGGAGGGAGAAAGATCAGAGGAGGAAAGAAATGGACAGGCTAAGGTTGAATATATATGAGAAGGGAGAAAGATCAGAGGAAGGAAAGGAATGGAATGGAGGGGTAAGATGGAGTATAGGAGAAGGGAGAAAGATCAGAGTTAGGAAAGGAATGGAAAGGAAAGGAATGGAAAGGCTCAGATGGAATATAGGATAAATGAGAAAGATCAGAGGAAGGAAAGGAATGAAGTGCTAAGGTGGAGTATAGGAGAAGGGAGAAGGATCATAGGAAGGAAAGAAATGGAAGGGCTCAGGTGGAGTATAGGAGAAGGGAGAAAGATCAGAGGAAGGAGAGGAATGAAAAGGAATGTAAAGGCTCAGATGGAATATAGGATAAAAAGAAAGATCAGAGGAAGGAAAGGAATGGAGTTCTCAGGTGGAATATAGGAGAAGGGAGAGGGATCAGAGGAAGGAAAGGAATGGAAGGGCTCAGGTCGAGTATAGGTGAAGGGAGAAAGATCAGAGGTAAGAGAGGAATGGAAAGGAATGGACGGGCTAAGGTGGAGTATAGGAGAAAGGAGAAGGATCAGAGGAAGGAAAGAAATGGAAGGGCTCAGGTCGAGTATAGGTGAAGGGAGAACGATCAGAGGTAAGAGAGGAATGGAAAGGAATGTAAAGGCTCAGATGGAATGTAGGATAAATGAGAAAGATCAGAGGAAGGAAAGGAATGTAAAGGCTCAGGTGGAAAATAGGAGAGGGAAAAGATCAGAGGAAGGAAATGAATGAAGTGCTAAGGGTCAATATAGGAAAAGGAAGCAAGATCAGAGGAAGGGAAGAAATTGAAGTGCTTAGGTGAAATATATAGGAGACAAGAGAAAGATCAGAGGAAGGAAAGGAATGGAAGGGCTCAGGTGGAATATAGGAGGAGGGAGAAAGATCAGAGGGAGGAAAGGAATGGAAAGGTATAGGTGGAATATAGCAGAAGGGAGAAAGATCAGAGGAAGGAAAGGAATGGAGGACTAAGGAAGGAATAAAGGAGGAGGGAGAAAGATCAGAAGAAGGAAAGGAATGGAGGACTCAGGTGGAATGTAGAAGGAGGGAGAAAGATCAGAGGAAGGAAAGGAAAGGAGGGCTCAGGTGGAATGTAGAAGGAGGGAGAAAGATCAGAGGAGGAAAGAAATGGACAGGCTAAGGTTGAATATATATGAGAAGGGAGAAAGATCAGAGGAAGGAAAGGAATGGAATGGAGGGGTAAGATGGAGGATAGGAGAAGGGAGTAAGATCAGAGTTAGGAAAGGAATGGAAAGGAATGGAAAGGCTCAGATGGAATATAGGATAAATGAGAAAGATCAGAGGAAGGAAAGGAATGTAAAGGCTCAAGTGGAAAATAGGAGATGGGAGAAAGATCAGAGGAAGGAAAGGAATGAAGTGCTAAGGTGGAGTATAGGAGAAGGTAGAAAGATCAGATGAAGAAGAGGAATGAAAAGGAATGTAAAGGCTCAGATGGAATATAGGATAAAAAAGAAAGATCAGAGGAAGGAAAGGAATGGAGTTCTCAGGTGGAATATAGGAGAAGGGAGAGGGATCAGAGGAAGGAAAGGAATGGAAGGGCTCAGGTCGAGTATAGGTGAAGGGAGAAAGATCAGAGGTAAGAGAGGAATGGAAAGGAATTGGCGTGCTAAGGTGGAGTATAGGAGAAAGGAGAAGTATCAGAGGAAGGAAAGAAATTGAAGGGCTCAGGTCGAGTATAGGTGAAGGGAGAAAGATCAGAGGTAAGAGAGGAATGGAAAGGAATATAAAGGCTCAGATGGAATGTAGGAGAGGGAAAAAGATCAGAGGAAGGAAATGAATGAAGTGCTAAGGGGGAATATAGGAAAAGGAAGCAAGATCTTAGGTGAAATATATAGGAGACAAGAGAAAGATCAGAGGAAGGAAAGGAATGGAAGGGCTCAGGTGGAATATAGGAGGAGGGAGAAAGATCAGAGGGAGGAAAGGAATGGAAAGGTATAGGTGGAATATAGCAGAAGGGAGAAAGATCAGAGGAAGGAAAGGAATGGAGGACTAAGGAAGGAATAAAGGAGGAGGGAGAAAGATCAGAAGAAGGAAAGGAATGGAGGACTCAGGTGGAATATAGAAGGAGGGAGAAAGATCAGAGGAAGGAAAGGAATGGACAGGCTAAGGTGGAATATAGGAGAAGGTAGAAAGATCAGAGGTAGGAGAGGAATGGAGTGCTAAGATGGAATATAGGAAAAGTGAGAAAGATCAGAAGAAGGAAAGAAATGGAAGGGCTCTGGTTGTATATAGGATAATGGAGAAAGATCAGAGGAAGAAAGGAATGGACAGGCTAAGGTGCAATATAGGAGAAGGGAGAAAGATCAGAGGAAGGAAAGGAATGGAAGGGCTCAGGTGGAATATAGGAAGAGGCAGAAAGATCAGAAGAAGGAAAGTAATGGAAGGGCTAAGGTAGAATTTAGGAGGAGGGAGAAAGATCAGAGGAAGGAAAGGAATGGAAGGGCTCAGGTGGAATACAGGAGAAGGGAGAAAGTTCAGAGGAAGGAAAGGAATGGAAAGGTATAGGTGGAATTTAGGAGAAGGGAGAAAGATCAGAGGAAGGAAAGGAATGGAGGACTAAGGTGGAATAAAGGAGGAGGGAGAAAGATCAGAAGAAGGAAAGGAATGGAGGACTCCGGTGGAATATAGAAGGAGGGAGAAAGATCAGAGGAAGGAAAGGAATGGAGGGCTAAGGTGAAATATAGAAGGATGGAGAAAGTTTAGAGGAAGGAAAGGAATGGAAGGGCTAAGGTGGAATATAAAAAGAAGGGAGAAAGATCAGAGGGAGGAAAGGAATGGAAACGTATAGGTGAAATATAGGAGAAGGGAGAAAGATCAGAGGAAGGAAAGGAATGGAGGACTAAGGTGGAATAAAGGAGGAGGGAGAAAGATCAGAAGAAAGAAAGGAATGGAGGACTCAGGTGGAATATAGAAGGAGGGAGAAAGATCAGAGGAAGGAAAGGAATGGAAGGGTTCAGTGGAAAATAGGAGAAGGGAGAAAGATCAGAGGAAGGAAAGGAATGGAGGTCTCAGGTGGAATAAAGGAGAAGGGAGAGAGATCAGAGGAAGGAAATGAAAGAATGGGCTAAGGTGGAATATAGGAGAAGGTAGAAAGATTAGAGGTAGGAGAGGAATGGAGTGCTAAGATGGAATATAGGAAAAGTGAGAAAGATCAGAGGAAGTAAAGAAATGGAAGGGCTCAGGTGGAATATAGGATAATGGAGAAAGATCAGAGGAAGAAAGGAATGGACAGGCTAAGGTGCAATATAGTAGAAGGGAGAAAGAACAGTGGAAGGAAAGGAATGGAAGGGCTCAGGTGGAATATAGGAAGAGGCAGAAAGATCAGAAGAAGGAAAGTAATGGAAGGGCTAAGGTAGAATATATTAGAAGGGAGAAAGATCAGAGGAAGTAAAGGAATGGAAGGGCTCAGGTGGAATATAGGAGAAGGGAGAAAGATCAGAGGATGGAAAGGAATGGAAGGGCTAATGTGGAATATTAGAGAATGGAGAAAGATCACTTGAAGGAAGGGAATGGAAGGGGTCAAGTGGAATATGGGAGAAGCGAAAAAGATCAGAGGAAGGAAAAGAATGGAATGTATGGAGCTACGGTGGAATATAGTAGAAGGGGGAAAGATCAGAGGAAGGAAAGGAATCATATGGCTTAGGTGGAATATAGGAGAAGGGAGAAATATCAGAGGAAGGAAAGAAATGGAGTACTAAGGTGGAATATAGGAAGAGCGAGAAAGATCAGAGGAAGGAAAAGAATGGAAGTGCTCAGGTGGAATACAGAAGTAGGGAGAAAGATAAGAGGAAGGAAAGAAATGGAAGGGCTTAGGTGGAATGTAGGAGTAGGGAGAAAGATCAGAGGAAAGAAAGAATTGTAAGGGCTCAGCTGGAACATAGGAGAAGGGAGAGAGATCAGAGGACGGAAAGGAATGAACCCGCTAAGGTGGAATATAGGAAAAACGGAAAAAGATCAGAGGAAGGAAAGAAATGGAAGGGCTCAGATGGAATATAGGAGAAGGGAGGTAGATCAGAAGAATAAAAGGAATGTAAGGGCTCCAGTGGAATATAGGAGATGGGAGAAAGATCAGAGGAAGGAAAGGAATGGAGGGCTAAGGTGGAATATAGAAGGATGGAGAAAGTTTAGAGGAAGGAAAGGAATAGAAGGGCTAAGGTGGAATATAAGAGAAGGGAGAAAGATCATATGAAGGAAAGGAATGGAAAGGAATGGAAAAGTGTAGGTGGAATATAGGAGAAGGGAGAAAGATCAGAGGAAGGAAAGTAATGGAGGATTAAGATGGAATAAAGGAGGAGAGAGAAAGATCAGAAGAAGGAAAGGAATGGAGGACTCAGGTGGAATATAGAAGGAGGGAGAAAGATCAGAGGAAGGAAAGCAATAGAAGGGCTCAGTGGAAAATATGAGAAGGGAGAACGATCAGAGGAAGGAAAGGAATGGAGGTCTCAGGTGGAATAAAGGAGAAGGGAGAGAGATCAGAGGAAGGAAAGGAATGGACGGGCTAAAGTGGAATATAGGAGAAGGTAGAACGATAAGAGGTAGGAGAGGAATGGAGTGCTAAGATGGAATATAGGAAAAGTGAGAAAGATCAGAGGAAGGAAAATAATGGAAGTGCTAAGGTGGACTACAGAACAAGGGAGAAAGATCGGAGGAAGGAAAGAAATAGAAGTGCTTAGGTGGAATATAGGAGAAGGGAGAAAGATCAGAGTAAGGAAAGGAATGGAGTAGTAAGGTGGAATATAGAAAGAGCGGGAAAGATCAGAGGAAGGAAAAGAATGGAAGTGCTCAGTTGAAATACAGAAGGAGGGAGAAAGATCAGAGGGAGGAAAGAAATGGAAGGGCTTAGATGGAATATAGGAGAAGGGAGAAAGATCAGAGGAAGGAAAGGAATGGAGGGGATCAGGTGGAATATAGGAGAAGGGAGAAAGATCAGAGGAAGGAAAGAAATGGAAGGGCTCAGGTGGAATATATGAGAAGGGAGAAAGATCAGAGGAAAGATAGGATTGTAAGGGCTCAGCTGGAATATAGGAGAAGGGAGAGAGATCAGAGGATGGAAAGGAATGAACGCGCTAAGGTGGAATATAGGAAAAACGGAAAAAGATCAGAGGAAGGAAAGGAATGAAGTGCTAAGGGGGAATATAGGAAAAGGAAGCAAGATCAGAGGAAGGGAAGACATTGAAGGCCTCAGGTGGAATATAGGATAAGAGAGAAAGATCAGAGTAAGAAAAGGAATGGAAGGGCTCAGGTGGAATATAGGAGGAGGGAGAAAGATCAGAGGAAGGAAAGGAATGGAGGGGCACAGGTGGAATATAGGAGAAAGGAGAAAGCTCAGAGGAAGGAAAAGAATGGAGGGCTAAGGTGGAATATAGAAAGATAGAGAAAGTTCAGAGGAAGGAAAGGAATGGAAGGGCTAAGGTGGAACATAGGAGAAAGGAGAAAGATCAGAGGAAGGAAAAGAATGGAGGGCTAAGGTGGAATATAGAAAGATAGAGAAAGATCAGAGGAAGGAAAGGAATGAAAAGGAATGAAAAGGTATAGGTGGAATATAGGAGAAGGGAGAAAGATCAGAGGAAGGCAAGGAATGGAGGACTAAGGTGGAATAAAGTAGGAGGGAGAAAGATCAGAAGAAGGAAAGGAATGGAGGACTCAGTTGGAATATAGAAGGAGGGAGAAGAACAGAGGAAGGAAAGGAATGGAAGGGCTCAGTGGAAAATATGAGAAGGGAGAAAGATCAGAGGAAGGAAAGGAATGGAGGTCTCAGGTGGAATATAGAGGAGGGAGAAAGATCAGAGGAAGGAAAGGAATAGAGGGGCACAGGTGGAATATAGGTGAAGGGAGAAAGATCAGAGGAAGGAAAGGAATGGAGGGATAAGGTGGAACATAGAAGGATGGAGAAAGTTCAGAGGAAGGAAAGGAATGGAAGCGCTAAGGTGGAATATAAGAGAAGTGAGAAAGATCAGAGGAAGTAAAGGAATGGAGTACTAAGGTAGAATAAAGGAGAAGGTAGAAAGATCAGAAGAAGGAAAGGAATGGAGGACTCAGGTGGAATAAAGAAGGAGGGAGAAAGATCAAAGGAATGAAAGGAATGGAGGTCTCAGGTGGAATATAGGTGAAGGGAGAGAGATCAGAGGAAGGAAAGGAATGGACAGGCTAAGGTGGAGTATAGGAGAAGGGAGAAAGATCAGAGGTAGGAGAGGAATGGAAAGCAATGTAAAGAGTTCGATGGAATATAGGAGATGGGAGAAAGATCAGATGAAGGAAAGGAATGAAATGCTAAGATGGAGTATAGGAGAAGGGAGAAGGATCATAGGAAGGAAAGAAATGGAAGGACTCAGGTGGAGTATAGGAGAAGGGAGAAGGATCAGAGGAAGGAAAGAAATGGAAGGGCTCAGGTGGAGTATAGATGAAGGGAGAAAGATCAGAGGTAGGAGAGGAATGGAAAGGAATGTAAAGCCTCGGATGGAATGTAGGATAAATGAGAAAGATCAGAGGAAGTAAAGGAATGGAAAGGCTAAGGTGGAAAATAGGAGAAGGGAGAAAGATCAGAGGAAGGAAATTAATGAAGTGCTAAGGGGGAATATTTGAAAAGGAAGCAAGATCAGAAGAAGGGAAGAAATTGAAGGGCTCAGGTGGAATATAGAGAAGAGAGAAAGATCAGAGGAAGGAAAGGAATGTAAGTGCTCAGGTGGAATATTGGAGGAGGGAGAAAGATCAGAGGAAGGAAAGGAATGGAGGGCTAAGGTGGAATATAGAAGGAGGGAGAAAGATCAGAGGAAGGAAAGGAATGGAGGTCTCAGGTGGAATAAGGGAGAAGGGAGAGAGATCAGAGGAAGGAAAGGAATGGACGGGCTAAGGTGGAATATAGGAGAAGGTAGAAAGATCAGAGGTAGGAGAGTAATGAAGTGCTAAGATGGAATATAGGAATAGTGAGAAAGATCAGAGGAAGGAAAGAAATGGAAGGGCTCAGGTGGAATATAGGAGAATGGAGAAAGATCAGAGTAAGGAAAGGAATGGACAGGCTAAGGTGGAATACAGGAGAAGGGAGAAATATCAGAGGAACGAAAGGAATGGAAGGGCTCAGGTGGAATATAGGAAGAGGTAGAAAGATCAGAGGAAGGAAAGGAATGGAAGGGCTAAGGTAGACTATAGGAGAAGGGAGAAAGATCAGATGAAGGAAATGAATGGAATGGCTCAGGTGGAATATAGGAGAAGGGAGAAAGATCACTTGAAGGAAAGGAATGGAAGGGCTCAGGTGGAATATAGGAGAAGGGAGAAAGATCGGAGGAAGGAAAGGAATGGAAGGGCTAAAGTGGAATATAGGAGAAGGGAGAAAGATCACATGCAGGAAGGGAATGGAAGGGCTCAAGTGGAATATGGAAGAAAAGAGAAAATCAGAGGAAGGACAGGAATAGAAGGACTGAGGTGGAAAATATGAGGAGGGAGGAAGATGAGAGGAAGGAAAAGAATGGGATGTAAGGGCTACGGTGGAATATAGTAGAAGGGAGAAAGATCAGAGGAAGGAAAGGAAGGTAAGGGCTTAGGTGGAATATAGAAGAAGGGAGAAATATCAGAGGAAGGAAAGGAATGGAGTACTAAGGTAGAATATAGGACGAGCGACAAAGATCAGAGGAAGGAAAAGAATGGAAGTGCTCAGGTGGAATACAGAACAAGGGAGAAAGATCGGAGGAAGGAAAGAAATAGAAGGGCTTAGGTGGAATATAGGAGAAGGGAGAAGGATCAGATAAAGGAAAGGAATAGAGAACTAATGTGGAATATAGGAAGAGCGAGAAAGATCAGAGGAAGGAAAGAAATGGAAGGGCTGAGGTGGAATATAGGAGAAAGGAGAAAGATCAGAGGAAAGAAAGGATTGTAAGGGCTCAGCTGGAATATAGGAGAAGGGAGAGAGATCAGAGGAAGGAAAGGAATGGACGCGCTAAGGTGGAATATAGGAAAAGGGAGAAAGATCAGAGGAAGAAAAGAAATGGAAGGGCTCACATGGAATTTAAGAGAAGCGAGGAAGATCAAAAGAATGAAAGGAATGTAAGGGCTCAGGTGGAATATAGGAGAAGGGAGAAAGATCAGAGGAAGGAAAGGAATGGACATGCAAATGTGGAATATAGAAAAAGGGAGAAAGATCAGAGGGAGGAAAGGAATGAAGGGTGTAGGTGGAATATAGGAGAAGGGAGAAAGATAGGAGGAAGGAAAGGAATGGAGGGATCAGGTGGAATGTAGAAGGAGGGAGAAAGATCAGAGGAAGGAAAGGAATGGAGGGCTCAGGTGGAATGTAGAAGGAGGGAGAAAGATCAGAGGAGGAAAGAAATGGACAGGCTAAGGTTGAATATATATGAGAAGGGAGAAAGATCAGAGGAAGGAAAGGAATGGAATGGAGGGGTAAGATGGAGTATAGGAGAAGGGAGAAAGATCAGAGTTAGGAAAGGAATGGAAAGGAAAGGAATGGAAAGGCTCAGATGGAATATAGGATAAATGAGAAAGATCAGAGGAAGGAAAGGAATGAAGTGCTAAGGTGGAGTATAGGAGAAGGGAGAAGGATCATAGGAAGGAAAGAAATGGAAGGGCTCAGGTGGAGTATAGGAGAAGGGAGAAAGATCAGAGGAAGGAGAGGAATGAAAAGGAATGTAAAGGCTCAGATGGAATATAGGATAAAAAGAAAGATCAGAGGAAGGAAAGGAATGGAGTTCTCAGGTGGAATATAGGAGAAGGGAGAGGGATCAGAGGAAGGAAAGGAATGGAAGGGCTCAGGTCGAGTATAGGTGAAGGGAGAAAGATCAGAGGTAAGAGAGGAATGGAAAGGAATGGACGGGCTAAGGTGGAGTATAGGAGAAAGGAGAAGGATCAGAGGAAGGAAAGAAATGGAAGGGCTCAGGTCGAGTATAGGTGAAGGGAGAACGATCAGAGGTAAGAGAGGAATGGAAAGGAATGTAAAGGCTCAGATGGAATGTAGGATAAATGAGAAAGATCAGAGGAAGGAAAGGAATGTAAAGGCTCAGGTGGAAAATAGGAGAGGGAAAAAGATCAGAGGAAGGAAATGAATGAAGTGCTAAGGGTCAATATAGGAAAAGGAAGCAAGATCAGAGGAAGGGAAGAAATTGAAGTGCTTAGGTGAAATATATAGGAGACAAGAGAAAGATCAGAGGAAGGAAAGGAATGGAAGGGCTCAGGTGGAATATAGGAGGAGGGAGAAAGATCAGAGGGAGGAAAGGAATGGAAAGGTATAGGTGGAATATAGCAGAAGGGAGAAAGATCAGAGGAAGGAAAGGAATGGAGGACTAAGGAAGGAATAAAGGAGGAGGGAGAAAGATCAGAAGAAGGAAAGGAATGGAGGACTCAGGTGGAATGTAGAAGGAGGGAGAAAGATCAGAGGAAGGAAAGGAAAGGAGGGCTCAGGTGGAATGTAGAAGGAGGGAGAAAGATCAGAGGAGGAAAGAAATGGACAGGCTAAGGTTGAATATATATGAGAAGGGAGAAAGATCAGAGGAAGGAAAGGAATGGAATGGAGGGGTAAGATGGAGGATAGGAGAAGGGAGAAAGATCAGAGTTAGGAAAGGAATGGAAAGGAATGGAAAGGCTCAGATGGAATATAGGATAAATGAGAAAGATCAGAGGAAGGAAAGGAATGTAAAGGCTCAAGTGGAAAATAGGAGATGGGAGAAAGATCAGAGGAAGGAAAGGAATGAAGTGCTAAGGTGGAGTATAGGAGAAGGGAGAAAGATCAGATGAAGCAGAGGAATGAAAAGGAATGTAAAGGCTCAGATGGAATATAGGATAAAAAAGAAAGATCAGAGGAAGGAAAGGAATGGAGTTCTCAGGTGGAATATAGGAGAAGGGAGAGGGATCAGAGGAAGGAAAGGAATGGAAGGGCTCAGGTCGAGTATAGGTGAAGGGAGAAAGATCAGAGGTAAGAGAGGAATGGAAAGGAATTAGCGTGCTAAGGTGGAGTATAGGAGAAAGGAGAAGTATCAGAGGAAGGAAAGAAATTGAAGGGCTCAGGTCGAGTATAGGTGAAGGGAGAAAGATCAGAGGTAAGAGAGGAATGGAAAGGAATATAAAGGCTCAGATGGAATGTAGGAGAGGGAAAAAGATCAGAGGAAGGAAATGAATGAAGTGCTAAGGGGGAATATAGGAAAAGGAAGCAAGATCTTAGGTGAAATATATAGGAGACAAGAGAAAGATCAGAGGAAGGAAAGGAATGGAAGGGCTCAGGTGGAATATAGGAGGAGGGAGAAAGATCAGAGGGAGGAAAGGAATGGAAAGGTATAGGTGGAATATAGCAGAAGGGAGAAAGATCAGAGGAAGGAAAGGAATGGAGGACTAAGGAAGGAATAAAGGAGGAGGGAGAAAGATCAGAAGAAGGAAAGGAATGGAGGACTCAGGTGGAATATAGAAGGAGGGAGAAAGATCAGAGGAAGGAAAGGAATGGACAGGCTAAGGTGGAATATAGGAGAAGGTAGAAAGATCAGAGGTAGGAGAGGAATGGAGTGCTAAGATGGAATATAGGAAAAGTGAGAAAGATCAGAAGAAGGAAAGAAATGGAAGGGCTCTGGTTGTATATAGGATAATGGAGAAAGATCAGAGGAAGAAAGGAATGGACAGGCTAAGGTGCAATATAGGAGAAGGGAGAAAGATCAGAGGAAGGAAAGGAATGGAAGGGCTCAGGTGGAATATAGGAAGAGGCAGAAAGATCAGAAGAAGGAAAGTAATGGAAGGGCTAAGGTAGAATTTAGGAGGAGGGAGAAAGATCAGAGGAAGGAAAGGAATGGAAGGGCTCAGGTGGAATACAGGAGAAGGGAGAAAGTTCAGAGGAAGGAAAGGAATGGAAAGGTATAGGTGGAATTTAGGAGAAGGGAGAAAGATCAGAGGAAGGAAAGGAATGGAGGACTAAGGTGGAATAAAGGAGGAGGGAGAAAGATCAGAAGAAGGAAAGGAATGGAGGACTCCGGTGGAATATAGAAGGAGGGAGAAAGATCAGAGGAAGGAAAGGAATGGAGGGCTAAGGTGAAATATAGAAGGATGGAGAAAGTTTAGAGGAAGGAAAGGAATGGAAGGGCTAAGGTGGAATATAAAAGAAGGGAGAAAGATCAGAGGGAGGAAAGGAATGGAAACGTATAGGTGAAATATAGGAGAAGGGAGAAAGATCAGAGGAAGGAAAGGAATGGAGGACTAAGGTGGAATAAAGGAGGAGGGAGAAAGATCAGAAGAAAGAAAGGAATGGAGGACTCAGGTGGAATATAGAAGGAGGGAGAAAGCTCAGAGGAAGGAAAGGAATGGAAGGGTTCAGTGGAAAATAGGAGAAGGGAGAAAGATCAGAGGAAGGAAAGGAATGGAGGTCTCAGGTGGAATAAAGGAGAAGGGAGAGAGATCAGAGGAAGGAAATGAAAGAATGGGCTAAGGTGGAATATAGGAGAAGGTAGAAAGATTAGAGGTAGGAGAGGAATGGAGTGCTAAGATGGAATATAGGAAAAGTGAGAAAGATCAGAGGAAGTAAAGAAATGGAAGGGCTCAGGTGGAATATAGGATAATGGAGAAAGATCAGAGGAAGAAAGGAATGGACAGGCTAAGGTGCAATATAGGAGAAGGGAGAAAGAACAGTGGAAGGAAAGGAATGGAAGGGCTCAGGTGGAATATAGGAAGAGGCAGAAAGATCAGAAGAAGGAAAGTAATGGAAGGGCTAAGGTAGAATATATTAGAAGGGAGAAAGATCAGAGGAAGTAAAGGAATGGAAGGGCTCAGGTGGAATATAGGAGAAGGGAGAAAGATCAGAGGATGGAAAGGAATGGAAGGGCTAATGTGGAATATTAGAGAATGGAGAAAGATCACTTGAAGGAAGGGAATGGAAGGGGTCAAGTGGAATATGGGAGAAGCGAAAAAGATCAGAGGAAGGAAAAGAATGGAATGTATGGGCTACGGTGGAATATAGTAGAAGGGGGAAAGATCAGAGGAAGGAAAGGAATCATATGGCTTAGGTGGAATATAGGAGAAGGGAGAAATATCAGAGGAAGGAAAGAAATGGAGTACTAAGGTGGAATATAGGAAGAGCGAGAAAGATCAGAGGAAGGAAAAGAATGGAAGTGCTCAGGTGGAATACAGAAGTAGGGAGAAAGATAAGAGGAAGGAAAGAAATGGAAGGGCTTAGGTGGAATGTAGGAGTAGGGAGAAAGATCAGAGGAAAGAAAGAATTGTAAGGGCTCAGCTGGAACATAGGAGAAGGGAGAGAGATCAGAGGACGGAAAGGAATGAACCCGCTAAGGTGGAATATAGGAAAACGGAAAAGATCAGAGGAAGGAAAGAAATGGAAGGGCTCAGATGGAATATAGGAGAAGGGAGGTAGATCAGAAGAATAAAAGGGAATGTAAGGGCTCCAGTGGAATATAGGAGATGGGAGAAAGATCAGAGGAAGGAAAGGAATGGAGGGCTAAGGTGGAATATAGAAGGATGGAGAAAGTTTAGAGGAAGGAAAGGAATAGAAGGGCTAAGGTGGAATATAAGAGAAGGGAGAAAGATCATATGAAGGAAAGGAATGGAAAGGAATGGAAAAGTGTAGGTGGAATATAGGAGAAGGGAGAAAGATCAGAGGAAGGAAAGTAATGGAGGATTAAGATGGAATAAAGGAGGGGAGAGAAAGATCAGAAGAAGGAAAGGAATGGAGGACTCAGGTGGAATATAGAAGGAGGGAGAAAGATCAGAGGAAGGAAAGCAATAGAAGGGCTCAGTGGAAAATATGAGAAGGGAGAACGATCAGAGGAAGGAAAGGAATGGAGGTCTCAGGTGGAATAAAGGAGAAGGGAGAGAGATCAGAGGAAGGAAAGGAATGGACGGGCTAAAGTGGAATATAGGAGAAGGTAGAACGATAAGAGGTAGGAGAGGAATGGAGTGCTAAGATGGAATATAGGAAAAGTGAGAAAGATCAGAGGAAGGAAAATAATGGAAGTGCTAAGGTGGACTACAGAACAAGGGAGAAAGATCGGAGGAAGGAAAGAAATAGAAGTCCTTAGGTGGAATATAGGAGAAGGGAGAAAGATCAGAGTAAGGAAAGGAATGGAGTAGTAAGGTGGAATATAGAAAGAGCGGGAAAGATCAGAGGAAGGAAAAGAATGGAAGTGCTCAGTTGAAATACAGAAGGAGGGAGAAAGATCAGAGGGAGGAAAGAAATGGAAGGGCTTAGATGGAATATAGGAGAAGGGAGAAAGATCAGAGGAAGGAAAGGAATGGAGGGGATCAGGTGGAATATAGGAGAAGGGAGAAAGATCAGAGGAAGGAAAGAAATGGAAGGGCTCAGGTGGAATATATGAGAAGGGAGAAAGATCAGAGGAAAGATAGGATTGTAAGGGCTCAGCTGGAATATAGGAGAAGGGAGAGAGATCAGAGGATGGAAAGGAATGAACGCGCTAAGGTGGAATATAGGAAAAACGGAAAAAGATCAGAGGAAGGAAAGAAATGGAAGGGCTCAGATGGAATATAGGTGAAGGGAGGTAGATCAGAAGAATGAAAGGAATGTAAGGGCTCCAGTGGAATATAGGAGATGGGAGAAAGATCAGAGGAAGGAAAGGAATGGAGGGCTAAGGTGGAATATAGAAGGATGGAGAAAGTTTAGAGGAAGGAAAGGAATGGAAGGGCTAAGGTGGAATATAAGAGAAGGGAGAAAGATCATATGAAGGAAAGGAATGGAAAGGAATGGGAAAGTGTAGGTGGAATATAGGAGAAGGGAGAAAGATCAGAGGAAGGAAAGTAATGGAGGATTAAGATGGAATAAAGGAGGAGGGAGAAAGATCAGAAGAAGGAAAGGAATGGAGGACTCAGGTGGAATATAGAAGGAGGGAGAAAGATCAGAGGAAGGAAAGCAATAGAAGGGCTCAGTGGAAAATATGAGAAGGGAGAACGATCAGAGGAAGGAAAGGAATGGAGGTCTCAGGTGGAATAAAGGAGAAGGGAGAGAGATCAGAGGAAGGAAAGGAATGGATGGGCTAAGGTGGAATAAAGGAGAAGGTAGAACGATAAGAGGTAGGAGAGGAATGGAGTGCTAAGATGGAATATAGGAAAAGTGAGAAAGATCAGAGGAAGGAAAGAAATGGAAGGGCTCAGGTGGAATATAGGAGAAGGGAGAAAGATCAGAGGAAGAAAATGAATGGAAGGGCTCAGGTGGAATATAGGAGAAGGTAGATAGATCACTTGAAGGAATGGAATGGAAGGGCTCAGGTGGAATATAGGAGAAGGGAGAAAATCACTTGAAGGAAGGGAATGGAAGGGCTCAAGTGGAATATGGGAAAAGCGAGAAAGATTAGAGGAAGGACAGTAATAGTAGGACTCAGGTAGAAAATATGAGGAGGGAGAAAGATCAGAGGAAGGAAAGGAATGGAGAACTAAGGTGGAATATAGGAAGAGCGTCAAAGATCAGAGGAAAGAAAATAATGGAAGTGCTAAGGTGGAATACAGAACAAGGGAGAAAGATCAGAGGAAGGAAAGAAATAGAAGTGCTTAGGTGGAATATAGGAGAAGGGAGAAAGATCAGAGTAAGGAAAGGAATGGAGTAGTAAGGTGGAATATAGAAAGAGCGGGAAAGATCAGAAGAAGGAAAAGAATGGAAGTGCTCAGTTGAAATACAGAAGGAGGGAGAAAGATCAGAGAAAGGAAAGAAATGGAAGGGCTTAGATGGAATATAGGAGAAGGGAGAAAGATCAGAGGAAGGAAAGGAATGGAGGGGATCAGGTGGAATATAGGAGAAGGGAGAAAGATCAGAGGAAGGAAAGAAATGGAAGGGCTCAGGTGGAATATATGAGAAGGGAGAAAGATCAGAGGAAAGATAGGATTGTAAGGGCTCAGCTGGACTATAGGAGAAGGGAGAGAGATCACAGGAAGGACAGGAATGGACGCGCTAAGGTATAATATAGGAAAAGGGAGAAAGATCAGATGAAGGAAAGAAATGGAAGGGCTCAGATGGAATATAGTAGAAGGGAGGAAGATTAGAAGAATGAAAGGAATGTAAGGGCTCAGGTGGAATATAGGAGAAGGGAGAAAGATCAGAGGAAGAAAAGGAATGGACAGGCAAAGGTGGAATATAGGAGAAACGAGAAATATCAGAGGAAGGAAAGGAATGGAGGTCTCAGTTGGAATATAGGAGAAGGGAGAAAGATCAGAGGAAGGAAAGGAATGGAAGGGCTCAGTTGGAATATAGGAAGCAGCAGAAAGATCAGAAGAAGGAAAGGAATGGAAGGGCTAAGGTAGAATATAGGAGATGGGAGAAAGATCAAATGAAGGAAAGGAATGGAAGGGCTCAGGTGTAATATAGGAGAAAGGAGAAAGATCAGAGTAAGGAAAGGAATGGAAGGGCTAAGGTGGAATATAGGAGAAGGGAGAAAGATTACTTGAAGGAAAAGAATGGAAGGGCTCAGGTGGAATATAGGAGAATAGAGAAAGATCAGAGGAAGAAAAGGAATGGAAGGGCTCAGGTGGAATATAGAAGAAGGTAGATAGATCACTTGAAGGAATGGAATGGAAGGGCTCAGGTAGAATATAGGAGAAGGGAGAAAGATCAGAGGAAGGAAAGGAATGGAAGGGCTAAGGTGGAATATAGGAGAAGGGAGAAAATCACTTGAAGGAAGAGAATGGAAGGGCTCAAGTGGAATATGGGAAAAGCGAGAAAGATTAGAGGAAGGACAGGAATAGAAGGACTCAGGTAGAAAATATGAGGAGGAAGAAAGATTAGAGGAAGGAAAAGAATGGAATGTAAGGGCTAAGGTGGAATATAGGAGAAGGGAGAAAGATCAGAGGAAGGAAAAGAATATAAGGGCTTAGGTGAAATTTAGGAGAAGGGAGAAATATCAGAGGAAGGAAAGGAATGGAGTAATAAGGTGGAAAATAGGAAGAGCAACAAAGATCAGAGGAAGGAAAAGAATGGAAGTGCTCAGGTGGAATACAGAATGAGGGAGAAAGATAGGAGGAAGGAAAGAAATAGAAGGGCTTAGGTGGAATATAGGAGAAGGGAGAAAGATCAGTGGAAGGAAAGGAATGGAGTACTAAGGTGGTATATAGAAAGAGCGAGAAAGATCAGAGGAAGGAAAATAATTGAAGTGCTCAGGTGGAATATATAAAAGAGGCAGAAAGATCAGAAGAAGGAAAGTAATGGAAGGGCTAAGGTAGAATATAGTAGAAGGGAGAAAAATCAGAGGAAGGAAAGGAATGAAAGGGCTCAGGTGGAAGATAGGAGAAGGGAGAAAGATCAGAGGAAGGAAAGGAATGGAAGGGCTAAGTTGGAATATTGGAGAATCGAGAAAGATCACTTGAAGGAAGGGAATGGAAGTGGACAAGTGGAATATGGGAGAAGCGAGAAAGATCAAAGGAAGGAAAATAATGTAATGTAAGGGCTACGGTAGAATATAGTAGAAGGGGAAAGATCAGAGGAAGGAAAGGAATCATATGGCTTAGGTGGAATATAGGAGAAGGGAGAAATATCAGATGAAGGAAAGGAATGGAGTACTAAGGTGGAATATAGGAAGAGCGAGAAAGATCAGAGGAAGGAAAAGAATGGAAGTGCTCAGGTGGAATACAGAAGTAGGGAGAAAGATAAGAGGAAGGAAAGAAATGGAAGGGCTTAGGTGGAATATAGGAGAAGGAAGAAAGATAAGAGGAAGGAAAGGAATGGAGGGGATCAGTTGGAATATAGGAGAAGGGCGAAAAATCAGAAGAAGGAAAGAAATGGAAGGGCTCAGTTGGAATATAGGAGAAGGGAGAGAGATCAGAGGACGGAAAGGAATGAACGCGCTAAGGTGGAATATAGGAAAACGGAAAAGATTAGAGGAAGGAAAGAAATGGAAGGGCTCAGATGGAATATAGGAGAAGGGAGGTAGATCAGAAGAATGAAAGGAATGTAAGGGCTCCAGTGGAATGTAGGAGATGGGAGAAAGATCAGAGGAAGGAAAGGAATGGAGGGCTAAGGTGGAATATAGAAGGATGGATAAAGTTTAGAGGAAGGAAAGGAATGGAAGGGCTAAGGTGGAATATAAGAGAAGGGAGAAAGATCATATGAAGGAAAGGAATGGAAAGGAATGGAAAAGTGTAGGTGGAATATAGGAGAAGGGAGAAAGATCAGAGGAAGGAAAGTAATGGAGGATTAAGATGGAATAAAGGAGGAGGGAGAAAGATCAGAAGAAGGAAAGGAATGGAGGACTCAGGTGGAATATAGAAGGAGGGAGAAAGATCAGAGGAAGGAAAGCAATAGAAGGTCTCAGTGGAAAATATGAGAAGGAGACCGATCAGAGGAAGGAAAGGAATGGAGGTCTCAGGTGGAATAAAGGAGAAGGGAGAGAGATCAGAGGAAGGAAAGGAATGGAGTAGTAAGGTGGAATATAGAAAGAGCGGGAAAGATCAGAGGAAGGAAAAGAATGGAAGTGCTCAGTTGAAATACAGAAGGAGGGAGAAAGATCAGAGAAAGGAAAGAAATGGAAGGGCTTAGATGGAATATAGGAGAAGGGAGAAAGATCAGAGGAAGGAAAGGAATGGAGGGGATCAGGTGGAATATAGGAGAAGGGAGAAAGATCAGAGGAAGGAAAGAAATGGAAGGGCTCAGGTGGAATATATGAGAAGGGAGAAAGATCAGAGGAAAGATAGGATTGTAAGGGCTCAGCTGGACTATAGGAGAAGGGAGAGAGATCACAGGAAGGACAGGAATGGACGCGCTAAGGTATAATATAGGAAAAGGGAGAAAGATCAGAGGAAGGAAAGAAATGGAAGGGCTCAGATGGAATATAGGAGAAGGGAGGAAGATTAGAAGAATGAAAGGAATGTAAGGGCTCAGGTGGAATATAGGAGAAGGGAGAAAGATCAGAGGAAGAAAAGGAATGGACAGGCAAAGGTGGAATATAGGAGAAACGAGAAATATCAGAGGAAGGAAAGGAATGGAGGTCTCAGTTGGAATATAGGAGAAGGGAGAAAGATCAGAGGAAGGAAAGGAATGGAAGGGCTCAGTTGGAATATAGGAAGCAGCAGAAAGATCAGAAGAAGGAAAGGAATGGAAGGGCTAAGGTAGAATATAGGAGATGGGAGAAAGATCAAATGAAGGAAAGGAATGGAAGGGCTCAGGTGTAATATAGGAGAAAGGAGAAAGATCAGAGTAAGGAAAGGAATGGAAGGGCTAAGGTGGAATATAGGAGAAGGGAGAAAGATTACTTGAAGGAAAAGAATGGAAGGGCTCAGGTGGAATATAGGAGAATAGAGAAAGATCAGAGGAAGAAAAGGAATGGAAGGGCTCAGGTGGAATATAGAAGAAGGTAGATAGATCACTTGAAGGAATGGAATGGAAGGGCTCAGGTAGAATATAGGAGAAGGGAGAAAGATCAGAGGAAGGAAAGGAATGGAAGGGCTAAGGTGGAATATAGGAGAAGGGAGAAAATCACTTGAAGGAAGAGAATGGAAGGGCTCAAGTGGAATATGGGAAAAGCGAGAAAGATTAGAGGAAGGACAGGAATAGAAGGACTCAGGTAGAAAATATGAGGAGGAAGAAAGATTAGAGGAAGGAAAAGAATGGAATGTAAGGGCTAAGGTGGAATATAGGAGAAGGGAGAAAGATCAGAGGAAGGAAAAGAATATAAGGGCTTAGGTGAAATTTAGGAGAAGGGAGAAATATCAGAGGAAGGAAAGGAATGGAGTAATAAGGTGGAAAATAGGAAGAGCAACAAAGATCAGAGGAAGGAAAAGAATGGAAGTGCTCAGGTGGAATACAGAATGAGGGAGAAAGATAGGAGGAAGGAAAGAAATAGAAGGGCTTAGGTGGAATATAGGAGAAGGGAGAAAGATCAGTGGAAGGAAAGGAATGGAGTACTAAGGTGGTATATAGAAAGAGCGAGAAAGATCAGAGGAAGGAAAATAATTGAAGTGCTCAGGTGGAATATATAAAAGAGGCAGAAAGATCAGAAGAAGGAAAGTAATGGAAGGGCTAAGGTAGAATATAGTAGAAGGGAGAAAAATCAGAGGAAGGAAAGGAATGAAAGGGCTCAGGTGGAAGATAGGAGAAGGGAGAAAGATCAGAGGAAGGAAAGGAATGGAAGGGCTAAGTTGGAATATTGGAGAATCGAGAAAGATCACTTGAAGGAAGGGAATGGAAGTGGACAAGTGGAATATGGGAGAAGCGAGAAAGATCAAAGGAAGGAAAATAATGTAATGTAAGGGCTACGGTAGAATATAGTAGAAGGGGAAAGATCAGAGGAAGGAAAGGAATCATATGGCTTAGGTGGAATATAGGAGAAGGGAGAAATATCAGATGAAGGAAAGGAATGGAGTACTAAGGTGGAATATAGGAAGAGCGAGAAAGATCAGAGGAAGGAAAAGAATGGAAGTGCTCAGGTGGAATACAGAAGTAGGGAGAAAGATAAGAGGAAGGAAAGAAATGGAAGGGCTTAGGTGGAATATAGGAGAAGGAAGAAAGATAAGAGGAAGGAAAGGAATGGAGGGGATCAGTTGGAATATAGGAGAAGGGCGAAAAATCAGAAGAAGGAAAGAAATGGAAGGGCTCAGTTGGAATATAGGAGAAGGGAGAGAGATCAGAGGACGGAAAGGAATGAACGCGCTAAGGTGGAATATAGGAAAAACGGAAAAAGATTAGAGGAAGGAAAGAAATTGAAGGGCTCAGATGGAATATAGGAGAAGGGAGGTAGATCAGAAGAATGAAAGGAATGTAAGGGCTCCAGTGGAATGTAGGAGATGGGAGAAAGATCAGAGGAAGGAAAGGAATGGAGGGCTAAGGTGGAATATAGAAGGATGGATAAAGTTTAGAGGAAGGAAAGGAATGGAAGGGCTAAGGTGGAATATAAGAGAAGGGAGAAAGATCATATGAAGGAAAGGAATGGAAAGGAATGGAAAAGTGTAGGTGGAATATAGGAGAAGGAGAAAGATCAGAGGAAGGAAAGTAATGGAGGATTAAGATGGAATAAAGGAGGAGGGAGAAAGATCAGAAGAAGGAAAGGAATGGAGGACTCAGGTGGAATATAGAAGGAGGGAGAAAGATCAGAGGAAGGAAAGCAATAGAAGGTCTCAGTGGAAAATATGAGAAGGGAGACCGATCAGAGGAAGGAAAGGAATGGAGGTCTCAGGTGGAATAAAGGAGAAGGGAGAGAGATCAGAGGAAGGAAAGGAATGGAGTAGTAAGGTGGAATATAGAAAGAGCGGGAAAGATCAGAGGAAGGAAAAGAATGGAAGTGCTCAGTTGAAATACAGAAGGAGGGAGAAAGATCAGAGAAAGGAAAGAAATGGAAGGGCTTAGATGGAATATAGGAGAAGGGAGAAAGATCAGAGGAAGGAAAGGAATGGAGGGGATCAGGTGGAATATAGGAGAAGGGAGAAAGATCAGAGGAAGGAAAGAAATGGAAGGGCTCAGGTGGAATATATGAGAAGGGAGAAAGATCAGAGGAAAGATAGGATTGTAAGGGCTCAGCTGGACTATAGGAGAAGGGAGAGAGATCACAGGAAGGACAGGAATGGACGCGCTAAGGTATAATATAGGAAAAGGGAGAAAGATCAGAGGAAGGAAAGAAATGGAAGGGCTCAGATGGAATATAGGAGAAGGGAGGAAGATTAGAAGAATGAAAGGAATGTAAGGGCTCAGGTGGAATATAGGAGAAGGGAGAAAGATCAGAGGAAGAAAAGGAATGGACAGGCAAAGGTGGAATATAGGAGAAACGAGAAATATCAGAGGAAGGAAAGGAATGGAGGTCTCAGTTGGAATATAGGAGAAGGGAGAAAGATCAGAGGAAGGAAAGGAATGGAAGGGCTCAGTTGGAATATAGGAAGCAGCAGAAAGATCAGAAGAAGGAAAGGAATGGAAGGGCTAAGGTAGAATATAGGAGATGGGAGAAAGATCAAATGAAGGAAAGGAATGGAAGGGCTCAGGTGTAATATAGGAGAAAGGAGAAAGATCAGAGTAAGGAAAGGAATGGAAGGGCTAAGGTGGAATATAGGAGAAGGGAGAAAGATTACTTGAAGGAAAAGAATGGAAGGGCTCAGGTGGAATATAGGAGAATAGAGAAAGATCAGAGGAAGAAAAGGAATGGAAGGGCTCAGGTGGAATATAGAAGAAGGTAGATAGATCACTTGAAGGAATGGAATGGAAGGGCTCAGGTAGAATATAGGAGAAGGGAGAAAGATCAGAGGAAGGAAAGGAATGGAAGGGCTAAGGTGGAATATAGGAGAAGGGAGAAAATCACTTGAAGGAAGAGAATGGAAGGGCTCAAGTGGAATATGGAAAAGCGAGAAAGATTAGAGGAAGGACAGGAATAGAAGGACTCAGGTAGAAAATATGAGGAGGAAGAAAGATTAGAGGAAGGAAAAGAATGGAATGTAAGGGCTAAGGTGGAATATAGGAGAAGGGAGAAAGATCAGAGGAAGGAAAAGAATATAAGGGCTTAGGTGAAATTTAGGAGAAGGGAGAAATATCAGAGGAAGGAAAGGAATGGAGTAATAAGGTGGAAAATAGGAAGAGCAACAAAGATCAGAGGAAGGAAAAAGAATGGAAGTGCTCAGGTGGAATACAGAATGAGGGAGAAAGATAGGAGGAAGGAAAGAAATAGAAGGGCTTAGGTGGAATATAGGAGAAGGGAGAAAGATCAGTGGAAGGAAAGGAATGGAGTACTAAGGTGGTATATAGAAAGAGCGAGAAAGATCAGAGGAAGGAAAATAATTGAAGTGCTCAGGTGGAATATATAAAAGAGGCAGAAAGATCAGAAGAAGGAAAGTAATGGAAGGGCTAAGGTAGAATATAGTAGAAGGGAGAAAAATCAGAGGAAGGAAAGGAATGAAAGGGCTCAGGTGGAAGATAGGAGAAGGGAGAAAGATCAGAGGAAGGAAAGGAATGGAAGGGCTAAGTTGGAATATTGGAGAATCGAGAAAGATCACTTGAAGGAAGGGAATGGAAGTGGACAAGTGGAATATGGGAGAAGCGAGAAAGATCAAAGGAAGGAAAATAATGTAATGTAAGGGCTACGGTAGAATATAGTAGAAGGGAAAGATCAGAGGAAGGAAAGGAATCATATGGCTTAGGTGGAATATAGGAGAAGGGAGAAATATCAGATGAAGGAAAGGAATGGAGTACTAAGGTGGAATATAGGAAGAGCGAGAAAGATCAGAGGAAGGAAAGAATGGAAGTGCTCAGGTGGAATACAGAAGTAGGGAGAAAGATAAGAGGAAGGAAAGAAATGGAAGGGCTTAGGTGGAATATAGGAGAAGGAAGAAAGATAAGAGGAAGGAAAGGAATGGAGGGGATCAGTTGGAATATAGGAGAAGGGCGAAAAATCAGAAGAAGGAAAGAAATGGAAGGGCTCAGTTGGAATATAGGAGAAGGGAGAGAGATCAGAGGACGGAAAGGAATGAACGCGCTAAGGTGGAATATAGGAAAAACGGAAAAAGATTAGAGGAAGGAAAGAAATTGAAGGGCTCAGATGGAATATAGGAGAAGGGAGGTAGATCAGAAGAATGAAAGGAATGTAAGGGCTCCAGTGGAATGTAGGAGATGGGAGAAAGATCAGAGGAAGGAAAGGAATGGAGGGCTAAGGTGGAATATAGAAGGATGGATAAAGTTTAGAGGAAGGAAAGGAATGGAAGGGCTAAGGTGGAATATAAGAGAAGGGAGAAAGATCATATGAAGGAAAGGAATGGAAAGGAATGGAAAAGTGTAGGTGGAATATAGGAGAAGGAGAAAGATCAGAGGAAGGAAAGTAATGGAGGATTAAGATGGAATAAAGGAGGAGGGAGAAAGATCAGAAGAAGGAAAGGAATGGAGGACTCAGGTGGAATATAGAAGGAGGGAGAAAGATCAGAGGAAGGAAAGCAATAGAAGGTCTCAGTGGAAAATATGAGAAGGGAGACCGATCAGAGGAAGGAAAGGAATGGAGGTCTCAGGTGGAATAAAGGAGAAGGAGAGAGATCAGAGGAAGGAAAGGAATGGAGTAGTAAGGTGGAATATAGAAAGAGCGGGAAAGATCAGAGGAAGGAAAAGAATGGAAGTGCTCAGTTGAAATACAGAAGGAGGAGAAAGATCAGAGAAAGGAAAGAAATGGAAGGGCTTAGATGGAATATAGGAGAAGGGAGAAAGATCAGAGGAAGGAAAGGAATGGAGGGGATCAGGTGGAATATAGGAGAAGGGAGAAAGATCAGAGGAAGGAAAGAAATGGAAGGGCTCAGGTGGAATATATGAGAAGGGAGAAAGATCAGAGGAAAGATAGGATTGTAAGGGCTCAGCTGGACTATAGGAGAAGGGAGAGAGATCACAGGAAGGACAGGAATGGACGCGCTAAGGTATAATATAGGAAAGGGAGAAAGATCAGAGGAAGGAAAGAAATGGAAGGGCTCAGATGGAATATAGGAGAAGGGAGGAAGATTAGAAGAATGAAAGGAATGTAAGGGCTCAGGTGGAATATAGGAGAAGGGAGAAAGATCAGAGGAAGAAAAGGAATGGACAGGCAAAGGTGGAATATAGGAGAAACGAGAAATATCAGAGGAAGGAAAGGAATGGAGGTCTCAGTTGGAATATAGGAGAAGGGAGAAAGATCAGAGGAAGGAAAGGAATGGAAGGGCTCAGTTGGAATATAGGAAGCAGCAGAAAGATCAGAAGAAGGAAAGGAATGGAAGGGCTAAGGTAGAATATAGGAGATGGGAGAAAGATCAAATGAAGGAAAGGAATGGAAGGGCTCAGGTGTAATATAGGAGAAAGGAGAAAGATCAGAGTAAGGAAAGGAATGGAAGGGCTAAGGTGGAATATAGGAGAAGGGAGAAAGATTACTTGAAGGAAAAGAATGGAAGGGCTCAGGTGGAATATAGGAGAATAGAGAAAGATCAGAGGAAGAAAAGGAATGGAAGGGCTCAGGTGGAATATAGAAGAAGGTAGATAGATCACTTGAAGGAATGGAATGGAAGGGCTCAGGTAGAATATAGGAGAAGGGAGAAAGATCAGAGGAAGGAAAGGAATGGAAGGGCTAAGGTGGAATATAGGAGAAGGGAGAAAATCACTTGAAGGAAGAGAATGGAAGGGCTCAAGTGGAATATGGGAAAAGCGAGAAAGATTAGAGGAAGGACAGGAATAGAAGGACTCAGGTAGAAAATATGAGGAGGAAGAAAGATTAGAGGAAGGAAAAGAATGGAATGTAAGGGCTAAGGTGGAATATAGGAGAAGGGAGAAAGATCAGAGGAAGGAAAAGAATATAAGGGCTTAGGTGAAATTTAGGAGAAGGGAGAAATATCAGAGGAAGGAAAGGAATGGAGTAATAAGGTGGAAAATAGGAAGAGCAACAAAGATCAGAGGAAGGAAAAGAATGGAAGTGCTCAGGTGGAATACAGAATGAGGGAGAAAGATAGGAGGAAGGAAAGAAATAGAAGGGCTTAGGTGGAATATAGGAGAAGGGAGAAAGATCAGTGGAAGGAAAGGAATGGAGTACTAAGGTGGTATATAGAAAGAGCGAGAAAGATCAGAGGAAGGAAAATAATTGAAGTGCTCAGGTGGAATATATAAAAGAGGCAGAAAGATCAGAAGAAGGAAAGTAATGGAAGGGCTAAGGTAGAATATAGTAGAAGGGAGAAAATCAGAGGAAGGAAAGGAATGAAAGGGCTCAGGTGGAAGATAGGAGAAGGGAGAAAGATCAGAGGAAGGAAAGGAATGGAAGGGCTAAGTTGGAATATTGGAGAATCGAGAAAGATCACTTGAAGGAAGGGAATGGAAGTGGACAAGTGGAATATGGGAGAAGCGAGAAAGATCAAAGGAAGGAAAATAATGTAATGTAAGGGCTACGGTAGAATATAGTAGAAGGGGAAAGATCAGAGGAAGGAAAGGAATCATATGGCTTAGGTGGAATATAGGAGAAGGGAGAAATATCAGATGAAGGAAAGGAATGGAGTACTAAGGTGGAATATAGGAAGAGCGAGA
Organism: Calotriton arnoldi; assembly: GCA_963921515.1. Classification (NCBI taxonomy): domain Eukaryota; kingdom Metazoa; phylum Chordata; class Amphibia; order Caudata; family Salamandridae; genus Calotriton; species Calotriton arnoldi. The sequence goes on along the minus strand of CAWUFW010015559.1, from coordinate 210,679 downwards.
AAGATCAGAGGAAGGAAAAGAATGGAAGTGCTCAGGTGGAATACAGAAGTAGGGAGAAAGATAAGAGGAAGGAAAGAAATGGAAGGGCTTAGGTGGAATATAGGAGAAGGAAGAAAGATAAGAGGAAGGAAAGGAATGGAGGGGATCAGTTGGAATATAGGAGAAGAGGCGAAAAATCAGAAGAAGGAAAGAAATGGAAGGGCTCAGTTGGAATATAGGAGAAGGGAGAGAGATCAGAGGACGGAAAGGAATGAACGCGCTAAGGTGGAATATAGGAAAACGGAAAAAGATTAGAGGAAGGAAAGAAATGGAAGGGCTCAGATGGAATATAGGAGAAGGGAGGTAGATCAGAAGAATGAAAGGAATGTAAGGGCTCCAGTGGAATGTAGGAGATGGGAGAAAGATCAGAGGAAGGAAAGGAATGGAGGGCTAAGGTGGAATATAGAAGGATGGATAAAGTTTAGAGGAAGGAAAGGAATGGAAGGGCTAAGGTGGAATATAAGAGAAGGGAGAAAGATCATATGAAGGAAAGGAATGGAAAGGAATGGAAAAGTGTAGGTGGAATATAGGAGAAGGGAGAAAGATCAGAGGAAGGAAAGTAATGGAGGATTAAGATGGAATAAAGGAGGAGGGAGAAAGATCAGAAGAAGGAAAGGAATGGAGGACTCAGGTGGAATATAGAAGGAGGGAGAAAGATCAGAGGAAGGAAAGCAATAGAAGGTCTCAGTGGAAAATATGAGAAGGGAGACCGATCAGAGGAAGGAAAGGAATGGAGGTCTCAGGTGGAATAAAGGAGAAGGGAGAGAGATCAGAGGAAGGAAAGGAATGGAGTAGTAAGGTGGAATATAGAAAGAGCGGGAAAGATCAGAGGAAGGAAAAGAATGGAAGTGCTCAGTTGAAATACAGAAGGAGGGAGAAAGATCAGAGAAAGGAAAGAAATGGAAGGGCTTAGATGGAATATAGGAGAAGGGAGAAAGATCAGAGGAAGGAAAGGAATGGAGGGGATCAGGTGGAATATAGGAGAAGGGAGAAAGATCAGAGGAAGGAAAGAAATGGAAGGGCTCAGGTGGAATATATGAGAAGGGAGAAAGATCAGAGGAAAGATAGGATTGTAAGGGCTCAGCTGGACTATAGGAGAAGGGAGAGAGATCACAGGAAGGACAGGAATGGACGCGCTAAGGTAGAATATAGGAAAAGGGAGAAAGATCAGAGGAAGGAAAGAAATGGAAGGGCTCAGATGGAATATAGGAGAAGGGAGGAAGATTAGAAGAATGAAAGGAATGTAAGGGCTCAGGTGGAATATAGGAGAAGGGAGAAAGATCAGAGGAAGAAAAGGAATGGACAGGCAAAGGTGGAATATAGGAGAAATGAGAAATATCAGAGGAAGGAAAGGAATGGAGGTCTCAGTTGGAATATAGGAGAAGGGAGAAAGATCAGAGGAAGGAAAGGAATGGAAGGGCTCAGGTGGAATATAGGAAGCAGCAGAAAGATCAGAAGAAGGAAAGGAATGGAAGGGCTAAGGTAGAATATAGGAGAAGGGAGAAAGATCAAATGAAGGAAAGGAATGGAAGGGCTCAGGTGTAATATAGGAGAAAGGAGAAAGATCAGAGGAAGGAAAGGAATGGAAGGGCTAAGGTGGAATATAGGAGAAGGGAGAAAGATTACTTGAAGGAAAATAATGGAAGGGCTCAGGTGGAATATAGGAGAATGGAGAAAGATCAGAGGAAGAAAAGGAATGGAAGGGCTCAGGTGGAATATAGAAGAAGGTAGATAGATCACTTGAAGGAATGGAATGGAAGGGCTCAGGTAGAATATAGGAGAAGGGAGAAAGATCAGAGGAAGGAAAGGAATGGAAGGGCTAAGGTGGAATATAGGAGAAGGAGAAAATCACTTGAAGGAAGAGAATGGAAGGGCTCAAGTGGAATATGGGAAAAGCGAGAAAGATTAGAGGAAGGACAGGAATAGAAGGACTCAGGTAGAAAATATGAGGAGGAAGAAAGATTAGAGGAAGGAAAAGAATGGAATGTAAGGGCTAAGGTGGAATATAGGAGAAGGGAGAAAGATCAGAGGAAGGAAAAGAATATAAGGGCTTAGGTGAAATTTAGGAGAAGGGAGAAATATCAGAGGAAGTAAAGGAATGGAGTAATAAGGTGGAAAATAGGAAGAGCAACAAAGATCAGAGGAAGGAAAAGAATGGAAGTGCTCAGGTGGAATACAGAATGAGGGAGAAAGATAGGAGGAAGGAAAGAAATAGAAGGGCTTAGGTGGAATATAGGAGAAGGGAGAAAGATCAGTGGAAGGAAAGGAATGGAGAACTAAGGTGGTATATAGAAAGAGCGAGAAAAATCAGAGGAAGGAAAATAATTGAAGTGCTCAGGTAGAATATAGGAAGAGGCAGAAAGATCAGAAGAAGGAAAGTAATGGAAGGGCTAAGGTAGAATATAGTAGAAGGGAGAAAAATCAGAGGAAGGAAAGGAATGGAAGGGCTCAGGTGGAAGATAGGAGAAGGGAGAAAGATCAGAGGAAGGAAAGGAATGGAAGGGCTAAGTTGGAATATTGGAGAATGGAGAAAGATCACTTGAAGGAAGGGAATGGAAGGGGACAAGTGGAATATGGGAGAAGCGAGAAAGATCAAAGGAAGGAAAATAATGTAATGTAAGGGCTACGGTAGAATATAGTAGAAGGGGAAAGATCAGAGGAAGGAAAGGAATCATATGGCTTAGGTGGAATATAGGAGAAGGGAGAAATATCAGATGAAGGAAAGGAATGGAGTACTAAGGTGGAATATAGGAAGAGCGAGAAAGATCAGAGGAAGGAAAAGAATGGAAGTGCTCAGGTGGAATACAGAAGTAGGGAGAAAGATAAGAGGAAGGAAAGAAATGGAAGGGCTTAGGTGGAATATAGGAGAAGGAAGAAAGATAAGAGGAAGGAAAGGAATGGAGGGGATCAGTTGGAATATAGGAGAAGGGCAAAAAATCTGAAGAAGGAAAGAAATGGAAGGGCTCAGTTGGAATATAGGAGAAGGGAGAAAGATCAGAGGAAAGAAGGAATTGTAAGGGCTCAGCTGGAATATAGGAGAAGGGAGAGAGATCAGAGGACGGAAAGGAATGAACGCGCTAAGGTGGAATATAGGAAAAACGGAAAAAGATTAGAGGAAGGAAAGAAATGGAAGGGCTCAGATGGAATATAGGAGAAGGGAGGTAGATCAGAAGAATGAAAGGAATGTAAGGGCTCCAGTGGAATATAGGAGATGGGAGAAAGATCAGAGGAAGGAAAGGAATGGAGGGCTAAGGTGGAATATAGAAGGATGGATAAAGTTTAGAGGAAGAAAAGAAATGGAAGGGCTAAGGTGGAATATAAGAGAAGGGAGAAAGATCATATGAAGGAAAGGAATGGAAAGGAATGGAAAAGTGTAGGTGGAATATAGGAGAAGGGAGAAAGATCAGATGAAGGAAAGTAATGGAGGATTAAGATGGAATAAAGGAGGAGGGAGAAAGATCAGAAGAAGGAAAGGAATGGAGGACTCAGGTGGAATATAGAAGGAGGGAGAAAGATCAGAGGAAGGAAAGCAATAGAAGGGCTCAGTGGAAAATATGAGAAGGGAGACCGATCAGAGGAAGGAAAGGAATGGAGGTCTCAGGTGGAATAAATGAGAAGGGAGAGAGATCAGAGGAAGGAAAGGAATAGACGGGCTAAGGTGGAATATAGGAGAAGGTAGAACGATAAGAGGTAGGAGAGGAATGGAGTGCTAAGATGGAATATAGGAAAAGTGAGAAAGATCAGAGGAAGGAAAGAAATGGAAGGGCTCAGGTGGAATATAGGAGAAGGGAGAAAGATCAGAGGAAGAAAAGGAATGGAAGGGCTCAGGTGGAATATAGGAGAAGGTAGATAGATCACTTGAAGGAAAGGAATGGAAGGGCTAAGGTGGAAAATAGGAGAAGGGAGAAAATAACTTGAAGGAAGGGAATGGAAGGGCTCAAGTGGAATATGGGAAAAGCGAGAAAGATTAGAGGAAGGACAGGAATAGTCGGACTCAGGTAGAAAATATGAGGAGGGAGAAAGACCAGAGGAAGGAAAGGAATGGAGTACTAAGGTGGAATATAGGAAGAGCGTCAAAAATCAGAGGAAGGAAAATAATGGAAGTGCTAAGGTGGAATACAGAACAAGGGAGAAAGATCGGAGGAAGGAAAGAAATAGAAGTGCTTAGGTGGAATATAGGAGAAGGGAGAAAGATCAGAGTAAGGAAAGGAATGGAGTAGTAAGGTGGAATATAGAAAGAGCGGGAAAGATCAGAGGAAGGAAAAGAATGGAAGTGCTCAGTTGAAATACAGAAGGAGGGAGAAAGATCAGAGGAAGGAAAGAAATGGAAGTGCTTAGATGGAATATAGGAGAAGGGAGAAAGATCAGAGGAAGGAAAGGAATGGAGGGGATCAGGTGGAATATAGGAGAAGGGAGAAAGATCAGAGGAAGTGTGAGAAGTTGGCCTGGCATATGCTGTCCACTAATTATAGTGGGCACCTTGCACCAGTCCAAATCGACTCTTATGGTAGGTAGGTTAAAGACAACCTTATTGAAAGCTATCCTAGTGGTAGCTGTGGAGAGCAGCCTTCAGGCTAAGTCTTGAAGGAATGTAAAGCAGCTTGTTTTACCAGTCTATAATCTCTTGAGTGACCAAATGAAAGAGCACCACACCAGGTATATATTCAAAATATATGTATTTATTACTAAACACACCCCTCTAGTCTCTTTATGAGGCTAGAGTTCGAAGTACATAGGTTATAAGATCTTAAATCACAGTAATAGCACAAATACACGTTTGGGCCCTAGGGGCGTACCAAACCATATACCAATAAAGTGGTATGCGAACCACGACTGAACTAGACACTAGGCCTAGAGCCTCTAGAAGTGCTTGGACCACAAGGAACCACCCAAGGTAGTGACACAGGGGACCCACGGGAGACGCGTGCAGTGTAAATACACAACCGCGATACGCCGTTAACTTCTATGGAGAAAGTCGGGATCGGGAAAATAGAGGAAAGGGACACTTAGAAGAGGACTAGGACAAAACCCTTTGAGATCTAGGACTTTGAAGAGTCTCTACCCACGGGAGCACCGGAGTACTCGTGTTACCTCACCCAGGGAAGCCGGGTGCATAGGTGCCTTTCGGGGTCGGGTTTCGTCGTCGGTTCTTATGGCGATCTGCTGCAAAGTGCTGCTGGCGACCAGGAGAAAAGTGTCCGGGTGGATCCAAGAGTGGATCGGAGTTCTGAAGAACCTGAAAGCAGAGGGGACAGAGTCTGGGTCACTAGCCAGTGACCAGGGAGGCGATGGACAGATGCCCACCGATGTTGAGTGCTTCAGATTCGATGACGGTCGTCTTGACTCTTCAGCCACGAGGTCCGGGAGGCGTTGTCGGCGACCAGGAGCAGGATTCGGGCTGTTGCTCGATGTCTGTCGAGTGCAGAGGTGTCGGCGACCAGATTGGACCCAACAAGCCTTGGCAACGGCAAGTCTCGAGTAAGATGTAGATCGTCGATGATGCAGACCAGCAAGGTCTGGGGAACTCACCCAGCGAGGGTAAGTGAGGGCAGGCCTGGAGCAACCAGACTGCCAAGTAAAGAAAAGATTGGCCTTCGTTAAGGGCTACTAGCCAACGGGCTAGCGACCGCGAAGGAGCCTCGTGACGCCGCACGTGGAGCTGGCTTACAGGACACTCGTGGAGTGGGGGCCAGTGATCTTCGGTGCAGGTGGTGCTGGAGGCTAGGGCTACTCGGAGCCCAAAGCACGACTTCTTGGGAGACCCAGAAGATGGTGCACTTGCAAATGTGCTCGGTGTCCAGGGGTCACGGTCTCACGTTACCCACGATAGCCACGGGCCTCAGCTTTGCTGGGGACTCAGGGTAGCCTCGGGGAAGTCTGAGAATCCACCTCTGGTGATGCGATGACTTCGGCGTCCGACGGGAGCTTCAGTGATGCGAACCGGACAGATGCTTCTTTGGTGCCTGCCAAGCAGGGGAGTCACTCCTTGACCCCAAGGGAGATTCTTCAGTCCTCTAATCGTGAGTAGAGCGTCGAAGGTCCAGGATTCTGTTTCAGAGTTTCGTCCAGGTATAATCTAAAGTCCTAGGGACTGGGTTCCTACCTTTATTCTAAAAATAGGGGATGGACTACTCTGTGGCCCCACCTATGGGTGGGTCAGGGCAGAGGGGTGGCTACACCCCTTTCCTTTGTCCAGTTCGCGCCAAAGCAGGGGCTGCAAGCCCCTGATCCGGTTTGAACTGGGGTATGCACAGGGACACCAAATGTGCCCCCAGTGCAGGACTTCAAAGCACCCGAAAGTGCTCCCGCCCAGCCCCAATACACATTGTCCTGTCTGGGGAGGTGGTCACACCTCCCTGGGACAGGAAACCTATTGTCCAGGCCTCCCCTGCCGGAGTTTCATCCAGCAGCAGGAGGCCAGACTCGTGTCTGTGGCAGCAGCATCCATTTTGTGATGCCAGGCTCTGGAAAGAAGTTACCGGACTCGTCAGAGTTAACATGCCTTTCCCTCTAGAAGGGTGGAATGCTACCCCCGCCGCCAGGATTGGCGGGGGGTAGTATTCCAAGATGTTTGACACCAAACACGACATGTTTAGGTGCAGCCATTCCATAGTTAGCATTTTACCGCGAGGATATAATGCGTTTAAGAGTATATGGTCAGGCTGCACTACAAACAGCATCAGAGATGGTCTCCGAACGCTGCAGAGGGGCCCTGCTCATGCAGGGGCACCCTCTCACATAGGAACCATGCACTCTGCCTTTAGGATTGATAAGGCCTGCCTTAGGAGTGACTTATAGGTTTATATGTGTGTATGCATTTAGTGATATAGGTAACCTATACCACTGCAAGGGGTGCATGCACCACCTTACCCAGGCTGCAGTAGCAGACCTGTGGTGCCAGTTTGGATGGCCGACCAGGGGTGGCATAATACATGCTGCAGCCCCTGGCAGGCCTCTGAGGTGCCTATGCCCTTGGTACATAGTATACCATATACTAGGGACTTACAAGGGCACTCCAGATCCCAATCAGTGATGTGCCTAAGGCACATGGAGACCCTTTTAAAGAGGAAACAGCTAGGCTGGGGTTCTGAATAGCAGGGCCCCAGCCAGACTAATGTCGAAAACCAGTGAAGTATCAGCAAAAAGTGGGGGTACCCCTGTGAAGCAGATCCTACTCTCCTACACAACCCCCCCAAACGTAGGGACATTAAACTAACCTTGCCCAGTTAAGTCTTCATGTTCTAAGTGGAAATACCTAGAGAGTCCATCTGCATTCGCATGGTTACTCCCAGGCCTATGTTCCACTGTAAAGTCCATCCCCTGTAGGGAAATGGACCACCTAAGCAGTTTGGGGTTTTCACCCTTCATTTGTTTTAGCCATAAGAGGGGCTTATGGTCTGTCTGAACCAGGAAGTGTGTACCAAACAAGTATGGCCTCAACTTCTTCAGAGCCCAGACCACAGCAAAGGCCTCCTCTCTATGGCTGACCAACGTTTCTCTCTAGGGGTCAGCCTTCTGCTAATAAAAGCTACTGGCTGATCCTGACCTTCTTCATTCAATTGTGACAGTACAGCCCCTACCCCCAACTCAGATGCATCAGTTTGAACAATGAACTTCTTGGAGTAATCAGGACTCTGCAGAATTGGAGCAGTGCACATGGCCTGCTTGAGGTCATCAAATGCCTTTTGACAGCTAACTGTCCACTGAACCTTTTTGGGCATTTTCTTAGAAGTTAAGTCATTCAAGGGTGTCACTATTGATCCATACCCCTTGACAAATCTCCTATAGTACCCAGTCAGGCCTAAGAAGGCTCTCACCTGAGTCTGGGTAGTGGGAGCAGTCCAGTCCATGATGGTCTGGATCTTGCTCTGCAAAGGTTGAACCTGGCCTCCACCCACAAGGTGGCCCAGGTACACAACCTGACTCTGCCCTATCTGGCACTTAGTGGCCTTGATAGTCAGGCCTGCCTTTTGCAGGGCCTGTAAAACATTCCTGAGGTGGACCAGGTGATCCTCCCAGGTGGAGCTAAAGACAGCAATATCATCTAGATAAGCTGCACTATAGGCTTCCAGTCCTGTGAGAACTGTGTTCACCAACCTCTGGAAAGTGGCAGGTGCATTTTTCAGACCAAAGGGCATCACCACAAATTGATAATGCCCACTAGGGGTTGAAAATGCTGTTTTGGGCTTTGCAGCATCAGCTAGTCTGATCTGCCAGTAGCCAGCTGTTAGGTCAAATGTGCTGAGATATTTGGCAGAGGCCAAAGTATCTATGAGCTCATCTGCCCTGGGTATTGGATGGGCATCAGTCCTAGTGACTGCATTGAGGCCTCGGTAGTCTACACAAAACCTCATCTCTCTTTTCCCACCACTGGTGTGAGGTTTAGGTACTAGGACTACTGGACTAGCCCAAGGGCTATCTGAGGGCTCAATCACTCCCAATTCCAACATCTTCTGGACTTCAGTCCTGATACAGTCCCTGACATGGTCAGGTTGCCTATAAATCTTGTTTTTGATAGGCAGACTGTCCCCAGTGTCCACTTCATGAGTGCACCAGGTGGTCTGACTGGGTGTCAGTGAAAACATATGTCTAAACTGATTGAGGACTTGCCTGCAATCAGTTTGTTGCTGGGTAGTGAGGCTGCCTGCCAAGGCTACACCATCAACTGACCCATCGTCAGGGTTCTGTGAGAGCAGGTCAGGGAGTGGGTCACTCTCTTCCTCCTGCCCTTCATCAGTAGCCATGAGCAAGCCCATGTCTGCCCTGTCCACATATGGCTTAAGTCTGTTGACATGGAGAACCCTTTGGGGACTCCTGGGTGTTCCCAGGTCTACTAAGTAAGTGACCTCACCCTTCTGCTCAACAATAGTGTGGGGTCCACTCCATTTGTCTTGGAGAGCTGCTGGGGCCACTGGCTCCAACACCCACACCTTCTGTCCTGGCTGGTAAACAGTCAGAACAGCCTTTTGGTCATGCCAGGCCTTCTGCAGTTCCTGGCTAGCCTCAAGGTTTTTGGTTGCCTTTTTCATGTACTCAGCCATCCTGGAGCGGAGACCAAGTACATAGTCCACTATATCTTGCTTTGGGGGCTTGAGAGGTAACTCCCATCCTTCCTTCACCAAGCACAGTGGACCCCTCACAGGGTGGCCAAACAGAAGTTCAAAAGGGCTGTAACCAACCCCCTTCTGAGGCACCTCCCTATATGCGAATAAAAGGCAGGGCAAGAGTATGTCCCATCTACGCCTAAGCTTTTCTGGGAGCCCTTTAATCATGCCCTTCAAGGTTTTGTTGAATCTCTCAACTAAACCATTGCATTGTGGGTGATAGGGTGTGGTGAACTTATAAGTAACTCCACACTCCTTCCACATTGCTTTTAAGTAACCAGACATGAAGTTTGCACCCCTGTCTGATACTACCTCCTTAGGAAAGCCCACTCTTGAGAAGATTCCCAGGAGGGCCCTTGCCACCACAGGTGCTGTAGTGGTCCTGAGGGGAATAGCTTCTGGGTACCTGGTGGCATGATCCACTACCACCAGGATAAACCTGTGCCCAGAGGCTGTTTGGGGATCCATGGGACCAACAATGTCAATCCCTACCCTCTCAAAGGGCACCCCCACCACAGGTAGTGGTATCAGGGGGCCTTTGTAGTGCCACCTGCTTTGCCACTGGCTTGGCAGGTTACACAGGAGCGACAAAACTCCTTACTGTCTTCAGACATGTGGGGCCAGTGAAAGTGAGGGACAATTCTGTCCCAAGTCTTGTTCTGGCCCAGGTGTCCTGCTAAGGGAATATCATGGGCTAGGGTCAATAGGAAGCCCCTGAACTTCAAAGGTATTACCAACCTCCTGGTAGCACCAGGCTTGGGGTCTCTACTCTCTGAGTACAGGAGTCCATCATCCCAATACACTGTATGGGGACCACTAGCTTTCCCAGCAGCCTCAGCAGCAGCTTGCTGTCTGAGGGGTTCAAGGGAGGGGCAGCTCTGCTGCTCCTGGCTCAGATCTGCCCTAGAAGGTCCCCCTGTCCCCAAGAACTCAACCTGTTCAGGTTCAAGTTCCTCTGGGACAGTTCCTTCTTCAGGGCTGAGATCATCCCCCTCAAGGGACTGATCTTCCTCCTGAGCCAAGGGGAAGGCACTGCCTTAACCCTACTACTCCTCCTCTTGGAAGGCACTTGGTCCATTCTTCCAGAATCCAAGGCCTGTTCAGTTTTAGACAGTTTAGCTTGTGACCTGGTCACAGCAAACACATCTGCAGGGATCCCCAGCATTTCTGCATGGGTCCTGAGCTCCACTTCTGCCCAAGCAGAAGTCTCTAAGTCATTGCCAAGCAAGCATTCGACTGGTAGGTTTGCACTTACCACAACCTTCTTAAGGCCAGTTACCCCTCCCCAGGAGAAGTTAACAACTGCCAGAGTATGGTCTGTTCTGACATTGCTAGCATTGGTCACTTGGTACATTTCACCAAGTATAACTTGCCCAGGTAGCACAAGGTCTTGTGTCACCATTGTGACACTTGCCCCTGTGTCCCTAAATGCCAAAGCCTCTCGTCCATTGATTAAAGGCTGTTGTCTGTACTTGCCCAGATTACTGGGACTCACAGTGGAGGTCACATCCATGCCTCCATCACAGACTAACACAGCCTGAGTCAGTTCCCTGACTAAGTCAGAGCCCAACTCAGTTCCCAGGGTGAACCCTACTAAACCCTTTGCTGGAGCACCTCCACCAACTGTACTAGGGGGAACAGGTGCCTTAGGGGCATTGGTGGGTGCTGGACTGGAGTCTTTGGACTTGGTGCAATCACTGGTCCAGTGGGTCTTTTGCTTACAGACCTTGCACCATGGTTTTCTTTGGCCTTTACCCTTGGTAGACTGGGAATCCCCACCAGAAGAAGATTTTTGGGGGCCTGATGAAGACTTTTGATCTTTACCCTTCTCCCCACCCTTGTCAGAGTTCTTAGCATCTTGCTTCTTGGTTTCCCCACCTTGGTTCTGTACCTTCTGCTTCACCCTGGTTCTGACCCATTTGTCTGCCTTCTTTCCCAATTCTTGGGGAGAGGTCAGATCAGAGTCAACCAGGTACTGATGCAACAGCTGGTTTTGACAGTTATTAAGAATCTGCTCCCTCATTATCAGATTATACAATCCTGAGAAGTCACACACCTTACTGCCCATCAACCAGCCTTCCAGAGCCTTGGCAGAACAATCCACATAGTCTACCCAGTCTTGAGTCTGTGCTTTTTGGGTGTCTCTGAACTTCAACCTGTACTGTTCAGTGGTTAGGCCAAACCCATCAATAAGAGCACTCTTCAAGACCTTGTAATTATCAGCATCCTCCTCTCTAACAGTGAGGAGCTTGTCTCTACCTTTGTCAGCAAAGGAGAGCCACAAGATTGCTGCCCACTGCTCCTGAGGGACCTTCTGTACTTTACAGGCCCTCTCTAAAGCAGTTATCCATTTGTGGATGTCATCCCCACTCTGGTAGGGAGGGACAATCTTGCTCAGGTTCCTATGGTCATAGGACCTTTCCCTATCTCTAGGGACATGGCTGCCACCATGGGACTCTAGTCCCAACTTTCTTCTCTCTTTAAGGAGATCTAGGGATTCTCTATCTAAAGCCAATTGCTTCTTCCTGATCTCCAGTTGAGTTTCCTCATACTGGACCAGTCTCTTTCTTCTCTCATGAGAGGATTCCCTCCTGTGAGAAGAAACAGAGCTCCCTATTGAGGTGCCAGAGTGGTTAGACTCCTGAGAAGGAGACCTAGACTTTCTGAGCACACTCATAATCCTTCCTGGGGGACAAAGGTGTGGTTCTCAAGATCCTCATCTTCATCTTCCCCAGAAGGGATTGGGTTTTCCAGGTCAGGGTCATTGTCACCCTCCTGGTCAGTTTCAGAGGGGGCTGGGGGTAGTAGTACCCCTGGCCCCTTCCTCATCTGCTGGCCCACCCTCTGCTCCTACCCCTTCAGTCTCTGAAGACTTACTAAGATCATAAGCCACCAACAACTCCTGGAGGTGTTGGGTGGTGGGACTTTGGCCTGTCCTTAATTTCCTCACGTTACACAAAGCTCTCAGTTCCAAGAATGGGAGTGTGTCATACTTGGAGGGGGAAGCTCAATGGCTTCCTGCAGGGCATCTCTAGATCCTGCTTTTAAAGACATTACTAGTGTGGTGTGGTGTATGCACTACCTACTCTAGTGTGGCCTACTAAACTCTCTTGAGTTGTAGAAAGGGTTGTGCTATCCCTTAACACACAACTCTAAGTTCAGTAGAACTTACTGATATTCTAAGCTTAAATTATATGTACCTTAGGTACCTTTAGTGGTTTTCAGTTGATCAATTCAATTGAGATTATCTGGTAAAACAATAGCAAGCTGGAATCCCACACGCTGCACACCAATGTGAGAAGTTGGCCTGGCATATGCTGTCCACTAATTATAGTGGGCACCTTGCACCAGTCCAAATCGACTCTTATGGTAGGTAGGTTAAAGACAACCTTATTGAAAGCTATCCTAGTGGTAGCTGTGGAGAGCAGCCTTCAGGCTAAGTCTTGAAGGAATGTAAAGCAGCTTGTTTTACCAGTCTATAATCTCTTGAGTGACCAAATGAAAGAGCACCACACCAGGTATATATTCAAAATATATGTATTTATTACTAAACACACCCCTCTAGTCTCTTTATGAGGCTAGAGTTCGAAGTACATAGGTTATAAGATCTTAAATCACAGTAATAGCACAAATACACGTTTGGGCCCTAGGGGCGTACCAAACCATATACCAATAAAGTGGTATGCGAACCACGACTGAACTAGACACTAGGCCTAGAGCCTCTAGAAGTGCTTGGACCACAAGGAACCACCCAAGGTAGTGACACAGGGGACCCACGGGAGACGCGTGCAGTGCAAATACACAACCGCGATACGCCGTTAACTTCTATGGAGAAAGTCGGGATCGGGAAAATAGAGGAAAGGGACACTTAGAAGAGGACTAGGACAAAACCCTTTGAGATCTAGGACTTTGAAGAGTCTCTACCCACGGGAGCACCGGAGTACTCGTGTTACCTCACCCAGGGAAGCCGGGTACATAGGTGCCTTTCGGGGTCGGGTTTCGTCGTCGGTTCTTATGGCGATCTGCTGCAAAGTGCTGCTGGCGACCAGGAGAAAAGTGTCCGGGTGGATCCAAGAGTGGATCGGAGTTCTGAAGAACCTGAAAGCAGAGGGGACAGAGTCTGGGTCACTAGCCAGTGACCAGGGAGGCGATGGACAGATGCCCACCGATGTCGAGTGCTTCAGATTCGATGACGGTCGTCTTGACTCTTCAGCCACGAGGTCCGGGAGGCATTGTCGGCGACCAGGAGCAGGATTCGGGCTGCTGCTCGATGTCTGTCGAGTGCAGAGGTGTCGGCGACCAGATTGGACCCAACAAGCCTTGGCAACGGCAAGTCTCGAGTAAGATGTAGATCGTCGATGATGCAGACCAGCAAGGTCTGGGGAACTCACCCAGCGAGGGTAAGTGAGGGCAGGCCTGGAGCAACCAGACTGCCAAGTAAAGAAAAGATTGGCCTTCGTTAAGGGCTACTAGCCAACGGGCTAGCGACCGCGAAGGAGCCTCGTGACGCCGCACGTGGAGCTGGCTTACAGGACACTCGTGGAGTGGGGGCCAGTGATCTTCGGTGCAGGTGGTGCTGGAGGCTAGGGCTACTCGGAGCCCAAAGCACGACTTCTTGGGAGACCCAGAAGATGGTGCACTTGCAAATGTGCTCGGTGTCCAGGGGTCACGGTCTCACAGTCACCCACGATAGCCACGGGCCTCAGCTTTGCTGGGGACTCAGGGTAGCCTCGGGGAAGTCTGAGAATCCACCTCTGGTGATGCGATGACTTCGGCGTCCGACGGGAGCTTCAGTGATGCAAACCGGACAGATGCTTCTTTGGTGCCTGCCAAGCAGGGGAGTCACTCCTTGACCCCAAGGGAGATTCTTCAGTCCTCTAATCGTGAGTAGAGCGTCGAAGGTCCAGGATTCTGTTTCAGAGTTTCGTCCAGGTATAATCTAAAGTCCTAGGGACTGGGTTCCTACCTTTATTCTAAAAATAGGGGATGGACTACTCTGTGGCCCCACCTATGGGTGGGTCAGGGCAGAGGGTGGCTACACCCCTTTCCTTTGTCCAGTTCGCGCCAAAGCAGGGGCTGCAAGCCCCTGATCCGGTTTGAACTGGGGTATGCACAGGGACACCAAATGTGCCCCCAGTGCAGGACTTCAAAGCACCCGAAAGTGCTCCCGCCCAGCCCCAATACACATTGTCCTGTCTGGGGAGGTGGTCACACCTCCCTGGGACAGGAAACCTATTGTCCAGGCCTCCCCTGCCGGAGTTTCGTCCAGCAGCAGGAGGCCAGACTCGTGTCTGTGGCAGCAGCATCCATTTTGTGATGCCAGGCTCTGGAAAGAAGTTACCGGACTCGTCAGAGTTAACATGCCTTTCCCTCTAGAAGGGTGGAATGCTACCCCCGCCGCCAGGATTGGCGGGGGGTAGTATTCCAAGATGTTTGACACCAAACACGACATGTTTAGGTGCAGCCATTCCATAGTTAGCATTTTACCGCGAGGATATAATGCGTTTAAGAGTATATGGTCAGGCTGCACTACAAACAGCATCAGAGATGGTCTCCGAACGCTGCAGAGGGGCCCTGCTCATGCAGGGGCACCCTCTCACATAGGAACCATGCACTCTGCCTTTAGGATTGATAAGGCCTGCCTTAGGAGTGACTTATAGGTTTATATGTGTGTATGCATTTAGTGATATAGGTAACCTATACCACTGCAAGGGGTGCATGCACCACCTTACCCAGGCTGCAGTAGCAGACCTGTGGTGCCAGTTTGGATGGCCGACCAGGGGTGGCATAACACATGCTGCAGCCCCTGGCAGGCCTCTGAGGTGCCTATGCCCTTGGTACATAGTATACCATATACTAGGGACTTACAAGGGCACTCCAGATCCCAATCAGTGATGTGCCTAAGGCACATGGAGACCCTTTTAAAGAGGAAACAGCTAGGCTGGGGTTCTGAATAGCAGGGCCCCAGCCAGACTAATGTCGAAAACCAGTGAAGTATCAGCAAAAAGTGGGGGTACCCCTGTGAAGCAGATCCTACTCTCCTACAGGAAGGAAAGAAATGGAAGGGCTCAGGTGGAATATATGAGAAGGGAGAAAGATCAGAGGAAAGATAGGATTGTAAGGGCTCAGCTGGAATATAGGAGAAGGGAGAGAGATCACAGGAAGGACAGGAATGGACGCGCTAAGGTAGAATATAGTAAAAGGGAGAAAGATCAGAGGAAGGAAAGAAATGGAAGGGCTCAGATGGAATATAGGAGAAGGGAGGAAGATAAGAAGAATGAAAGGAATGTAAGGGCTCAGGTGGAATATAGGAGAAGGGAGAAAGATCAGAGGAAGAAAAGGAATGGACAGGCAAAGGTGGAATATAGGAGAAACGAGAAATATCAGAGGAACGGAAAGGAATGGAGGGCTTAGGTGGAATATAGGAGAAGGGAGAAAGATCAGATGAGGAAAGGAATGGACAGGCTAAGGTTGAATTTATATTTGAAGGGAGAAAGATCAGGGGAAAGAAAGGAATGGATGGCTAAGATGGAGTATAGTAGAAGGGAGAAAGATCAGAGGTAGAAGAGGAATGGAAAGGAATGTAAAGGCTCAGATGCTATATAGGATAAATGAGAAAGATCAGAGGAAGGAAAGGAATGTAAAGGCTCAAGTGGAAAATAGGAGATGGGAGAAAGATCAGAGGAAGGAAAGAATTGGAAGGGCTCAGGTGGAGTATAGCAGAAGGGAGAATGATCAGAGGTAGGAGAGGAATGAAAAGGAATGTAAAGGCTTACATGGAATATAGGATAAAAAATAAAGATCAGAGGAAGGAAAGGAATGGAGGTCTCAGGTGGAATATAGGAGAAGGGAGAGAGATCAGAGGAAGGAAAGGAATGGACGGGCTAAGATGGAGTATAGGAGAAAGAAGAAGGATCAGAGGAAGGAAAGGAATGGAAGGGCGCAGGTGGAATATAGGAAGAGGCAGAAAGACCAGAAGAAGGAAAGGAATGGAAGGGCTAAGGTAGAATATAGGAGAAGGGAGAAAGATCAGATGAAGGAAAGGAAAGGAAGGGCTCAGGTGGAAATAGGAGAATGGAGAAAGATCAGAGGAAGGATAGGAATGGACAGGCTAAGGTGGAGTATAGGAGAAGGGAGAAAGATCAGAGGAAGGAAAGGAATGGAAGGGCGCAGGTGGAATATAGGAAGAGGCAGAAAGACCAGAAGAAGGAAAGGAATGGAAGGGCTAAGGTAGAATATAGGAGAAGGGAGAAAGATCAGATGAAGGAAAGGAAAGGAAGGGCTCAGGTGGAATATAGGAGAAAAGAGAAAGATCAGAGGAAGGAAAGGAATGGAAGGGCTAAGGTGGAATATAGGAGAAGGGAGAACGATTACTTGAAGGAAAGGAATGGAAGGGCTCAGGTGGAATATAGGAGAATGGAGAAAGATCAGAAGAAGGAAAGGAATGGAAGGGCTATGGTGGAATATAGGAGAAGGGAGAAAGATCACTTGAAGGAAGGGAATGGAAGGGCTCAAGTGGAATATGGGAAAAGCGAGAAAGATTAGAGGAAGGACAGGAATAGAAGGACTCAGGTAGAAAATATGAGGAGGAAGAAAGATCAGAGGAAGGAAAAGAATGGAATGTAAGGGCTAAGGTGGAATGTAGGAGAAGGGAGAAGATCAGGGGAAGGAAAAGAATGTAAGGGCTTAGGTGAAATATAGGAGAAGGGAGAAATATCAGAGGAAGGAAAGGAATGGAGTACTAAGGTGGAATATAGAAAGAGCGACAAAGATCAGAGGAAGGAAAATAATGGATGTGCTACGGTGGAATACAGAACAAGGGAGAAAGATCGGAGGAAGGAAAGAAATAGAAGGGCATAGGTGGAATATAGGAGAAGGGAGAAAGATCAGAGTAAGGAAAGGAATGGAGTACTAAGGTGGAATATGGAAAGAGCGAGAAAGATCAGAGGAAGGAAAAGAATGGAAGTGCTCAGTTGAAATACAGAAAGAGGGAGAAAGATCAGAGGAAGAAAAAAAATGGAAGGGCTTAGATGGAATATAGGAGAAGGGTCAGAGGAAGGAAAGGAATGGAGGGGATCAGGTGGAATATAGGAGAAGGGAGAAAGATCAGAGGAAGGAAAGAAATGGAAGGGCTCAGGTGGAATATATGAGAAGGGAGAAAGATCAGAGGAAAGATAGGATTGTAAGGGTTCAGCTGGAATATAGGAGAAGGGAGAGAGATCAGAGGAAGGACAGGAATGGATGCGCTAAGGTGGAATATAGGAGAAGGGAGAAAGATCAAAGGAAGGAAAGGAATGGACAGGCAAAGGTGGAATATAGGAGAAGGGAGAAAGATCAGAGGAAGGAAAGGAATGGAGGGCTTAGGTGGAATATAGGAGAAGGGAGAAGGATAGGAGGAACGAAAGGAATGGAGGGCTCAGTTGGAATGTAGAAGGAGATAGAAAGATCAGACGAAGGAAAGGAATGGAGGGCTCAGGTGTAATATAGGAGAA
Organism: Calotriton arnoldi; assembly: GCA_963921515.1. Lineage (NCBI taxonomy): Eukaryota > Metazoa > Chordata > Amphibia > Caudata > Salamandridae > Calotriton > Calotriton arnoldi. The sequence goes on along the minus strand of CAWUFW010015559.1, from coordinate 193,044 downwards.
GGGAGAAAGATCAGAGAAGGAAAGGAATGGACAGGCTAAGGTTGAATATATATATGAAGGGAGAAAGATCAGGGAAAGAAAGGAATGGATGGCTAAGATGGAGTATAGGAGAAGGGAGAAAGATCAGAGGTAGGAGACGAATGGAAAGGAATCTAAAGGCTCATATGGAATATAGGATACATGAGAAAGATCAGAGGAAGGAAAGGAATGTAAAGGCTCAAGTGGAAAATAGGAGATGGGAGAAAGATCAGAGGAAGGAAAGAATTGGAAGGGCTCAGGTGGAGTATAGCAGAAGGGAGAATGATCAGAGGTAGGAGAGGAATGAAAAGGAATGTAAAGGCTCAGATGGAATATAAGATAAAAAATAAAGATCAGAGGAAGGAAAGGAATGGAGGTCTCAGGTGGAATATAGGAGAAGGGAGAGAGATCAGAGGAAGGAAAGGAACGGACAGGCTAAGATGGAGTATATGAGAAATAAGAAGGATCAGAGTAAGGAAAGAAATGGAAGGGCTCAGGTGGAATATAGTAGAATGGAGAAAGATCAGAGGAAGGATAGGAATGAACAGGCTAAGGTAGAATATAGGAGCAGGGAGAAATATCAGAGGAAGGAAAGGAATGGAAGGGCTCAGGTGGAATATAGGAAGAGGCAGAAAGATCAGAAGAAGGAAAGGAATGGAAGGGCTAAGGTAGAATATAGGAGAAGGGAGAAAGATCAGATGAAGGAAAGGAATGGAAGGGCTCAGGTGGAATATAGGAGAAAGGAGAAAGATCAGAGGAAGGAAAGGAATGGAAGGGCTAAGGTGGAATATAGGAGAAGTGAGAAAGATTACTTGAAGGAAAGGAATGGAAGGGCTCAGGTGGAATATAGGAGAATGGAGAAAGATCAGAGGAAGGAAAGGAATGGAAGGGCTAAGGTAGAATATAGGAGAAGGGAGAAAGATCAGATGAAGGAAAGAAATGGAAGGGCTCAGGTGGAATATAGAAGAAAGGAGAAAGATCAGAGGAAGGAAAGGAATGGAAGGGCTAAGGTGGAATATAGGAGAAGGGAGAAAGATTACTTGAAGGAAAGGAATGGAAGGGCTCAGGTGGAATATAGGAGAATGGAGAAAGATCAGAGGAAGGAAAGGAATGGAAGGGCTATGGTGGAATAAAGAAGGAGGGAGAAAGATCAGAAGAAGGAAAGGAATGGAAGGGCTGAGTTGAAAATAGGAGAAGGGAGAAAGATCAGAGGAAGGAAAGGAATGGAGGTCTCAGGTGGAATAAAGGAGAAGGGAAAGAGATCAGAGAAAGGAAAGGAATGGACGGGCTAAGGTGGAATATAGGAGAAGGTAGAAAGATCAGAGGTAGGAGAGGAATGATGTGCTAAGATAGAATATAGGAAAAGTGAGAAAGATCAGAGGAAGGAAAGAAATGGAAGGGCTCAGGTGGAATATAGGATAATAGAGAAAGATCAGAGGAAGAAAGGAATGGACAGGCTAAGGTGCAATATAGGAGAAGGGAGAAAGATCAGAGGAAGGAAAGGAATGGAAGGGCGCAGGTGGAACATAGGAAGAGGCAGAAAGATCAGAAGAAGGAAAGTAATGGAAGGGCTAAGGTAGAATATAGTAGAAGGGTGAAAGATCAGAGGAAGGAAAGGAATGGAAGGGCTCCGGTGTAATATAGGAGAAGGAGAAAGATCAGAGGAAGGAAAGGAATGGAAGGGCTAAGGTGGAATATTGGAGAATGGAGAAAGATCACTTGAAGGAAGGGAATGGAAGGGGTCAAGTGGAATATGGGAGAAGCGAGAAAGATCAAAGGAAGTAAAAGAATGGAATGTAAGGGCTACAGTGGAAAATAGTAGAAGGGGGAAAGATCATTGGAAGGAAAGGAATGTTATGGCTTAGGTGGAATATAGGAGAAGGGAGAAATATTAGAGGAAGGAAAGGAATGGTGTACTAAGGTGGAATATAGGAAGAACGAGAAAGATCAGAGGAAGTAAAAGAATGGAAGTGCTCAGGTAGAATACAGAACGAGGGAGAAAGATCGGAGGAAGGAAAGAAATAGAAGGGCTTTGGTGGAATATAGGAGAAGGGAGAAAGATCAGAGGAAGGAAAGGAATGGAGTACTAAGGAGGAATATAGGAAGAGCGAAAAGATCAGAGGAAGGAAAAGAATGGAAGTGCTCAGGTGGAATACAGAAGTAGGGAGAAAGATCAGAGGAAGGAAAGAAATGGAAGGGCTTAGGTGGAATATAGGAGAAGGGAGAAAGATCAGAGGAAGGAAAGGAATGTAGGGGATCAGGTGGAATATATGAGAAGGGCGAAAGATCAGAGGAAGGAAAGAAATGGAAGGGCTCAGTTGGAATACTGAAGAAGGGAGAGAGATCAGAGGATGGAAAGGAATGGAGTACTAAGGGGTAATATAGGAAGAGCGAGAAAGATCAGAGGAAGAAAAAGAATGGAAGTGCTCAGGTGGAATACAGAAGTAGAGAGAAAGATCAGAGGAAGGAAAGAAATGGAAGGGCTTAGGTGGAATATAGTAGAAGGGAGCAAGATCAGAGGAAGGAAAGAAATGGAAGGGCTCAGTTGGAATATAGGAGAAGGGAGAAAGATCAGAGGAAGTAAAGGAATGGAGGGGATCAGGTGGAATATAGGAGAAGGGCGTAAAGATCCGAGGAAGGAAAGAAATGGAAGGGCTCAGTGGGAATATAGGAGAAGGGAGAAAGATCAGAGGAAAGAAAGGATTGTAAGGGCTCAGCTGGAATATAGGAGAAGGGAGAGAGATCAGAGGACGGAAAGGAATGGATGCGCTAAGTTAGAATATAGAAGAAGGGAGAAAGATAAGAGGTAGGAAAGGAATGGAGGGCTAAGGTGGAATATAGAAGGATGGAGAAAGTTTAGAGGAAGGAAAGGAATGGAAGGGCTAAGGTGGAATATAAGAGAAGGGAGAAAGATCAGAGGAAGGAAAGGAATGGAAAGGAATGGTAAGGTATAGGTGGAATATAGGAGAAGGGAGAAAGATCAGAGGAAGGAAAGTAATGGAGGACTAAGGTGGAATAAAGGAGGAGGGAGAAAGATCAAAAGAAGGAAAGGAAAGGAGGACTCGGGTGAAATATAGAAGGAGGGAGAAAGATCAGAGGAAGGAAAGCAATAGAAGGGCTCAGTGGAAAATAGGAGAAGGGAGAATGATCAGAGGAAGGAAAGGAAAGGAGGTCTCAGGTGGAATACAGGAGAAGGGAGAGAGATCAGAGGAAGGAAAGGAGTGGACGGGCTAAGGTGGAATATAGGAGAAGGTAGAAAGATAAGAGGTAGGAGAGGAATGGAGTGCTAAAATGGAATATAGGAAAAGTGAGAAAGATCAGAGGAAGGAAAGAAATGGAAGGGCTCAGGTGGAATATAGGATAATGGAGAAAGGTCAGAGGAAGAAAGGAATGGACAAGCTAATGTGCAATATAGGAGAAGGGAGAAAGATCAGAGGAAGGAAAGGAATGGAAGGGCTCAGGTGGAATATAGGAAGAGGCAGAAAGATCAGAAGAAGGAAAGTAATGGAAGGGCTAAGGTAGAATATAGTAGAAGGGAGAAAGATCAGAGGAAGGAAAGGAATGGAAGGGCTCAGGTGGAATATAGGAGAAGGGTGAAAGATCAGAGGAAGGAAAGGAATGGAAAGGCTAAGTTGGAATATTGAAGAATGGAGAAAGATCACTTGAAGGATGGGAATGGGAGGGGTCAAGTGGAATATGGGAGAAGCGAGAAAGATCAAAGGATGGAAAATAATGGAATGTAAGGGCTACGGTGGAATATAGTAGAAGGGGAAAGATCAGAGGAAGGAAAGGAATGTTATGGCTTAGGTGGAATATAGGAGAAGGGAGAAAGATCAGAGAAAGGAAAGGAATGAGTACTAAGGGGGACTAAAGGAAGAGCGAGAAAGATCAGAGGAAGGAAAAGAATGGAAGTGCTCAGGTAGAATACAGAAGTAGGGAGAAATATAAGAGGAAGGAAAGACATGGAAGGGCTTAGGTGGAATATAGGAGAAGGAAGAAAGATAAGAGTAAGGAAAGGAATGGAGGGGATCAGGTGGAATATAGGAGAAGGGCGAAAAATCAGAGGAAGGAAATAAATGGAAGGGCTCAGTTGGAATATAGGAGAAGGGAGAAAGATCAGAGGAAAGAAAGAATTGTAAGGGCTCAGCTGGAATATAGGAGAAGGGAGAGAGGTCAGAGGATGGAAAGGAATGAACGCGCTAAGGTAGAATGTAGGAAAAACGAAAAAAGATCAGAGGAAGGAAAGAAATGGAAGGGCTCAGATGAAATATAGGAGAAGGGAGGTAGATCAGAAGAATGAAAGGAATGTAAGTGCTCCAGTGGAATATAGGAGATGGGAGAAAGATCAGATGAAGGAAAGGAATGTACAGGCAAAGGTGGAATATAGGAGAAGGGAGAAAGATCAGAGGAAGGAAAGGAATGGAGGGGTAAGGTGGAATATAGAAGGATGGAGAAAGTTTAGAGGAAGGAAAGGAATGGAAGGGCTAAGGTGGAATATAAGAAAAGGGAGAAAGATCATATGAAGGAAAGGAATGGAAAGGTGTAGGTGGAATAAAGGAGAAGGGAGAAAGATCAGTGGAAGGAAAGGAATGGAGGTCTCAGGTGGAATAAAGGAGAAGGGAGAGAGATCAGTGGAAGGAAAGGAATGGACGGGCTAAGGTGGAATATAGGAGAAGGTAGAAAATTAAGAGGTAGGAGAGGAATGGAGTGCTAAGATGGACTATAGGAAAAGTGAGAAAGATCAGAGGAAGGAAAGAAATGGAAGGGCTCAGGCGGAATATAGGAGAAGGGAGAAAGATGAGAGGAAGAAAAGGAATGGAAGGGCTCAGGTGGAATATAGGAGAAGGTAGATAGATCACTTGAAGGAATGGAATGGAAGGGCTCAGGTGGAATATAGGAGAAGGGCGAAAGATCAGAGGAAGGAAAGGAATAGTAGGACTCAGGTAGAAAATATGAGGAGGGAGAAAGATCAGAGGAAGGAAAGGAATGGAGTACTAAGGTGGAATATAGGAAGAGCGTCAAAGATCAGAGGAAGGAAAATAATGGAAGTGCTAAGGTGGAATACAGAACAAGGGAGAAAGATCGGAGGAAGGAAAGAAATAGAAGTGCTTAGGTGGAATATAGGAGAAGGGAGAAAGATCAGAGTAAGGAAAGGAATGGAGTACTAAGGTGGAATATAGAAAGAGCGGAAAGATCAGAGGAAGGAAAAGAATGGAAGTGCTCAGTTGAAATACAGAAGGAGGGAGAAAGATCAGAGGAATGAAAGAAATGGAAGGGCTTAGATGGAATATAGGAGAAGGGAGAAAGATCAGAGGAAGGAAAGGAATGGAGGGGATCAGGTGGAATATAGGAGAAGGGAGAAAGATCAGAGGAAGGAAAGAAATGGAAGGGTTCAGGTGGAATATATGAGAAGGGAGAAAGATCAGAGGAAAGATAGGATTGTAAGGGCTCAGCTGGAATATAGGAGAAGGGAGAGAGATCAGAGGAAGGACAGGAATGGACGCGCTAAGGTGGAATATAGGAAAAGGGAGAAAGATCAGAGGAAGGAAAGAAATGGAAGGGCTCAGATGGAATATAGGAGAAGGGAGGAAGATCAGAAGAATGAAAGGAATGTAAGGGCTCAGGTGGAATATAGGAGAAGGGAGAAAGATCAGAGGAAGAAAAGAAATGGACAGGCAAAGGTGGAATATAGGAGAAGCGAGAAATATCAGAGGAAGGAAAGGAATGGAGGACTTAGGTGGAATATAGGAGAAGGGAGAAGGATAGGAGGAAGGAAAGGAATGGAGGGCTCAGGTGGAATGTAGAAGGAGGGAGAGAGATCAGATGAAGGAAAGGAATGGAGGGCTCAGGTGTAATATAGGAGAAGGGATAAAGATCAGAGGAGGAAAGGAATGGACAGGCTAAGGTTGAATATATATATGAAGGGAGAAATATCAGGGGAAAGAAAGGAATGGTTGGCTAAGATGGAGTATAGGAGAAGGGAGAAAGATCAGAGGTAGAAGAGGAATGGAAAGGAATGTAAAGGCTCAGATGGAATATTGGATAAATGAGAAAGATCAGAGGAAGGAAAGGAATGTAAAGGCTCAAGTGGAAAATAGGAGATGGGAGAAAGATCAGAGGAAGGAAAGAATTGGAAGGGCTCAGGTGGAGTATAGCAGAAGGGAGAATGATCAGAGGTAGGAGAGGAATGAAAAGGAATGTAAAGGCTCAGATGGAATATAGGATAAAAAATAAAGATTAGGAAGGAAAGGAATGGAGGTCTCAGGTGGAATATAGGAGAAGGAGAGAGATCAGAGGAAGGCAAGGAATGGACGGGCTAAGATGGAGTATAGGAGAAAGAAGAAGGATCAGAGTAAGGAAAGAAATGGAAGGGTTCAGGTGGAAATAGGAGAATGGAGAAAGATCAGAGGAAGGTTAGGAATGGACAGGCTAAGGTGGAGTATAGGAGAAGGGAGAAAGATCAGAGAAAGGAAAATAATGGAAGTGCTCAGGTGGAATATAGGAAGAGGCAAAAGACCAAAAGAAGGAAAGGAATGGAAGGGCTAAGGTAGAATATAGGAGAGGGGAGAAAGATCAGATGAAGGAAAGGAAAGGAAGGGCTCAGGTGGAATATAGGAGAAAGGAGAAAGATCAGAGGAAGGAAAGGAATGGAAGGGCTAAGGTGGAATATAGGAGAAGGGAGAAAGATTACTTGAAGGAAAGGAATGGAAGGCTCAGGTGGAACATAGGAGAATGGAGAAAAGATCAGAGGAAGAAAAAGAATGGAAGGGCTATGGTGGAATATAGGAGAAGGGAGAAAGATCACTTGAAGGAAGGGAATGGAAGGGCTCAAGTGGAATATGGAAAAGCGAGAAAGATTAGAGGAAGGACAGGAATAGAAGGACTCAGAGAAAATATGAGGAGGAAGAAAGATCAGAGGAAGGAAAAGAATGGAATGTAAGGGCTAAGGTGGAATATAGGAGAAGGAGAAAGATCAGAGGAAGGGAAAATGTAAGGGCTTAGGTGAAATATAGGAGAAGGGAGAAAGATCAGAGGAAGGAAAGGAATGGAGTACTAAGGTGGAATATAGGAAGAGCGACAAAGATCAGAGGAAGGAAAATTATGGATGTGCTAAGGTGGAATACAGAACAAGGGAGAAAGATCGGAGGAAGGAAAGAAATAGAAGGGCTTAGGAGAAATATAGGAGAAGGGAGAAAGATCAGAGTAAGGAAAGGAATGGAGTACTAAGGTGGAATATAGAAAGAGCGAGAAAGATCAGAGGAAGGAAAATAATGGAAGTGCTCAGTTGAAATACAGAAGGAGGGAGAAAGATCAGAGGCAGAAAAGAAATGGAAGGGCTTAGAGGGAATATAGGAGAAGGGAGAAAGATCAGAGGAAGGAAAGGAATAGAGGGGATCTGGTGGAATATAGGAGAAGGGAGAAAGATCAGAGGAAGGAAAGAAATGAAGGGCTCAGGTGGAATATATGAGAAGGGAGAAAGATCAGAGGAAAGATAGGATTGTAAGGGTTCAGCTGGAATATAGGAGAAGGGAGAGAGATCAGAGGAAGGACAGGAATGGACGCGCTAAGGTGGAATATAGGAGAAGGGAGAAAGATCAGAGGAAGGAAAGGAATGGACAGGCAAATGTGCAATATAGGAGAAGGGAGAAAGATCAGAGGAAGGAAAGGAATGGAGGGCTTAGGTGGAATATAGGAGAAGGGAGAAGGATAGGAGGACTGAAAGGAATGGAGGGCTCAGTTGGAATGTAGAAGGAGGGAGAAAGGACAGATGAAGGAAAGGAATGGAGGGCTCAGGTGTAATATAGGAGAAGGGAGAAAGATCAGAGGAGGAAAGGAATGGACAGGCTAAGGTTGAATATATATATGAAGGGAGAAAGATCAAGGGAAGAAAAGAATGGATGGCTAAGATGGAGTATAGGAGAAGGGAGAAATATCAGAGGTAGGAGAGGAATGGAAAGGAATGTAAAGGCTCAGATGGAATATAGGATAAATGAGAAAGATCAGAGGAAGGAAAGGAATGTAAAGGCTCAAGTGGAAAATAGGAGATGGGAGAAAGATCAGAGGAAAGAAAGAATTGGAAGGGCTCAGATGGAGTATAGCAGAAGGGAGAATGATCAGAGGTAGGAGAGGAATGAAAAGGAATGTAAAGGCTCAGATGGAATATAGGATAAAAAATAAAGATCAGAGGAAGGAAAGGAATGGAGTACTAAGGTGGAATATAGGAAGAGCGTCAAAGATCAGAGGAAGGAAAATAATGGAAGTGCTCAGTTGAAATACAGAAGGAGGGAGAAAGATCGGAGGAAGGAAAGAAATAGAAGTGCTTAGGTGGAATATAGGAGAAGGGAGAAAGATCAGAGAAAGGAAAGGAATGGGTACTAAGGTGGAATATAGAAACAGCGGGAAAGCTCAGAGGAAGGAAAAGAATGGAAGTGCTCAGTTGAAATACAGAAGGAGGGAGAAAGATCAGAGGAAGTAAAGAAATGGAAGGGCTTAGATGGAATATAGGAGAAGGAGAAAGATCAGAGGAAGGAAAGGAATGGAGGGGATCAGGTGGGATATAGGAGAAGGGAGAAAGATCAGAGGAAGGAAAGAAATGGAAGGGCTCAGGTGGAATATATGAGAAGGGAGAAATATCAGAGGAAAGATAGGATTGTAAGGGCTCAGCTGGAATATAGGAGAAGGGAGAGAGATCAGAGGAAGGACAGGAATGGACGCGCTAAGGTGGAATATAGGAAAAGGGAGAAAGATCAGAGGAAGGAAAGAAATGGAAGGGCTCAGATGGAATATAGGAGAAGGGAGGAAGATCAGAAGAATGAAAGGAATGTAAGGGCTCAGGTGGAATATAGGAGAAGGGAGAAAGATCAGAGGAAGAAAAGAAATGGACAGGCAAAGGTGGAATATAGGAGAAGCGAGAAATATCAGAGGAAGGAAAGGAATGGAGGACTTAGGTGTAATATAGGAGAAGGGAGAAGGATAGGAGGAAGGAAAGGAATGTAGGGCTCAGGTGGAATGTAGAAGGAGGGAGAGAGATCAGACAAAGGAAAGGAATGGACAGGCTAAGGTTGAATATATATATGAAGGGAGAAAGATCAGGGGAAAGAAAGGAATGGTTGGCTAAGATGGAGTATAGGAGAAGGGAGAAAGATCAGAGGTAGAAGAGGAATGGAAAGGAATGTAAAGGCTCAGATGGAATATAGGATAAATGAGAAAGATCAGAGGAAGGAAAAGGAATGTAAAGGCTCAAGTGGAAAATAGGAGATGGGAGAAAGATCAGAGGAAGGAAAGAATTGGAAGGGCTCAGGTGGAGTATAGCAGAAGGGAGAATGATCAGAGGTAGGAGAGGAATGAAAAGCAATGTAAAGGTTCAGATGGAATATAGGATAAAAAATAAAGATCAGAGGAAGGAAAGGAATGGAGGTGTCAGGTGGAATATAGGAGAAGGGAGAGAGATCAGAGGAAGGAAAGGAATGGACGGGCTAAGATGGAGTATAGGAGAAAGAAGAAGGATCAAAGTAAGGAAAGAAATGGAAGAGCTCAGGTGGAAATAGGAGAATGGAGAAAGATCAGAGGAAGGATAGGAATGGACAGGCTAAGGTGGAGTATAGGAGAAGGGAGAAAGATCAGAGAAAGGAAAAGGAATGGAAGGGCTCAGGTGGAATATAGGAAGAGGCAGAAAGACCAAAGAAGGAAAGGAATGGAAGGGCTAGGGTAGAATATAGGAGAAGGGAGAAAGATCAGATGAAGGAAAGGAAAGGAAGGGCTCAGGTGGAATATAGGAGAAAGGAGAAAGATCAGAGGAAGGAAAGGAATGGAAGGGCTAAGGTGGAATATATTAGAAGGGAGAAAGATTACTTGAAGGAAAGGAATGGAAGGGCTCAGGTGGAACATAGGAGAATGGAGAAAGATCAGAGGAAGGAAAAGAATGGAAGGGCTATGGTGGAATATAGGAGAAGGGAGAAAGATCACTTGAAGGAAGGGAATGGAAGGGCTCAAGTGGAATATGGGAAAAGCGAGAAAGATTAGAGGAAGGACAGGAATAGAAGGACTCAGGTAGAAAATATGAGGAGGAAGAAAGATCAGAGGAAGGAAAAGAATGGAATGTAAGGGCTAAGGTGGAATATAGGAGAAGGGAGAAAGATCAGAGGAAGGGAAAGAATGTAAGGGCTTAGGTGAAATATAGGAGAAGGAGAAAGATCAGAGGAAGGAAAGGAATGGAGTACTAAGGTGGAATATAGAAGAGCGACAAAGATCAGAGGAAGGAAAATTATGGATGTGCTAAGGTGGAATACAGAACAAGGGAGAAAGGATCGGAGGAAGGAAAGAAATAGAAGGGCTTAGGTGGAATATAGGAGAAGGGAGAAAGATCAGAGTAAGGAAAGGAATGGAGTACTAAGGTGGAATATAGAAAGAGCGAGAAAGATCAGAGGAAGGAAAAGAATGGAAGTGCTCAGTTGAATTACAGAAGGAGGGAGAAAGATCAGAGGCAGAAAAGAAATGGAAGGGCTTAGATGGAATATAGGAGAAGGGAGAAAGATCAGAGGAAGGAAAGGAATAGAGGGGAACAGGTGGAATATAGGAGAAGGGAGAAAGATCAGAGGAAAGATAGGATTGTAAGGGTTCAGCTGGAATATAGGAGAAGGGAGAGAGATCAGAGGAAGGACAGGAATGGACGCGCTAAGGTGGAATTTAGGAGAAGGGAGAAAGATCAGAGGAAGGAAAGGAATGGACAGGCAAAGGTGGAATATAGGAGAAGGGAGAAAGATCAGAGGAAGGAAAGGAATGGAGGGCTTAGGTGGAATATAGGAGAAGGGAGAAGGATAGGAGGACCGAAAGGAATGGAGGGCTCAGTTGGAATGTAGAAGGAGGGAGAAAGATCAGACGAAGGAAAGGAATGGAAGGCTCAGGTGTAATATAGGAGAAGGGAGAAAGATCAGTGGAGGAAAGGAATGGACAGGCTAAGGTTGAATATATATATGAAGGGAGAAAGATCAGGGGAAGAAAAGAATGGATGGCTAAGATGGAGTATAGGAGAAGGGAGAAATATCAGAGGTAGGAGAGGAATGGAAAGGAATGTAAAGGCTCAGATGGAATATAGGATAAATGAGAAAGATCAGAGGAAGGAAAGGAATGTAAAGGCTCAAGTGGAAAATAGGAGATGGGAGAAAGATCAGAGGAAGGAAAGAATTGGAAGGGCTCAGATGGAGTATAGCAGAAGGGAGAATGATCAGAGGTAGGATAGGAATGAAAAGGAATGTAAAGGCTCAGATGGAATATAGGATAAAAAATAAAGATCAGAGGAAGGAAAGGAATGGAGGTCTCAGGTGGAATATAGGAGAAGGGAGAAAGATCAGAGGAAGGAAAGGAATGGAAGGGCTCAGGTGGAATATAGGAAGCAGCAGAAAGATCAGTAGAAGGAAAGGAATGGAAGGGCTAAGGTAGAATATAGGAGAAGGGAGAAAGATCAAATGAAGGAAAGGAATGGAAGGGCTCAGGTGGAATATAGGAGAAAGGAGAAAGATCAGAGGAAGGAAAGGAATGGAAGGGCTAAGGTGGAATATAGGAGAAGGGAGAAAGATTACTTGAAGGAAAGGAATAGAAGGGCTCAGGTGGAATATAGGAGAATGGAGAAAGATCAGAGGAAGGAAAGGAATGGAAGATCTATGGTGGAATATAGGAAAAGGGATAAAGATCACTTGAAGGAAGGGAATGGAAGGGCTCAAGTGGAATATGGGAAAAGCGAGAAAGATTAGAGGAACGACAGGAATAGAAGGACTCAGGTAGAAAATATGAGGAGGAAGAAAGATCAGAGGAAGGAAAAGAATGGAATGTAAGGGCTAAGGTGGAATATAGGAGAAGGGAGAAAGATCAGAGGAAGGAAAAGAATATAAGGGCTTAGGTGAAATTTAGGAGAAGGGAGAAATATCAGAGAAAGGAAAGGAATGGAGTAATAAGGTGGAAAATAGGAAGAGCAACAAAGATCAGAAGAAGGAAAAGAATGGAAGTGCTCAGGTGGAATACAAAATGAGGGAGAAAGATAGGAGGAAGGAAAGAAATAGAAGGGCTTAGGTGGAATATAGGAGAAAGGAGAAAAATCAGTGGAAGGAAAGGAATGGAGTACTAAGGTGGTATATAGAAAGAGCGAGAAAGATCAGAGGAAGGAAAAGAATTGAAGTGCTCAGGTGAAATACAGAAGGAGGGAGAAAGATCAGAGTTAGGAAAGAAATGGAAGTGCTTAGGTGGAATATAGGAGAAGGGAGAAAGATCAGAGGAAGGAAAGGAATGGAGGGGATCAGGTGGAATATAGGAGAAGGGAGAAAGATCAGAGGAAGGAAAGAAATGGAAGGGCTCAGGTGGAATATATGAGAAGGGAGAAAGATCAGAGGAAAGATAGGATTGTAAGGGCTCAGCTGGAATATAGGAGAAGGGAGAGAGATCACAGGAAGGACAGGAATGGACGCGCTAAGGTGGAATATAGGAAAAGGGAGAAAGATCAGAGGAGGGAAAGAAATGGAAGGGCTCAGATGGAATATAGGAGAAGGGAGGAAGATCAGAAAAATGAAAGGAATGTAAGGGCTCGGCTGGAATATAGGAGAAGGGAGAAAGATCAGAGGAAGGAAAGGAATGGACAGGCAAAGGTGGAATATAGGAGAAGGGAGAAAGATCAGAGGAAGGAAAGGAATGGAGGGCTTAGGTGGAATATAGGAGAAGGGAGAAAGATAGGAGGAAGGAAAGGAATGGAAGGGCTAAGGTGGAATATAGGAGAAGGGAGAAAAATCACTTGAAGGAAGAGAATGGAAGGGGTCAAGTGGAATATGGGAAAAGCGAGAAAGATTAGAGGAAGGACAGGAATAGTAGGACTCAGGTGGAAAATATGAGGAGGGAGAAAGATCAGAGGAAGGAAATGAATGGAGAACTAAGGTGGAATATAGGAAGAGCGACAAAGATCAGAGGAAGGAAAAGAATGGAAGTGCTCAGGTGGAATACAGAATGAGGGAGAAAGATCAGAGGAAGGAAAGGAATGGAGGGCTAAGATGGAAAATAGGAGAAGGGAGAGAGATAGGAAGAAGGAAAGGAATGGAGGGCTCAGGTGGAATATAGAAGGAGGGAGAAGATCAGAGGAAGGAAAGGAATGGAGGGCTTAAGAGGAATATAAGAGATTGGAGAAAGATAAGACGAAGGAAAGGAATGAAGGGCTAAGGTAGACTATAGAACGATGGAGAATGTTCAGGGAAAGGAATGGATGGGCTAAGGTGGAATATAGGAGAAGGAGAAAGATCAGAGGAAGAAAAGGAATGGAAGGGCTAAGGTGGAATATATATGTGAAGGGAGAAAGATCATAGGAAGGAAAGGAATGGAAATGCTCATGTGGAATATAGATGGAGAGAGAAAGATCTGAGGAAAGAAAGGAAGGGAAATGCTCAGGTGGAATATAGGAGAAGGGAGAAAGATCAGAGTAAAGAAAGGAATTGAGGGCTAATCTGGAATATAGAACAAGGGAGAAAGATCAGAGGAAGGAAAGGAATTTTAGGGCTAATGTGGAATATCGGAGAAGGGGGAAAGATCAGAGGATGGAAAGGAATGGAAGGGACCCGGAAGAATATAGGAGAAGGGAGAAAGATCAGAGGAAGGAAAAGAATGGATGGGCTAAGATGGAATATAGAACGAGGGAGAAAGATCAGAGTAGGGAATGTAAAGTAAGGACTTAGGTGGAATATAGGAAAAGGGAAAAAGATCAGAGGAGGGAAAGAAATGGAAGGGCGCAGATGGAATATAGGAGAAGGGAGGAAGATCAGAAGAATGAAAGGAATGTAAGGGCTCCAGTGGAATATAGGAGTTAGGAGAAAGATCAGAGGAAGCAAAGGAATGGACAGGCAAAGGTGGAATAATGGAGAAGGGAGAAAGATCAGAGAAGGGAAAAGAATGGAGGGCTAAGGTGGAATATAGAAGGATGGAGAAAGTTTAGAGGAAGGAAAGGAATGGAAGGGCTAAGGTGGAATATAAGAGAAGGGGGAAAGATCAGAGGAAAGAAAGGAATGGAAAGGAATGGAAAGGTATAGGTGGAATATAGGAGAAGGGAGAAAGATCAGGAGGAAGGAAAGGAATGGAGGATTAAGGTGGAATAAAGGAGGAGTGAGAAAGATCAGAAGAAGGAAAGGAATAGAGGACTCAGGTGGAATATAGAAGGAGGGAGAAAGATCAGAGAAAGGAAAGGAATAGAAGGGCTCAGTGAAAAATAGGAGAAGGGAGAAAGATCAGAGGAAGGAAAGGAATGGACGGGCTAAGGTGGAATATAGGAGAGGGTAGAAAGATAAGAGGTAGGAGAGGAATGGAGTGCTAAGATGGAATATAGGAAAAGTTAGAAAGATCAGGAGGAAGGAAAGAAATTGAAGGGCTCAGGTGGAATATAGGAGAATGTAGAAAGATCAGAGGAAGGAAAGGAATGGAAGGGCTCAGGTGGTATATAGGAAGAGGCAGAAAGATCAGAAGAAGGAAAGGAATGGAAGGGCTAAGGTAGAAGATAGGAGAAGGGAGAAAGATCAGAGGAAGGAAAGGGATGGAAGGGCTCAGGTGGAATATAGGAGAAAGGAGAAAGATCAGAGGAAGAAAAGGAATGGAAGGGCTAAGGTGGAATATGTATATGTGAAGGGAGAAAGATCATAGGAAGGAAAGGAATGGAAATGCTCATGTGGAATATAGATGGAGAGAGAAAGATCTGAGGAAAGAAAGGAAGGGAAATGCTCAGGTGGAATATAGGAGAAGGGAGAAAGATCAGAGTAAAGAAAGGAATGGAGGGCTAATCTGGAATATAGGACAAGGGAGAAAGATCAGAGGAAGGAAAGGAATTTTAGGGCTAATGTGGAATATCGGAGAAGGGGGAAAGATCAGAGGATGGAAAGGAATGGAAGGGCCCCAGAAGAATATAGGAGAAGGGAGAAAGATCAGAGGAAGGAAAAAGAATGGATGGGCTAAGATGGAATATAGAACGAGGGAGAAAGATCAGAGTAGGGAATGTAAAGTAATGGACTTAGGTGGAATATAGGAAAAGGGAAAAAGATCAGAGGAGGGAAAGAAATGGAAGGGCTCAGATGGAATATAGGAGAAGGGAGGAAGATCAGAAGAATGAAAGTAATGTAAGGGCTCCAGTGGAATATAGGAGTTGGGAGAAAGATCAGAGGAAGCAAAGGAATGGACAGGCAAAGGTGGAATATAGGAGAAGGGAGAAAGATCAGAGAAGGGAAAGGAATGGAGGGTTAAGGTGGAATATAGAAGGATGGAGAAAGTTTAGAGGAAGGAAAGGAATGGAAGGGCTAAGGTGGAATATAAGAGAAGGGAGAAAGATCAGAGGAAAGAAAGGAATGGAAAGGAATGGAAAGGTATAGGTGGAATATAGGAGAAGGGAGAAAGATCAGAGGAAGGAAAGGAATGGAGGATTAAGGTGGAATAAAGGAGGAGTGAGAAAGATCAGAAGAAGGAAAGGAATAGAGGACTCAGGTGGAATATAGAAGGAGGGAGAAAGATCAGAGGAAGGAAAGGAATAGAAGGGCTCAGTGAAAAATAGGAGAAGGGAGAAAGATCAGAGGAAGGAAAGGAATGGAGGTCTCAGGTGGAATGAAGGAGAAGGGAGAGATATCAGAGGAAGGAAAGAAATCGACGGGCTAAGGTGGAATATAGGAGAAGGTAGAAAGATAAGAGGTAGGAGAGGAATGGAGTGCTAAGATGGAATATAGGAAAAGTTAGAAAGATCAGAGGAAGGAAAGAAATTGAAGGGCTCAGGTGGAATATAGGAGAATGTAGAAAGATCAGAAGAAGGAAAGGAATGGACAGGCTAAGGGGGAATATAGGAGAAGGGAGAAAGATCAGAGGAAGGAAAGGAATGGAAGGGCTCAGGTGGTATATAGGAAGAGGCAGAAAGATCAGAAGAAGGAAAGGAATGGAAGGGCTAAGGTAGAATATAGGAGAAGGGAGAAAGATCAGAGGAAGGAAAGGGATGGAAGGGCTCAGGTGGAATATAGGAGAAAGATCAGAGGAAGGAAAGGAATGGAAGGGCTAAGGTGGAATATAGGAGAAGGGAGAAAGATCACGTGAAGGAAAGGAATAGAAGGGCTCAGGTGGAATATAGGAGAATGGAGAAAGATCAGAGGAAGGAAAGGAATGGAAGGGCTATGGTGGAATATAGGAGAAGGGAGAAAGATCAGAAGAAGGAAAGGAATGGACAGGCTAAGGGGGAATATAGGAGAAGGGAGAAAGATCAGAGGAAGGAAAGGAATGGACAGGCTAAGGGGAATATAGGAGAAGGGAGAAAGATCAGAGGAAGGAAAGGAATGGAAGGGCTCAGGTGGTATATAGGAAGAGGCAGAAAGATCAGAAGAAGGAAAGGAATGGAAGGGCTAAGGTAGAATATAGGAGAAGGGAGAAAGATCAGAGGAAGGAAAGGGATGGAAGGGCTCAGGTGGAATATAGGAGAAAGATCAGAGGAAGGAAAGGAATGGAAGGGCTAAGGTGGAATATAGGAGAAGGGAGAAAGATCACGTGAAGGAAAGGAATAGAAGGGCTCAGGTGGAATATAGGAGAATGGAGAAAGATCAGAGGAAGGAAAGGAATGGAAGGGCTATGGTGGAATATAGGAGAAGGGAGAAAGATCACTTGAAGGAAGGGAATGGAAGGGCTCAAGTGGAATATGGGAAAAGCGAGAGAGATTAGAGGAAGGACAGGAATAGAAGGACTCAGGTAGAAAATATGAGGAGGTAGAAAGATCAGAGGAAGGAAAAGAATGGAATGTAAGGGCTACGGTGGAATATAGGAGAAGGGAGAAAGATCAGAGGAAGGAAAGGAATGTAAGGGCTTAGGTGGAATATAGGAGAAGGGAGAAATATCAGAGGAAGGAAAGGAATGGAGTACTAAGGTGGAATATAGGAAGAGCGACAAAGATCAGAGGAAGGAAAAGAATGGAAGTGCTCAGGTGGAATACAGAATGAGGGAGAAAGATAGGAGGAATGAAAGAAATAGAAGGGCTTAGGTGGAATATAGGAGAAGGGAGAAAGATCAGTGGAAGGAAGGAATGGAGTACTAAGGTGGAATATAGAAAGAGCGAGAAAGATCAGAAGAAGGAAAAGAATGGAAGTGCTCAGGTGAAATACAGAAGGAGGGAGAAAGATCAGAGGAAGGAAAGAAATGGAAGGGCTTAGGTGGAATATAGGAGAAGGGAGAAAGATTAGAGGATGGAAAGAAATGGAGGGGATCAGTTGGAATATAGGAGAAGGGAGAAAGATCAGAGGAAGGAAATAAATGGAAGGGCTCAGGTGGAATATAGGAGAAGGGAGAAAGATCAGAGGAAAGAAAGGAATGGAAGGGCTAAGGTTGAATATTGGAGAATGGAGAAAGATCACTTGAAAGAAGGGAATGGAAGGGGTCAAGTGGAATATGGGAGAAGCGAGAAAGATCAGAGGAAGGACAGGAATAGAAGGACTCAGGTAGAAAATATGAGGAGGGAGAAAGATCAGAGGAAGGAAAAGAATGGAATGTAAGGGCTACAGTGGAATATAGTAGAAGGGAGAAAGATCAGAGGAAGGAAAGGAATGGAATGGCTTAGGTGGGATATAGGAGAAGGGACAAATATCAGAGGAAGGAAAGGAATGGAGGGGATCAGGTGGAATATGGGAGAAGGGAGAAAGATCAGAGGAAGGAAAGAAATGGAAGTACTCAGTTGGAATATAGGAGAAGGGAGAAAGATCAGAGGAAAGAAAGGATTGTAAGGGCTCAGCTGGAATATAGGAGAAGGGAGGACGATCAGAAGAATGAAAGGAATGTAAGGGCTCCAGTGGAAGATAGGAGATTAGAGAAAGATCAGAGGAAGGAAAGGAATGGACAGGCAAAGGTGGAATATAGGAGAAGGGAGAAAGATCAGAGGAAGGAAAGGAATGGAAGGGCTAAGGTGAGAATATAGGAGAAGGAGAAAGATTACTTGAAGGAAAGGAATGGAAGGGCTCAGGTGGAATATAGGAGAATGGAGAAAGATCAGAGGAAGGAAAGGAATGGAAGGGTTATGGTGGGATATAGGAGAAGGGAGAAAGATCACTTGAAGGAAGGGAATGGAAGGGCTCAAATGGAATATGGGAAAAGCGAGAAAGATTAGAGGAAGGACAGGAATAAAAGGACTCATGTAGAAAATATGAGGAGGTAGAAAGATCAGAGGAAGGAAAAGAATGGAATGTAAGGGCTAAGGTGGAATATAGGAGAAGGGAGAAAGATCAGAGGAAGGAAAGGAATGTAAGGGCTTAGGTGAAATATAGGAGAAGGGAGAAATATCAGAGGAAGGAAAGGAATGGAGTACTAAGGTGGAATATAGGAAGAGCGACAAATATCAGAGGAAGGAAAAGAATGGAAGTGTTCAGGTGGAATACAGAATGAGGGAGAAAGATAGGAGGAAGGAAAGAAAGAAATAGAAGGGCTTAGGTGGAATATAGGAGAAGGGAGAAAGATCAGTGGAAGGAAAGGAATGGAGTACTAAGGTGGACTATAGAAAGAGTGAGAAAGTTCAGAGGAAGGAAAAGAATGGAAGTGCTCATGTGAAATACAGAAGGAGGGAGAAAGATCAGAGGAAGGAAAGGAATGAAGGGGATCAGGTGGAATATAGGAGGAGGGAGAAAGATCAGAGGAAGGAAAGAAATGGAAGGGCTTAGGTGGAATATATAAGAAGGGAGAAAGATCAGAGGAAAGAAAGGATTGTAAGGGCTCAGCTGGAATATAGGAGAAGGGAGAGAGATCAGAGCAAGGAAAGGAATGGACACGCTAAGGTGGAATATAGGAAAAGAGAGAAAAAATTCAGAGGAAGGAAAGAAGTGGAAGGCCTCAGATGGAATATAGGAGAAGGGAGGAAGATCAGAATAATGAAAGGAATTTATGGGCTCAGCTGGAATATAGTAGAAGGGAGAAAGATCAGAGGAAGGAAAGGAATGGACAGGCAAAGGTGGAATATAGGAGAAGGGAGAAAGATCTAAGGAAGGAAAGGAATGGAGGGCTAAGATGGAATATAGAAGGGAGAGAGATAGGAAGAAGGAAAGGAATGGAGGGCTCAGGTGGAATATAGAAGGAGGAGAAGATCAGAGGAAGGAAAGGAATGGAGGGCTCAGGAGGAATATAAGAGAATGGAGAAAGATAAGTCGAAGGAAAGGAATGGCGGGCTAAGGTAGAATATAGAATGATGGAGAATGTTCAGAGAAGGGAAAGGAATGGATGGGCTAAGGTGGAATATAGGAGAAGGGAGAAAGATCAGAGGAAGAAAAGGAATGGAAGGGCTAAGGTGGAATATATATATATGAAGGGAGAAAGATCATAGGAAGGAAAGGAATGTAAATGCTCATGTGAAATATAGATGAGAGAGAAAGATCTGAGGAAAGAAAGGAAGGGAAATGCTCAGGTGGAATATAGGAGAAGGGAGAAAGATCAGAGGAAAGAAAGGAATGGAGGGCTAATCTGGAATATAGGACAAGTGAGAAAGATCAGAGGAAGGAAAATAATTTTAGGGCTCATGTGGAATATCGGAGAAGGGGGAAAGATCAGAGGATGGAATGGAATGGAAGGGCCCAGGTAGAATATAGGAGAAGGGGAGAAAGATCAGAGGAAGGAAAAGAATGGACGGGCTAAGATGGAATATAGAACGAGGGAGAAAGATCAGAGTAGGGAATGTAAAGTAAGGACTAAGGTGTAATATAGGACGAGTGAGAAAGATCAGAGGAAGGAAAGGAATGAAAGGGCTCAGGTTGAATATAGTAGAAAGGAGAAAGATCAGAGGAAAGAAAGGAATGGAATGGCTAAGGTGGAATATAGGAGGAGGGAGAAAGTTCAGAGGAAGGTAGGGAATATAGGGCTAAGGTGGATTATAGGAGATGGGAGAAAGCAGTGGTGGCTCATCCACTATGACAGTGGAGCGCCGCCCCTCTGCTTTCGAACAGTGGAAAGGAATGGAAATATAAAATGTTAATAACTTAAAGTTATTTTCATTTTATATTTCCTTTGTGGGTGGGCGGGAGTGCAGCGCTGTTCTGCTCATGGAGCAGGGCAGTGGAGGAGTGGTTTGCCCAATCCTAAGTGCGTGTTGACTGTTTGGTCGGCCCTCTCGGGCCACCCAAACCAGTCATGCGCACTTTCCCCTTCTTCATGCAGGCTGCATTACATTTTGCATGGAGGACATGCCCATCCCTACAGCCCCTTCCTGAGAGGCATATCACGGCACAAAGACCAATCACAATGCTGCATTGCAGTGTTGCGATTGGCTGAGGGGAGGGTGTGTGCTTCCTGTTCATAAAGTCGGAAGCAGGAAAGCAGGAGCAAGACAAGAGACGCAGGACCCAGTTCTCGGCGGAAAAAAACAATTTTAAAAAAAACGTTTTTGTGCAGTTCCCTGCAATTGCAACTCCGCTCTCATAACACCCAATGACCCGTCTGCCCGCCCCACACCCACGAGCCAACCGGCCGCCCCTCAAAGAAAGTTCAGAGGAATGAAAGGGCTAAGGTCGAATATAGGAGAAGGGAGAAAGATCAGAGGTAGGAAAGTGATGGAGGGCTAAGGTGGAATGTAGGAGAAGTCAGAAAGATCAGAGGAAGGAAAGGAATGGAAGGGCTAAGATTGCATGTAGAGATGGGAGAAAGATAGGAGGAAGGAAGGAATGGAAGGGCTAAGGTGGGATATAGAAAAAAGGAGAACGATCAGAAAAATAAAAGAAATTGAAGGGCTCAGGTAGAAAATAGGAGAAGGGAGAAAGATCAGAGGAAAGAAAGGAATGGAAGGGCTAAGGTGGGTAATAGGAGAAGGGAGAAAGATCAGAGGAAGGAAAGCAATGGAGGGCTGTGGTCGAATATAGGAGAAGGGAGAAAGATCAGAGGAAGGAAAGGAATGGAAGGGCTCAGGTGGAATATAGGAGAAGGGAGAAAGATCAGAGGAAAGAAAGGAATGGAAGGGCTTAGGTTGAGTATAGGAGAAGGAAGAAAAATCATACAAAGGAATGGAATGGAAGGACTCAGGTGGAATATAGGAGAAGGGAGAAAGATCAGAGGAAGGATTAGAATGAAAGGGCTAAGATAGAATATAAAATGAGGGAGAAAGATAAGAGAAGGGGGAGGAATGTAAGGGGTAAGGTGGAATATAGAAGGAGGGAGAAAGATTAAAGGAAGGAAAGGAATGGAAGGGCTAAGGTGGAATATATGAGAAGGGCGAAAGTTCAGAGGAAGGAAAGGAATGGTATGGCTCAGGTGGAATATAGGAGAAGGGAGAAAGATCAGAGGAATGAAAGGAATGAAAGGGCTCAGATGGAATATAGGAGAAGGGAGAAAGATCAGAGGAAAGAAAGGAATGAAAGGGCTTAGGTTGAATATAGGGGAAGAGAGATAGCTCAGAGGAAGGAAGGAATGTAAGGGCTAAGGAGGGATATAGAAGGAGGGAGAAAGATTAGAAGAAGGAAAGGAATGGAAGGGCTAAGGTGGAACATAGGAGAAGGGAGAAAGATCATAGGAAGGAAAGCAATGGAAGGGCTAAGGTCGCATATAGGAGAAAGGAGAAAGATCTGTGGAAGGAAGGAATGTAAGGGATAAGGTGGGATACAGGAGAATGCAGAAAGATCAGTGGACGGAAAGGTATAGAGGGTCTAAGGTGGACTATAGGAGGAGGGAGAAAGATCAGAGGAAGGAAAGGAACAGAAGGGCTCAGGTGGAATATTGGGGAAGAGGGAAAGATCAGAGAAAAGAAAGGAATGGAAGGGATAACATCAAATATAGGAGGAGGGAGAAAGATCAGAGGAAGGAAATGAATAGAGGGCTAATTTTGAATGAAGGAGAAGGGAGAAAGAACAGGGGAAGGAAAGGAATCAAAGTGCTAAGGTCACATATTGGAGAAAGGATAAAGATCAGTGGAAGGAAGGAATGTAATGGCAAAGGTGGGATATAGGAAAAGGGAGAAAGATCAGAGGAAGGAAATGAATGGAGGGCTAATTTTGAATGAAGGAGAAGGGAGAAAGAACAGAGGAAGGAAAGGAATCAAAGTGCTAAGGTCGCATATTGGAGAAAGGATAAAGATCAGTGGAAGGAAGGAATGTAATGGCAAAGGTGGGATTTAGGAAAAGGGAGAAAGATCAGAGGAATGAAAGGAATGGAAGGGCTCAGGTGGAAAATGGGAGAAGGGAGAAAGATCAGAGGAAGGAAAGGAATAGAAGGGCTAATGTGGAATATAGGAGAAGGAAAAAAGATCAGAGGAAGGAAAGGAATGGGGGGCTAAAGTAGAATATAGGAGAAGGGACAAAGATCAGAGGAAGGAAAGAAATAAAAGTGCTTAGGTGGAATGTAGGAGAAGGGAGAAATATCAGAAGAAGGAAAGAAATGGATGGGCTCAGGTGGAATATAGGAGAAGGGAGAAAGATCAGATGAGGGAATGGAATGGAAGGACTCAGGAGGAATATAGAAGGAGGGAGAAAAATCAGATGAATGAAAGGAATGGAGGGGCTCATGTGGAATATAGGAAAAGAGAGAAAGATCAGGGAAGGAAAGGAATGGACGGGCTAAGGCTTTATATAGAACGAGGTAGAACGATCAAAGAAGGGAAAAGAATGTAAGGGCTAAGTTGGAATATAGAAGGAGGAAGAAAGATCAGAGGAAGGAAAGGAATGGAAATGCTCAGGTAGAATATAGGAGAACGGAGAAAGATCAGAGGAAGGAAAGAAATGGAAGGGCTCAGGTAGAAGGAAGGAGAAGGGAGAAAATCAGAAAAAGGAAAGAAATTGATAGGCTCAGGTGGAATATAGGAGAAGGGAGAAAGATCAGAGGAAGGAAAGGAATTCAAGGGTGATGGTTTAATATAGGAGAAGGGAGAAATATCAGAGGAAGGAAAGGAATGTAAAGACTAAGGTAGACTATTGGAGAAGCAAGAAAGATCAGAGGGAAGGAAAGGAGTTTAAGGGCTAAGGTGTAAGGTGTAATATAGGAGAAGTGAGAAAGATCAGAGGAAGGAAAGTAATGGAAATGCTCAGGTGGAATATTGGAGAAGGGAGAAAGATCAGAGAAAGGAACTAAATGGAATGTAAGGGCTCAGGTGGAATATAGGAGAAGGGAGAAAGATCAGAGGAAGGAAAGGAGTGGAGGAATAAGGTGGAATGTAGGAGCAGGGAGAAAGGTCAGAGGAAGTAAAGAAATGGAGGGCTCAGATGGATTAGACGAGAAGGGAGAAAGATCAAAGGAAGGAAAGGAATGGAAGGGTTTAGGTGGAATATAGAAGAAGTAAGGAAGATCAGAGGAAAAAAGGAATGGAAGGGCTATGGTGGAATATTAGCGAAGGGAGAAATATCAGAGGAAGGAAAGGAATGGAGGACTAAGTTTTAATATTGGAGGAGGGGGATAAGATCAGAGGAAGGAAAGGAAAGGAGGTCTAAGGTAGAACATAGGAGAAAGGAGAAAGGAGAAAGATAAGTGGAAGGAAAGGAATGGAGGGCTCAGGTGGAATATAGGATAAGGGAGAAAAATCAGAGGAACAAAAAAATGGACGGGATCAGGTGGGATATAGGAGAAGCGATAACGATCAGAGGAAGTAATGGAATGGATGGGCTATGGTGAAATATAGGTGAAGGGAGAACGATCAGAAGAAGGAATTAATGAAAGGGCTCAGGTGGAATAGATGAGAAGGTAGAAAGATCAGTGGAAGGAAAGGAATGGAAGGGCTCAGCTGGACTATAGGAGGAGGGAGAAAGATCAGAGGAGGAAAGAAATGGAGATGCTCAGGTGGAATATAGGAGAAGAGAGAAAGATCAGACAAAGGAAAGGAAGGGCTGAGGTGGAATATAGGAGAAGGGAGAAAGATCAGGGAAGGAAAGGAATGGAAGGGCAATTGTTTAATATAGGAGAAGGGAGATATATCAGAGGATGGAAAGGAATGGATGGGCTAAGGTGGAATATAGAATGAGGGAGAAAGATCAGAGAAAGGAAAGGAATGTACAGACTAAGGTAGAATATTGGAAAAGCGAGAAAGATCAGAGGAAGGAAAGGAATTTTAGGGCTAAGGTGGATTATAGGAGAAGTGAGAAAGATCAGAGGAAGGAAAGGAATGGAAATGCTCATGTGGAATATTGGATAAGGGAGAAAGGTCAGAGAAAGGAACTGAATGGAATGTAAGGGCTCAGGTGGAATATAATAGAAGGGAGAAAGATCAGAGGAAGGAAAGGACTGGAGGAATAAGGTGGAATGTAGGAGCGGGAGAAAGGTCAGAGGAAGAAAAGAAATGGAGGGCAAAGGTGGGACATATGGGAAGGGAGAATGATCAGAGGATGCAAAGTAATGGAAGGGCTAAGATGGAATATACGAGAAGGGAGAAGGATCAGAGGAAGGAAAGGAATGGAAGGGTTTAGGTGGAAATAGAAGAAGTGAGGAAGATCAGAGGAAGAAAAGGAATGGAAGGGCTATAGTGGAATATAAGAGAAGCGAAAAAGATAAGAGGAAGGAAAGGAATGGAAGGGCTAAGTTGGAATATAGGAGAAGGCAAAAAGATCAGAGGAAGTAAAGAAATGGGGTGCTAAGGTGGATTATAGGAGAAGGGAAAAAGATCAGAGGAAGGAAAGGAATGGAGGGCTACGGTTTAATATTGGAGGAGGGGGATAAGATCAGAGGAAGGAAAGGAGATCCAAGGTGGAACATAGGAGAAAGGAGAAAGATCAGAGAAAGGAAAGCAATGGAGGGCTCATGTGGAATATAGGATAAGGGAGAAAGATCAGAGGAAGAAAAAATGGAAGGGATCAGGTGGGATATAGGAGAAGCGATAACGATCATAGGAAGTAATGGAATGGACGGGCTAAGGTGGAATATAGGAGAAGGGAGAAAGATCAGAGGAAGAAAAGAAATAGAAAGGCTCAGGTGGAATATATGAGAAGTGAGAAAGATCAGAGCAATCAAAGAAATGGACGGGCTCAGGTGGAATATAGGAGAAGAGAGAAAGATCAGAGAAAGGATAGGAAGGGCTCTGGTGGAATATTGGAGAAGGGAGAATGATCAGGGAAGGAAAGGAATTGACACACCCAGGTAGAATATAGGAGAAGAGAGAAAGATCAGAGGAAGGAAAGGAATAAAATGCTAAGGTGGAATATAGGAGAAGATAGAAAGATTAGAGGAAGGAAAAGAATGGAAGTGTTCAGGTGAAATATAGGAGAAGATCAGAGAAAGGAAAGGAATAGAGGGATAATGTGGAATATAGGAGAATGGAGAAAGATCAGAGGAAGGAAAGGAATGAAAGGGCTAAGGTTGAATATAGGTGAAGGGAGATATATCATAGAAATGAAGGAAAGTAAGGGCAAAGGTGAGATATAGGATAAGGGAGAACGATCAAAGGGAGGAAAGGAATGGAAGTGCTCAGGTAGAATATAGGAGAAGGGAGAAAGATGAGATGAAGGAAAGGAATGGAATGGCTCAGGTGGAATATAGGAGAAGGGAGAAAAATCAGAGGAATGAAAGAATGGAGGGCTAGGGTAGAATATAGGAAAAGGGAGAAAGATCAGAGGAAGGAAAGGAATGGAAGCGCTCAGGTGGAATATAGGAGAAGCGAAAAAGATAAGAGGAAGGAAAGGAAAGGAATGGAAGGGCTAAGTTGGAATATAGGAGAAGGCAAAAAGATCAGAGGAAGTAAAGAAATGGGGTGCTAAGGTGGAATATAGTAGAAGGGAGAAGGAACAGAGAAAGGAAAGGAATGGAGGGCTAAGGTGAAAAATACGATAAGGGGGAAAGATCAGAGGAAGGAAAGGAATGAAGAGCTCAGGTGGGATATAGAAGGATGGAGAAAGATTAGAGGAAGGAAAGGAATGGAAGGACTCAGGTGGAATGTAGGAGAAGGGACAAAGATCGAAGAAGGAAATAAATGGACAGGCTCAGGTGGAATGTAGGAGAATGGAGAAAGATCAGATGAAGGAATGGAATGGAAGGGATCAGGTGGAATATAGGAGAAGGGAGAAAGATCAGAGGAAGGGAAGGGATGGAAGGGCTCAGGTAGAATATAGGAGAAGGGAGAAAGATCAGAGGAAGGATGGAATGCAAGGGCTAAGGTGGGATATAGAAGGAGGGAGAAAGATTAGAAGAAGGAAAGGAATATAAGGGCTAAGGTGGAATATAGGAGAAGGGAGAAAGTTCAGAGGAAGGAAAGGAATGGAAGGGGGAAGGTTGAATATAGGAGAAGGCAGAAAGATCAGAGGAAGGATGGAATGTAAGGGCTAAGGTGGGATATAGAAGGAGGGAGAAAGATTAGAGGAAGGAAAGGAATAGAAAGGCTAAGGTGGAATATAGGAGAAGGGAGAAAGATCAGAGCAAGAAAAGGAATAGAAAGGCGAAGGTTGAATATAGGACAAGGCAGAAAGATTAGAGGAAGGATGAAATGTAAGGGCTAAGGTGGGATGTAGAAGGAAGGGAGAAAGTTCAGAGGAAGCTAAGAAATGGAAGGGTTCAGGTGGAATATTGGAGAAGAGAGAAAGATCAGCAAAAGGATAGGAAGGGCTCAGGTGTAATATTGGAGAAGGGAGAATGATCAGCGAAGGAAAGGAATGGAAGGACTCAGGTGAAATATAGGAGAAGGGAGAAAGATCAGAGGAAGGAAAGGAATGGCCAGGCTAAGGTGGAAAATAGAACGAGGAAGAAAGATTAGAGAAGGGACTGGAATGAAAGGGTTAAAGTGGAATATGGAAGGAGGGAGAAAGATCAGAGGAAGGTAAGGAATGGACAGGTTAAGGTGGAATATAGGAGAAGGGAGAAAGATCAGGGAAGGAAAGTAATGTACAGGCTATGGTGGAATATAGAATGAGGGAGAAAGATCAAAGAAGGGAAAGGAATTTAAGGGCTAAGGTGGAATATAGATGGAGGGAGAAAGATCGGAGGAAGGAAAGGAATGGAACGGCTAATGTGGGATATAGGAGAAGGGAGAAAGATCAGAGGAATGAAAGGGATGGAAGTGCTCAGGTGGAATATATCAGAAGGGAGAAAGATCTGACGATTGATGGAATGTGAGGGCTAAGGTGGGGTATAGTAGGAGGGAGAAAGATTAGAGGAAGGAAAGGAATGGAAGGGCTAAGGTATAATATAGGAGAAGGGAGAAAGATCAGAGGATGGATTGAATGAAAGTGCTAATGTGGGACATAGGAAAAGGAAGAAAGATCAGAGGAAGGAAAGGAATGGAAGAGCTCAGGTGGAATATAGGAGAAGGGAGAAAGTTCAGAGAAAGCAAAGAAATGGAAGGGCTCAGGTGGAATATTGGAGAAGGAAGAATGATCAGGGAAGGAAAGGAATGGAAGGACTCAGGTGGAATATAGGAGGAGGGAGAAAGAGCAGAGTAAGGAAAGGAATGGAATGTAAGGGCTCAGGTGTTATATAGGAGAAGGGAGAAAGGTCAGAGGAAGGAACAGAATGGAGGGATAAGGTGGAATATAGGAGCAGAGAGAAAACTCAGAGGAAGGAAGAAATTAATGGGCTCAGGTGGAATGTAGGAGAAGGGACAAAGATCAGAAAAAGGAAAGAAATGGACGGGCTCAGTTGGAATATAGGAGAAGGGAGAAAGATCAGACGAAGGAATGGAATGCAAGGACTCAGGTAGAATATAGAAGGAGGAAGAAAGATCAGAGGAAGGAAAGGAATTGATGGGATCAGGTGGAATAAAGGAGAAAAGAGAAAGATCAGAGAAAGGAAAGAAAAGGTTTAGGTGGAATACAGGAGAAGGGAGAAAGATCAGGGAAGGAAAGTAATGTATGTGCTAAGGTGGAATATAGAATGAGGGAGAAAGATCAAAGAAGGGAACGGAATGTAAGGGCTAAGTTGGAATATAGATGGAGGGAGAAAGATCCAAGCGTGGAAAGGAATGGACAGGCTAAGGTGGAATTTAGGAGAAGGGAGAAAGTTCAGAAGAAGGAAAGGATTGGAAGGGCTAAGGTGGAATATAGGAGAAAGGGGAAAGATCAGAGGAAGGAAAGGGATGGAAGGGCTCAGGTGGAATATAGGAGAAGGGAGAAAGATCAGAGGAAGGATGGAATGTAAGGGCTAAGGTGGGATCTACAAGGAGGGAGAAAGATTAGAGGAAGGAAAGGAAGAATGGAAGGGCTAAGGTAGAATATAGGAGAAGGGAGAAAAAGCAGAGGAAAGAAAGGAATGGAAGGGTTAAGGTGGAATTAAGGAGGAGAGATAAAGATCAGAGGAAGGAAAGGAATGGAAGAGCTCAGGCGGAATAAATGAGAAGGGCGAAAGATCAGAGAAAGCATGAGGGGAGGAAAGGACTTGAAGGACTCATGTGGAATAAAGGAGAAGGGAGAAAGATCTGAGGAAGGAAAGGAATGGAGTGCTAAGGTGAAATATAGGAGAAGAGAAAAAGATCAGAGGAAGCAAAGAAATGGACGTGCTCAGGTGGAAAATAGGAGTAGAGAGAAAGATCAGAGAAAGGATAGAAAGGGCTCAGGTGGAATATTGTAGAAGGGAGAATAATCAAGAAAGAAAAGGAATGGAAGGACTCAGGTGGAATATAGGTGGAGGGAGAAAGATTAGAGGAAGGAAAGGAATGGAGGGCTAAGGTGGAATATAGGAGAAGGGAGAAAGATAAGAGAAAGGAAAGGAATGGAAGGGCTCAGGTGGAATATAGGAGAAGGGAGAAAGATCAGAGGAAGGAAAGGAAAGGAATGGAGGGCTAAGGTGGAATATAGGTGAATGGAGAAAGATCAGAGGAAGGAAAGGAATGGAGGGCTAAGATGGAATATAGGAGAAGGGAGAAACATCAGAGGAAGGAGAGGAATTAACGGGATAAGGTAGAATATTGGAAAAGGGAGAAAGAGCAGAGGAAGAAAAGGAATGGAAGTGCTAAGGTGGAATAGAGGAGAAGTGAGAAAGAAAGAAGGAAGGAAGGAAAGGAATGGACATACTCAGGTGAAATATTGGAGAAGGGAGAAAATTTAGAGTAAGGAACTGAATGGAATGTAAGGGCTGAGGTTGAATATAGGAGAAGGGAGAAATATCAGAGGAAGGAAAGGAATGGAAGACTAAGGTGGAATATAGGAGCAGGGAGAAAGGTCAGAGCAAGGAAAGAAATGGAGGGCAAAGGTGGAACATAGGAGAAGGGAGAAAGATCAGAGGACAGAAAGCAATGGAGGACTAAGGTGGAATATACGAGAAGGGATAATGTTCAGATGAAGGAAAATAATTGAAAGGCTAAGGTGGAATATAGGAGAAGTGAGAAAGATCAGAGGAAGAAAAGGATTGGAAGGGCTAGTGTGGAATATAAGAGAAGAGAGAAATATCAGAGCAATGAAAGTAATGGAGGGCTAAGGTGGAATATAGGAGAAGGGGGGAAGATCAGAGGAAGAAATGAATGGAGGACTAAGTTGGAACATAGGAGAAGGGAGAAAGATCAGAGGAAGGAAAGGAATGGAGGGCTGAGGTGGAATATAGGATAAGGGAGAAATATCAGAGGAAGGAAAGAAGTAGAAGGGCTCAGGTGGAATATAGGAGAAGCGAGAACGATCAGAGGAAGTAATGCTATGGATGGGCTAATGTGAAATATAGGTGAAGGGAGAAAGATTAGAGGAATAAAGGAATGGAAGGGCTCAGGTGGAATAGATGAGAAGGGAGAAAGATCAGAGGGAGGAAAGGAATGGAAAGGCTCAGGTAGAATATAGGAGAAAGGAGAAAGATCAGAGGAAGGAAAGGAATGAAGGGCTCAGGTGGAATATAGGAGAAGGGAGAAAGATCAGAGGAAGGAAAGGAATTGAAGAACTAGAGTGGAATATAGGAGAAGGGAGAAAGATCAGAGGAAAGAAAGGAATGGTAGGGCTAAGGTGGAATATAGGAGAAGGGAGAAAGATCAGAGGAAGCAAAGAAATGGACGGGCTCTGGTGGAATATAGGAGAAGAGAGAAAGATCAGAGAAAGGACAGTAAGGGCTCTTATGGAATATTGGAGAAGGGAGAATGATCAGCGAAGGAAAGGAATGGAAGGACTCAGGTGAAATATAGGAGAAGGGAAAAAGATCAGAGGAAGGAAAGGAATGGCCAGGCTAAGGTGGAAAATAGAACGAGGAGGAAAGATTAGAGAAGGGACAGGAATGAAAGGGTTAAAGTGGAATATGGAAGGAGGGAGAAAGATCAGAGGAAGGTAAGGAATGGATGGGCTAATGTGAAATATAGGTGAAGGGAGAAAGATTAGAGGAATAAAGGAATGGAAGGGCTCAGGTGGAATAGATGAGAAGGGAGAAAGATCAGAGGGAGGAAAGGAATGGAAAGGCTCAGGTAGAATATAGGTGAAAGGAGAAAGATCAGAGGAAGGAAAGGAATGAAGGGCTCAGGTGGAATATAGGAGAAGGGAGAAAGATCAGAGGAAAGAAAGGAATGGTAGGGCTAAGGTGGAATATAGGAGAAGGGAGATAGATCAGAGGAAGGAAGGAATATAAGGGCTAAGGTGGGATATGGAAGGGAGAATGATCATAGCGAGGAAAGGAATGGAAGGGCTCAGGTGGAATATAGGAGAAGGGAAAAAGATCAGAGGAAGGAAAGGAATGGAAGGGCTCAGGTGGAATATAGGAGAAGAGAGAAAGATCAGAGGAAGGAAAGAAATGGAAGGGCTCAGGTGGAATATAGGAGAAGTAAGAAAGATCAGAGGAAGGAAAGGAATGGAAGGGCAACGGTCGAATAAAGGAGAAGGGAGAAAGATCAGAGGAAGGAAGGAATTAAAGGGCTAAGATAGGATATAGAAGGAAAGGAGAAAGATCAGAGGAAGGAAAGGAATGGTGGGGCTCAGGTGAAATATAGGAGAAGGGAGAAACATTAGAGGAAAGAAAGGAATGGAAGGGCTAAGGTCACATATAGGAGAAAGGAGAAAGATCAGAGGAAGGAAGGAATTGAATGGGTGAGATGGAATGTAGAAGGGAGAAAGTTCAGAGGAAGCAAAGTAATGGAGGGCTAAGGTGGAATATTAGAGAATGAAGAAAGATCAGAGTTAGGAAAGGAGGAATGGAGGGCTAAGGTGGAACATACAAGAAGGGAGAAAGATCAGAAGAAGCAAATGAATGGAGGGCTGAGGTAGAATATAGGAGAAGAAAGAAAGATCAGAGGAAGGAAAGAAATGGAAGGGCTGAGGTGGAATATAGGAGAATTGAAAAAGATCAGAGGAAGGAAAGAAATGGGGTGATAAGGTGGAATATAGGAGAAGGGAGAAGGATCAGGGAAAGGAAAGAAATGGAGGGCTAATGTGGAATATACAAACAGGGAGTAATATCAGATGAAGGAAAGGAATGGAGAGCTCAGGTGGGATATAGAAGGAGGGAGAAAGTTTAGAGAAAGGAAAGGAATGGAAGGGCTCAGGTGGAATATAGGAGAAGGGAGAAAGATCAGAGGAAGGATGGAATGTAAGGGCTAAGGTGGGATATAAAGGAGGGAGAAAGGTTAGAAGAAGGAAAGTAATGGAAGGGCTAAGGTGGAATATAGGAGAAGGGAGAAAGATCAGAGGAAGGAAAGGAATGGAAGGGCAAAGGTTGAATATAGGAGAAGGGAGAAAGATCAGAGGAAGGATGGAATGTAAGGGCTAATGTGGGATTTAGAAGGAGGGAGAAAGATTAGGAGAAGAAAAGGAATGGAAGGGCTAAGGTGGAATATAGGAGAAGGGAGAAAGATCAAACGAAGGAAAGGAATTGAAGGGGGAAGGTTGAATGTAGGAGGAGGGAGAAAGATCAGAGGAAGGATGGCATGTAAGGGCTAAGGTGAGATATAGAAGGCGGGAAAAAGATTAGAGGAAGGAAAGGAATGGAACGGCTAAGGTGGAATATAGGAGAAGGGAGAAAGATCGGAGACAGAAAAGGAATGAAAGGGCGAAGGTTGAATATAGGAGAAGGGAGAAAGATTAGAGAAAGGATGAAATGTAAGGGCTCAGGTGGGATGTAGAAGGAGGGAGAAAGATCAGAGGAAGCAAAGCAATGGAAGGGCTCAGGTGGAATAAAGGAGAAGAGAGAAAGATTGACAAAAGGATAGGAAGGGCTTGGGTGGAATATTGGAGAAGGGAGAATGATGAGGGAAGGAAAGTAATGTACGGGCTAAGGAGGAATATAGAATGAGTGAGAAAGATCAAAGAAGGGAAAGGAATGTAAGGGCTAAGGTGGAATATAGATGGAGGGAGAAAGATCAGAGGAAGGAAAGGAATGGACGGGCTACGGTGGAATTTAGGAGAAGGGAGAAAGTTCAGAAGAAGGAAAGGAATTGAAGGGCTAAGGTGGAATATAGGAGAAGGGAGAAGGATCTGAGGAAGGAAAGGGATGGAAGGGCACAGGTGGAATATAGGAGAAGGAAGAAAGATCAGAGGAAGGAAAGGAATTGAAGAACTAGAGTGGATATAGGAGAAGGGAGAAAGATCAGAGGAAAGAAAGGAATGGTAGGGCTAAGTTGGAATATAGAAAAAGGAGATAGATCAGAGGAAGGAAGGAATATAAGGGCTAAGGTGGGACATGGAAGGGAGAATGATCATAGGGAGGAAAGGAATGAAAGGGCTCAGGTGGAATATAGGAGAAGGGAGAAAGGACAGAAGAAGGAAAGGAATGGAAGGGCTCAGTTGGAATATAGGAGAAGAGAGAAAGATCAGAGGAAAGAAAGAAATGGAAGGGCTCAGGTGGAATATAGGAGAAGTAAGAAAGATCAGAGGAAGAATAGGAGTGGAGGGCTATGGTGGAATATAGGAGAAGGGAGAAAGATCAGAGGAAGGAAAGGAATGGAGGGCTAAGGTGAAACATAGTAGAAGGGAGAAAGATCAGAAGAAGGAAAGGAATGGAAGGGCGATGGTTGAATATAGGAGAAGGAAGAAAGATCAGAGGAAGGAAGGAATTAAAGGGCTAAGGTGGGATATAGAAGAAAGGAGAATGATCAGAGGAAGGAAAGGAATGGAGGGGCTCAGGTGGAATATAGGCGAAGGGAGAAATATTAGAGGAAAGAAAGGAATGGAAGGGCTAAGGTCACATATAGGAGAAAGGAGAAAGATCAGAGGAAGGAAGGAATGGAATGGGTCAGGTGGAATGTAGAAGGGAGAATGTTCAGAGGAAGCAAAGTAATGGAGGGCTAAGGTGGAATATTAGATGTTAGAACTGGGGGTCTCTAGTTGGCAATGGTATACACCTTTGACCAAATAGGGACCCTTGCTTCTAGTCAGGGAAAGGGGGATTACACTACTGGATAACCCCTGCTCACCCCCTTGGTAGCTTGGCACGAGCAGACAGGCTTATCTCAGAGGCAGTGTTAAGCATTTGTGAACACATACAGTAATACAGTGAAAACACTACAGATGGACACCACACAGGTTTTATAAAAATAAGTATTCTTTATATAGACTTAACACAAGACCACAAACGACAAAAATCCACAATACTGTACTAAAAATAGACTTAAAGATGGTAGAAGTAACTTAGTTCAAGATGATGATAAATGTGACACGTTTCTCACAAAAGTACCTTGGATGCGAAACGCAAAACAAACAAAGGGTCCGCAGGGAGGGCGATGCGGCGAGCAGGCGCCTCGATGCGATAAGACGATCCGGTGTGATGCGATGAGAGTGTGCCCTTGATGCGATGCAACAACGTGAAGATGGTGCGTGCACGCCTGATGGCCATGCGGCGAACTCTGTACCTTTGGAGCCACGACAGGCCCTGTGACACGCCTCTCCGGTGATGCGACGGCAGGCAGCTGCGACACGCTTCTCTGGTGATGCGACGTCGAGCCTTGCGGTGGTGACACGCTTCCCCAGTGATGCGATGGCAGGCAGTTGCGACGAAGCCATGCTTCTCCGGTGATGCGATGACAGGCAGCTGCGATGAAGACACACTTCTCTGGTGATGCGGCGGCGGCGACACGCTTCTCCGGCGATGCGACGGCAACTGCTGCGACAGCGACACGCTTCTTCTTGTTGAGTCACGCTTCCACCTCCCAGCGACACGCAGTCTTCTGCAGACAGAATCCCCAGCAAGGGAATTCAGGAGGGAGCTGGTGGTGAAGACTTGTAGCCCTGAGACTTCAGCAGGAGGCAAGCTCTAGTTCAAGCCCTTGGAGAAATATTCTGCAAGATGATGAAAGTTCTTTGAATGTTCCTTCTCCTTTCCTCGGCAAAGAAGAGAATACCACTGCAGGCCAACCCAGCAAACAGCACACTGGCAGAGGGGCAGTCCAAACTCCTGCAGCTTCCTTGGTTCTTCTCCTTGGCAAAGGTTTGTCTTGTTGTTCCAGAAGTGATCTAAAGTTCTGTGGTCTGGGTCCCACTATTTATACCAGTAAATCCTTTGCCCTCTGAAGGCAGAGGGTCCTGTACCTAGTCCAAACCAGTTCTGGGTGCATCCTGCCAGTGCACAACTTCTTCCTTTGTCAGAGTAGGCCAGGGACATCAGACGCACCACAGGAGGTGGAGCCAGCATTGTGGAAGGCAGGCACAGCCCTATTCAGGCCCAGGTGCTACTCCTTCCACCACTCTACATGCAGATAGGTCTTTCAGCCTAGTGCTGACTCACCCTGTCTCCTGGAGCCCCCCAGCCCCTGTCACTCAAAAAACCAGACATACAATACGGTTCCATGTTAAAATATCGATGTTAAAAATATCGATGAAAAAAATATCGATGTGAAAATATCGATAACAAAAATGTCAACTTCCTATACATAAACAGGTAAGTACAATAATATCGACACAAAAATATTGATGTAAAAAATATAGAAGTAAAAAATATTGACTTAAAAAAATTACATAACTTAAATATAATTAATTAAATAATATTAATATTATTAACAAAATAAATTAAAATTAATATATATTTTAAATAATTATAACTAATAAACTTAATTTAATAAATATAAACACAAAAAAATGTGTACATATACATATATTTACTTAAATACATTTGATTAACTATTATCTTTATTTAATTTATAAACTTTTTAAATTATATAAAAATAAAATATACACATATATAAATAATTTAAAATTAAATACAATATTATATATTTAATTAACACATTAAACTATTAAAAAAAAATAAAACATACATTTAATAACAAAATAAACACAATAGTAGTGGAAACGTTGGATAGCGAGGGGATAACAATTACTATTCCCACTCCAGTGACTGCAACAGTAGGGAAAGCGTTGGATAGCGTAGGGGTAAAAATTACTATTCCCACTCCAGTGAGTGCAACAGTAGGGAAAGGAATGGATAGCGGAGGGGTAAAAATTACTATTCCCACTCCAGTGAGTGCAACAGTAGGGAAAGCGCTGGATAGCGTAGGAGTAAAAATTACTATTCCCACTCCAATGAGTGCAACAGTAGGGAAAGGGTTGGATAGCGTAGGGGTAAAAATTACTATTCCTACTCCAGTGAGCTCAACAGTAGGGAAAGCGCTGGATAGCGTAGGGGTAAAAATTACTATTCCCACTCCAGTGAGCGCAACAGTAGGGAAAGCACTGGATAGCGTAGGGGTAAAGTACTATTCCCACTCCAGTGAGTGCAACAATAGGGAAAGCGCTGGATAGCGTAGGGGTAAAAATTACTATTCCCACTCCAGTGAGTGCAACAGTAGGGAAAGCGCTGGATAGCGTAGGGGTAAAATTACTATTCCCACTCCAGTGAGTGCAACAGTAGGGAAAGCGCTGGATAGCGTAGGGGTAAAATTACTATTCCCACTCCAGTGAGTGCAACAGTAGGAAAGCGCTGGATAGCGTAGGGGTAAAATTACTATTCCCACTCCAGTGAGTGCAACAGTAGGGAAAACGCTGGATAGCGGGGGGGGGGTAAAAATTACTATTCCCACTCCAGTGAGTGCAACAGTAGGGAAAGCGCTGGATAGCGTAGGGGTAAAAATTACTATTCCCACTCCAGTGAGTGCAACAGTAGGGAAAGCGCTGGATAGCGTAGGGGTAAAAATTACTATTCCCACTCCAGTGAGTGCAACAGTAGGGAAAGTGCTGGATCCCACAACAATAAAAATCAAAAACATCAACATTTTTATTAAATTTAATTTCCAATATTAACATAATTAATATATAAAATTACATATATTATTATTAACAAAGATAATAAAAAATCATTAATTACGCATTAATTAACACTATAATATCCACAACACACACCTAAAATTAATTCCACAATTACAATTAATAATTAATAATTAATTAATGGAAATTAATTTATAAATATTTAATAATTAATCAAGAAATAATTCATTACTTACCACCCTTCACACCATGTACACATATAAACACCATAACACACACCTAAAATCAATTAAACAATTAACATAATTAACTATTAATTGATTAATTGAAATTAATTAACAACTAATTATTAAACTATTATTAATTAATCAATTAACACATTAATTATTCAATAAATGTAATATAATTAAATTACTTCCCACCCTATTCCCCTACAAACCCACAACCCGCTACTGAACTAAAAACGCAAAATTCAAATAAAAAAAAATATTAACTACTATAAATTATAATTTAAATCTATATAATTAAATTATTTCCCACCCTATTCCCCTATAAACCCACAACCCGCTACTGAACTAAAAACACAAAATTAAACGTAAAATAAATTAATAACTACTAAAATGTTCAAACATATAATAAAATGACAAACAATTCTCAATAAAAACACTAAAATACATAACATTATTAATAATTCGATATTTTTGTCAACTATATTTTTGTAAACGATATTTAATATGTCGATATTTTTGTAATCGATATTACTTACCCGTCAGTCGATATTCTTGTCCACGATATTTCTGTTGTCGATATTTCTTCCCCACGATATTTCTGCAGCGATATTTATGTTCCTCGATATTTATACGTTGAGATTCCTGCTCTGCACCATACAATACACAATCTAGCAGGGGCAGGCTGGATGGTTAGGCAAGAAAATACCTACTTTCTAAAAGTGGTATTTTCAAACACTTAGGGGCCGATTCCGGCCGGAAATCTCTCCGACCGAGCCGGACCCGGAGAGAATTCCGACCGAATCGGACCCTAGCAGTCCGACCAAACGAGTACGATGCGCACGCATGCCATCGGACTCGAGTCGGTCGGACTCCCATTGAAGTCAATGGGAGCCTGTCGTACAACGCGTACGCGGGCTCCCATTGACTCAATGGGTGCGAGGCGGACAAGGGCGCCCCCTACAGCGTGTACGCGTCCAAGCGCATCGCGGCGTACATGCACAGGTAGGGGGGACCCATGGGTCCACCCTGTGTGCGACTCGCGCACCTACGCGTACAGGGGGGTCCGACGCGGACCCCCAAAGTCCGGCTCCGACAGCTTTTTCGAGCCGGACGGCGCGAGTCGGTCGGACTGCTCGCGGCGCGCATCGTACTTACCCAGCCGGGAAACGTCTCCATAGCGCGGTGCGAGTCGTGTCCATGCGAGTCGGTCGGAGCGTGTTGAAGCCGCGTTCGAGTCGGTCGGCGATTTCGCGGGTGCTTGCATCGTACTCGCTCGGCCGGACCCGCGTACGATTCGGTCGGGAAACAGGGCTCCGAATCGGATCCGGTGAATCCGAATCCGATTCAGAGCACTACCGGCCGAGATCGGAATCGGCCCCAGAATGTTAAAACCAACTTCACTAAAAGATGTATTTTATCATTCTGAGTTCAGGCATACTAAACTCAAATTTCTACCATGTTCCCTGGGTCAGTTAGGATTATAAGATGTTATAATCAAACTGCCCATTCTGGCCTATGGGGACAGGTAGCCTTGCAATAGTGAAAAACAAAATAGGTAGTAATTCACTATCAGGTCATGCCACACACATCGGGGCATGACCTACCTTTTACATACAATGCACCCTGCCCTAGGGCCTACTTTAGGGGTGTCTGATATGCAGAAAAGGGAAGGTTTAGGGACTGGCAAGTGGGTGCACTTGCCAAGTCGACATGGCAGTCACAGGCTGCACACAGGCTCTGCAATGGCAGGCCTGAGACACACTTTACAAGCTGCTTCTGTGGGTGGTACAATCAGTGCTGCAAGCCCACTAGCAGTATTTGACCGAAATACATTTTTTATAAAGTAAAGTATTTAATTTACAGGCCCTGGGCACACAGGGTGCAATATTCTAGGGTCTGACAAGTAAATCAAATAATCCAATCATGGAGTCACTAATCAATACATCAATTCAACATAGAGAGCATATGCACTTTAGCACTGATCAGCAGTGGTAAAGTGCCCAGAGTCATAAAACCACCAACAACAGGTCAGAAAAAATACAGGAGGAAGGCAAAAAGTTCAGGGATGACCCTGCAAAAAGGGCCAAGTCTAACATTAGAGAATGAAGAAAGATCAGAGGAAGGAAAGGAATGGAGGGCTGAGGCGAAATATAGGAGAAAAAAGAAAGATCAGATGATGGAAAAAAATGGAAGGGCTGAGGTGGAATATAGGAGAAGGGAAAAAGATCAGAGGAAGGAAATAAATGGGGTGCTAAGGTGGAATATAGGAGAAGGGAGAAGAATCAGAGAAAGGAAAGGAATGGAGGGCTAATGTGGAAAATATGAAAAGGGAGTAAGATCAGAGGAAGTAAAGGAATGGAGAGCTAAGGTGGGATATAGAAGGAGGGAGAAAGTTTAGAGAAAGGAAAGGAATGGAAGGGCTCAGGTGGAATGTAGGAAAAGGGAGAAAGATCAGAGGAAGGATGGAATGTAAGGTCTAAGGTGGGATATGGAAGGAGGGAGAAAGATTAGAAGAAGGAAAGGAATGGAAGAGCTAAGGTGGAATATAGGAGAAGGGAGAACAATCAGAGGAAGGAAAGGAATGGAAGGGCGAAGGCTGAATATAGGAGAAGGGAGAAAGATCAGAGGAATGATGGAATGTAAGTGCTAAAGTGGGATATAGAAGGAGGGATAAAGATTAGAGGAAGGAAAGAAATGGGGTGCTAAGGTGGAATATAGGAGAAGGGAGAAGGATCAGAGAAAGGAAAGGAATGGAGGTCTAATGTGGAAAATAGGAAAAGGGAGTAAGATCAGAGGAAGGAAAGGAGTGGAGAGCTAAGGTGGGATATAGAAGGAGGGAGAAAGTTTAGAGAAAGGAAAGGAATGGAAGGGCTCAGGTGGAATGTAGGAAAAGGGAGAAAGATCAGAGGAAGGATGGAATGTAAGGGCTAAGGTAGGATATAGAAGGAGGGAGAAAGATTAGAAGAAGGAAAGGAATGTAAGGGCTAAGGTGGTATATAGGAGAAGGGAGAAAGATCAGAGGAATGATGGAATGTAAGGGCTAAAGTGGGATATAGAAGGAGGGATAAAGATTAGAGGAAGGAATGGAATGGAAGGGCTAAGGTGGAATATAGGAGAAGGAAGAAAGATCAGAGAAAAAAAAGGAATGGAAGGGCGAAGGTTGAAT
Organism: Calotriton arnoldi; assembly: GCA_963921515.1. Classification (NCBI taxonomy): domain Eukaryota; kingdom Metazoa; phylum Chordata; class Amphibia; order Caudata; family Salamandridae; genus Calotriton; species Calotriton arnoldi. The sequence continues at coordinate 153,643 of CAWUFW010015559.1, read as the reverse complement.
ATAGGAGAAGGGGGAACGATTAGAGAAATGATGAATTGTAAGGGCTAAGTTGGGATGTAGAAGGAGGTAGAAAGATCAGAGGAAGCAAAGCAATGGAAGGGCTCAGGTGGAATATAGGAGAAGAGAGAAAGATCAGCAAAAGGAAAGGAAGGGCTCGGTGGAATATTGGAGAAGGGAAAATGATGAGGGAAGGAAAGGAATTTAAGGACTCAGGTGGAATATAGGAGAAGGGAGAAAGATCAGAGGAAGGAAAGGAATGGAGGGCTAAGGTGGAATATAGGAGAGGAGAGAAAGATCAGAGAAAGGATAGTAAGGGCTCTTGTGGAATATCAGAGAAGGGATAATGATCAGGGAAGGAAAGGAATAGAAAGACTCATGTGAAATATAGGAGAAGGGAGAAAGATCAGAGGAATGAAAGGAATGGACAGGCTAATGTGGAAAATAGAACGAGGAAGAAAGATCAGAGAAGGGAAAGGAATGAAAGTTTAAAGTGGAATCTGGAAGGACTGTTAAAGATCAGAGGAAGGAAAGCAATGGACAGGCTAAGGTGGAATATAGGAGAAAGGAGAAAGATCAGAGGAAGGAAAGGAATGGAAGGGCTATCGTGAAATCTAGGAGAAGGGAGAAAGATCAGAGGAAGGAAAGGGATGGAAGGGTTCAGGTGAAATATAGGAGAAGAGAGAAAGATCAGAGAAAGGAAAGGCTTAGGTGGAATATAGGAGAAGGGAGAAGGATCAGGGAAGGAAAGTAATGTACGGGCTAAGGTGGAATATAGAATGAGTGAGAAAGATCAAAGAAGGGAAAGGAATATAAGGGCTAAGGTGGAATATAGATGGAGGGCGAAAGATCTGAGGAAGGAAAGGAATGGATGGGCTAAGGTGGAATTTAGGAGAAGGGAGAAAGTTCAGAAGAAGGAAAGGAATTGAAGGGCTAAGGAGGAAGATAGGAGAAGGGAGAAGGATCAGAGGAAGGAAGGGGATGAAGGGCTCAGTTGGAATATAGGAGAAGGGAGAAAGATCAGAGGAGGGATGGAATGTAAGGGCTAAGATGGGATAAAGAAAGAGGGAGAAAGATTAGAGGAAGGAAAGGAATGGAAGGGCTAAGGTAGAGTATAGGAGAAGGGAGAAAAATCAGAGGAAAGAAAGGAATGGAAGGGCTAAGGTGGAATTTAGGAGGAGGGATAAAGATCTGAGGAAGGAAAGGAATGGAAGGGCTAAGGTTGAATACAGGAGAAGGTAGAAAGATCATAGGATGGATTGAATGAATGTGCTAATGTGGGACATAGGAGAAGGAAGAAAGATCAGATGAAGGAAAGGAATGAAAGGGCTCTGGTGGAATATTAGAGAAGGGAGAATGATCAGGGAAGGAAAGGAATGGAAGGACTCAGGTGGAATACAGAAGGAGGGAGAAAGATCAGAGGAAGGAAAGGAATGGAAGGGCTAAGGTGGAAAATAGGACGAGGAAGAAAGATCAGAGAAGGGAAAGGAATAAAAGGGCTAAAGTGGAATATGGAAGGAGGGGGAAAGATCAGAGGAAGGAAAGGAATGCAAGGACTCAGGTGGAATATAGGAGGAGGGAGAAAGATCAGAGGAAGGAAAGGAATGGAAGGGCTAGGGCGAAATCTAGGAGAAGGGAGAAAGATCAGAGGAAGAAAAGAAATGTAAATGATCAGGTGCAATATAGGAGAAGGGAGATAAATCACAGTAAGGAAATTAATTGAATGTAAGGGCTAATGTGGAATAGAGGAGAAGGGAGAAAGATCAGAGTAAGGAAAGGAATGGAATGTAAGGGCTCAGGTGGAATATAGGAGAAGGGATAAAGGTCAGAGGAAGGAAAGGAATGGATGGCTAATGTGGAATATAGGAGCAGGGAGAAAGATCAGAGGAAGGAAGAAATGGAAGGGCTCGGTGGAATGTAGGAGAAGGGAGAAAGATAAGACGAAGGAATGGAATGAAAGGATTCAGGTAGAATATAGAAGGAGGGAGAAAGATCAGAGGAAGGAAAATAATGTACGGGATAAGGTGGAATATAGAATGTGGGAGAAAGATCAGAGGAAGGAAAGGAATGAAGTGCTAAGGGGGATTATAGGAAAAGGAAGCAAGAGCAGAGGAAGGGAAGAAATTGAAGGGCTCAGGTGGAATATAGGAGGAGGGAGAAAGATCAGAGGAAGGAAAGGAATGGAGGGGCACAGGTGGATAATAGGAGAAGGGAGAAAGATCAGAGGAAGGAAAGGAATGGAGGGCTAAGGTGGAATATAGAAGGATGGAGAAATTTCAGAGGAAGGAAAGGAATGGAAGGGCGAAGGTGGAATATAAGAGAAGGGAGAAAGATCAGAGGAACGAAAGATATGGAAAGGAATGGAAAGGTATAGGTGGAATATGAGGAGAAGGTGGAAAGATCAGAGGAAGTAAAGGAATGGAGGACTAAGTTGGTATAATGGAGGAGGGAGAAAGATCAGAAGAAGGAAAGAAATGGAGGACTCAGGTGAAATATAGAAGGAGGGAGAAAGATCAGAGGAAGAAAAGAAATGGAAGGGCTCAGTGGAAAATAGGAGAAGGGAGGAAGATCAGAGGAAGGAAAGGAATGGAGGGCTAAGGTGAAATATAGGAGAAGAGAGAAAGATCAGAGGAAGGAAAGGAATGGAAGGGCTCAGGTGGAATATAGGAGAAGTCGGAAAGATCAGAGGAAGGGCAGGAATGGAGGGCTATTGTGGAATCTAGGAGAAGGGAGAAAGATCAGAGGAAGGAAAGGAATTGAGGGCTAAGGTGGAACATAGTAGAAGGGAGAAAGATCAGAGGAAGGAAAGGAATAGAAGTGCTCTGGTGAAATATAGGAGAAGGGAAAAACATCAGAGGAAAGAAAGGAATGGAAGGTATAATGTCGAATAAAGGAGAAGGGAGAAATATCGGAAGAAGGAAGGAATGAAAGAGCTAAGGTGAATTATAGGAGATGGGAGAAAGATCAGAGGAAGGAAAGGAATGGAAGGGCTGAAGTGAAATATAGGAGAAGGGAGAAACATTAGAGGAAAGAAAGGAACGGAAGGGCTAAGGTCAAATATAGGAGGAGGGAGAAAGATCAGAGGAAGGAAAGGAATGAAAGAGCTATGGTCGCATATAGGAGAAAGGAGAAAGATCAGAGGAAGAAAGGAATGTAAGGGCTAAGGTGAGATATTTTAAAAGGGAGAATGATCCGAGGAAGGAAAGGAATGGAAGGGCTAAGGTGGAATATATGAACAGGGAGAAAGATCACAGAAGGAAAGAAATGGAAGGGCTCAGGTGGAATGTAGGGGAAGGGAGAAAGATCAGAGGAAGGAAAGGAATGGAAGGGCTAATGTGCAATATAGGAGAAGGGAAAAAGATCAGAGGAAGGAAATGTTCGGAGGGCTAAGGTGGAATATGGAAGAAGGAATAAAGATCAGAGGAAGGAACGAATTGGAAGGGCTGAGGTGGAATATGGAAGTAGGGATAAAGATCAGAGGAAGGATAGTAAGGGCTCAGGTGGAATATTGGAGAAGGGGAAATGATCAGGGAAGTAAAGGAATTGAAGGACTCAGGTGGAATATAGGAGAAGGGGAAAGATCAGAGGAATGAAGGAATGTAAGGGCTAAGGTGGAATATATGAGCAGGGAGAAAGTTCACAGAAGGAAATAAATGGAAGTGCTCAGGTGTAATTTAGGAGAAGGGAGAAAGATCAGAGGAAGGAAAGGAATGGAAGGGCTAATGTGCAATATAGGAGAAGGGAAAAAGATCAGAGGAAGGAAATGAGTGGAGGGCTGAGGTGGAATATGGAAGAAGGAATAAAGATCAGAGAAAGGATAGTAAGGGCTCAGGTGGAATATTGGAGAAGGGAAAATGATCAGGGAAGTAAAGGAATTGAAGGACTCAGTTGGAATATAGGAGAAGGGGGATTGATCAGAGGAAGGAAGGAATGTAAGGGCTAAGGTGGGATATACGAAAAGAGAGAAAGATCAGTGGAAAGAAAGGAATGTAAGGGCTCAGGGGGAATATTGGAGAAGGGAGAAAGATCAGAGGAAGGAAAGGATTTGAAGTGCTAAGGTGGAATATAGGAGAAGGGAAAAAGATAAGAGGATGCCAAGGAATGGAGGGCTAAGATGGAATACAGGAAAATGTGGAAAGATCATAGGAAGGAACGGATTTTCAGCTAGGGTAGAACATAGGAGAAGGGAGAAAGATCAGAGGAAGGAAAGGAATGGAGGGCGCAGGTGGAATATAGGAAAAGGAAGAAACATCAGAGGAAGAAAGGAAATGGAAGTGCTGAGGTAGGATGTAGGAGAAGGGTTAAACATTAAAGGGAGCAAAGAAATGGACGGACTCAGGTGAAATATAGGAGAAGGGAGAAAGATCAGAGGAAGGAAATGAATGGAGGACTCAGGTGGAATATAGGATAAGGGAGAAAGATCTGAGGAAGGAAAGAAATGGAAGTGCTCAGATGGAATATAGGAGATGCAAAAATGATCAGAGGAAGTAATGGAATGGACGGGCTAAGTTTAAATATAGCTAGAGGGAGAAAGATGAGAGGAAGGAAGGAATGGAAGGGCTAAGAGGCAATGGATGAGAAGCGAGAAAGATGAGAGGAAGGAAAGGAATGGAAGGGCTCAGGTGGAATATAGGAGAAAGGAGGAAGATCAGAGGAAATAAAGGAATGGAAGGGCTAAGGTGGAATATAATAGAAGGGAGAAAGATCAGAGGAAGGATTCAAATGGAAGGGCTGAGGTGGAATAAAGGAGAAGGGAGAAATATCAGAGGAAGGAAATGAGTGGAGGGCTAAGGTCGAATATAGGAGAAAGGAGATAGATCAGAAGAAGGAAGCAATGTAAGGGCTAAGGTGGGATATGGAATGGAAAATGATCAGTGGAGGAAAGGGAAGGGATTAGTTGGGATATAGGAGAAGGGAGAAAGATCAGAGGAAGGAAAGGAATATAAGGGCCCAGGTGGAGTATAGGATAAGGGAGAAAGATCAGAGGAAGGAAAGAAATGGAGGGCTAAGTTGGAATATAGGAGAAGAGAGAAATATCAGAGGAAGGAAAGGAATGGAAGGGCTCAGGTGGAATATAGGAGAAGTGGGAAAGATCAGAGGAAGGATAGGAATGGAGGGCTAATGTGGAATATAGGAGAAGGGAGAAAGATCAGAGGAAGGAAAGGAATGGAGGGCTAAGTTGGAACATAGTAGAAGGGATAAATATCAGAGGAAGGAAAGGAATGGAAGGGCGAAGGTCGAATATAGGAGAAGGGAGACAGATCAGAGAAAGGAAGGAAGGAAAGGGCTATGGTGGGATATAGGAGAAAGAAGAAAGAACAGAGGAAGGAAAGGAATGGAAGGGCTCAGGTGGAATATAGGATGAGGGAGAAACATTAGAGGAAATAAAGGCATGGAAGAGGTAAGGTCAAATAATGTAGGAGGGAGAAAGATCAGAGGAATGAAGGAGTGGAAGGGCTAAGGTGGGATATATTAAAAGGGGGAAAGATCATAGGAATGAAAGGAATGGAGGACTAAGGTTGAATATAGGAGAAGGAAGACAGATCAGAGGAAGGAAATGAATGGAGGGTTAAGGTGGAACATAGGAGAAGGGAGAAAGATCAGAGAAAGGAAAGGAATGGAGGGCACGTGTGGAACATAGGAGAAGGAAGAAAGATCAGAGGAAGGAAAGAAATGGAAGGGCTGAGGTGGAATATAGGAGAAGTGAGAAAGATTAGAGCAAGCAAAGAAATGGATTGGTTCAGGTGGAATATAGGAGAAGAGAGAAAGATCAGAGAAAGGATAGGAAGGGCTCAGTTGGAATATTGGAGAAGAGAGAAAGATGAGAGGAAGGAAAGCAATGGAGGGGCTCAGGTGGAATATAGGAAAAGTCAGAAAGAGCAGAGGAATGAAGGAGTGGAAAGGCTAAGGTGGGATATATTAAAAGGGGGTAAGATCATAGGAAGGAAAGAAATGGAGGGCTAAGGTCTAATATAGGAGAATGGATAAATATCAGAGGACGGAAAGGCATGGAGGGCTAAGGTGGAACATAGTAGAAGGGAGAAAGATCAGAGGGAGGAAAGGAATGGAAGGGCTCAGGTGAAATATAGGAGAATGGAAAAATATCAGAGTAAAGAAAGAAACGGTAGGGTGAAGGGTGAATATAGGGGAAGGGAGAAAGATCAGAGCAAGCAAAGAAATGGACAGGTCAGGTGGAATATAGGAGAAGAGAGAAAAAGGATAGGAAGGGCGCAGTTGGAATATTGGAGAAGGGAGAATGATCAGGCAAGGAAAGGAATGGATAGGCTAAGGTGCAATATAGGAGAATGGAAAAAGATCAGTTGAAACAAAGGAAATGAGGGCTAAGGTGGAATGTTAGAGAATGAAGACAGATCAGAGGAAGGAAAGGAATGGAGGGTTAAGGTGGAACATAGGAGAAGGGAGAAAGATTAGAGAAAGGAAAGGAATGGAGGGCTCAGGTGGAATATAGGAGAAGGAAGAAAGATCAGAGAAAGGAAAGGAATGAGGGCTCAGGTGGAATATAGGAGAAAAGAGAAAGATCAGAGAAAGGATATGAAGGGCTCAGTTGGAATATTGGAGAAGAGAGAAAGATCAGAGGAAGGAAAGCAATGGAGGGGCTCAGGTGGAATATAGGAAAAGTCAGAAAGAGCAGAGTAAGGAAAGAATTGGAGGGCTATGGTGGAATATAGGAGAATGGAGAAAGATCAGAGGAATGAAAGGCATGGAGGACTGAGGTGGAACATTGTAGAAGGAGACAGATCAGAGGGAGGAAAGGAATGGAAGGGCTCAGGTGAAATATAGGAGACGGGAAAATCATCAGAGGAAAAAAGAAATGGAAGGGTGAAGGGTGAATATAGGGGAAGGGCGAAAGATCAGAGGAAGAAAGGAATGAAAGGGCTAAGGTGGGATATAGGAGAAGGGAGAAAGATCAGATAAAGGAAAGGAATGGAAGGGCTCAGGTGAAATATAGGAGAAGGGAGAAACATTAGAGGAAAGAAAGGAATGGAAGGGCTAAGGTCAAATAAAGGAGGAGGGAGAAAGATCAGAGGAAGGAAATGAATGAAGGGCTAAGGTGAAATAAAGGAGAAGGCAGAAAGATCAGATGAAGGAAAGGAATGGAAGGGCTAAAGTCACATATAGGAGAAAGGAGAATGAACAGAGGAAGGAAGAAATGTAAGGGCTAAGGTGGGATATATTAAAATGGAGAAAGAGCAGAGGATGGAAAGGAATGGAATGGCTCAGGTGGATTATAGAAGAGGGGAGAAAGATCAGAGGAAGGAAAGGAATGGAAGGGCTAATGTGCAATATAGGAAAAGGGAAAAAGATCAGAGGAAGGAAGGGAATGAAGGGCCAAAGTGGAATATTAGAGAATGGAGAATGACTAGAGGAAGGAAAGGAATGGAGGGCTAAGATGGAACATAGGAGATGGGAGAAATATCAGAGGAAGGAAAGGAATGGATGGCTAAGGTGGAATACAGGAGAAGGAAGAAAGATCAGAGGAAGGAACGAAGTGGAAGGGCTGAGGTGGAATATAGGAGAAGAGAGAAATATCAGAGGAAGCAAAGAAATTGATGGGCTTAGGTGGAATATAGGAGAAGAGAGAAAGATCAGAGAAAGGATAGTAAGGGCTCAGGGGCAATATTGGAGAAGGGAGAATGATCAGGGAAGGAAAGGAATGGAAGGACTCAGGCGGAATATAGGAGAAGGGAGAAAGATCAGAGAATGGAAAGTAATGTAAATGCTTAAGTGGAAAATAGAAGGAGGGAGAAAGATCAGAGGAAGGAAAGGAATGGACAGGCTAAGGTGGAATATAGGAAAAAGGAGAAAGATCAGAGGAAGGAAAGGAATGTATGGGCTAAGGTAAAATCTAGGAGAAGGGAGAAAGATCAGACGAAGAAAAGAAATGTTAATGCTCAGGTGGAATATAGGAGAAGGGAGAAAATCAAAGTAATGAAATTAATGGAATGTAAGGGCTAAGGTGGAATACAGGAAAAGGGAGAAAGATCAGAGTAAGGAAAGGAATGGAATGTAAGGGCTCAGGAAGAATAAAGAAGAAGGGAGAAAGATCAGAGGAAGGAAAGGAATGGCGGGCTAAGGTGGAACATAGGAGAAGGGAGAAAGATCAGAGGAAGGAAAGGAACCGAAGGGCTAAGATGCAATATACGCGAAAGGAGAAAGATCATTGTAAGGAAAGGAATGGTAGGGCTCAGGTGGATAATAGGAGAAGGGAGAAAGATCAGAGGAAGGAAAGGAATATAAGAGAAGGGAGAAAGATCAGACGAAGGAATGAATGAAAAGGCTATGGTGGGACATAGGAGAAGTGAGAAAGGTCAGAGGAAGGAAAGGAATGGAAGGGCTCAGGTGGAATATAGGCGAAGGGAGAAACATCAAAGGAAAGAAAGGAATACAAGGGCTAAGGTCAAAACTAGGAGGGTGGAGTAAGATCAGAGGAAGGAAATGAATGGAGGGCTAAAATAGAATAAAGGAGAAGGGAGAAAGATCAGAGAAGGAAAGGAATTGCTAAGGTCGCATATAGGAGAAATATCAGAGGAAGAAAGGATTGTAAGGGCTAAGGTGGGATGTAGGCATAGGGAGAAAGATCAGTCGACAGAAAGGAATGGAAGGGCTCAGGTGGATATAGGAGAAGGGAGAAAGATCAGAGGAAGGAAAGGAATGGAAGTGCTAAGGTGGAATAAAGGAGCAGGGAAAAAGATCAGAGGAAGCAAAGGGATGGAGGACTAAGATAGAATATAGGAGAATGGAGAAAGATCAGAGGAAGGAACGGAATGGAGGGCTAAGTTGGAATATAGGAGAAGGGAGAAACATCAGAGGAAATAAAGTAATGGAAGGGCGAAGGTTTAATATAGGAGAAGGGAGAAAGAACAGAGGAAGTAGGGAATGAAAGGGCTAAGGTGGAATATAGGAGAAAGGAGAAAGATAAGAGGAAGGAAAGGAATGGAAGGGCTCAGGTGAAATATAGGAAAAGGGAGAAACATCAGAGGAAAGAAAGGAATGAAAGGGCTAAGGTCAAATACAGGAGGAGGGAGAAAGATCAGAGAAAGGAAATAAATGGAGGGCTAAGGTGGAATAAATGAGAAGGGAGAAAGATCAGAGTGAAATGGAATGTAAGGGTTCAGGTGGAATATAGGAGCAGGGAGAAAGATCAGAGGAAGGAAAGGAACCGAAGGGCTGAGATGCAATATACGAGAAAGGAGAAAGATCAGTGTAAGGAAAGGAATAGAAGGGCTCAGGTGGAATATAGGAGAAGGGAGAAATATCAGAGGAAGGACAGTAATGGAGGGCTAAGGTGGAATAAAGGAGAAGGGAGGAAGATCAGAGGAAGGAAAGGAATGGAAGGGCTCAGGTGGAATATAAGAGAAGCCAGAAAGATCAGAGGAAGGAAAGGAATGGAGGGCTAAGATGGAATATAGGAGAAGGGAGAAAGATCAGAGGAAGGAAAGGAATGGAGGGCTAAGGTTGAATATAAGAGAAGGGAGAAAGATCAGAGGAAGGAAGGAATGAAAAGTCTAAGGTGGGATATAGGAGAAGTGAGAAAGGTCAGAGGAAGGAAAGGAATGGAAGGGCTCAGGTGGAATATTGGAGAAGGGAGAAACATCAGAGGAAAGAAATGAAATGAAATGAAATGAAAGACACATTTATAAAGCGCATGGCTACCCGGAAGCATCCCAGCGCTGGAACTGACTACTGCCGAAGACAAGGAAATTATGCAGGCTGTGGGAACAAGAGAGTCTTAAGTTGTTTGCGGAAGGATCCGTGGTTTTGAACAAGGCGTAGCTGGAGTGGGAGCAAGTTCCAGAGTTTGGAGGCATTATATGAAAACGACCGTCCGCCCTTCCTAGCCCTCCTGATCTTAGGTACTTCGGCCAGGTAGAGATTATCAGATCGGAGGTTGGGTTTGGCCTTATAGGGACGAATCATGGCTGAGTTGATGGAGGGGCCAGTCCCCTGCATAGATTTATGTACTAGACAGAGTGTCTTAAATCTAATGCGTTCCTGGATAGGGAGCCAGTGAAGGGACGCAAGTGCCGGTTTAGCCGAGTGTCGGTTGTTGGTTCCGGTTAAAAGTCTGGCAGCACTATTTTGCACAGACTGTAGTTTAGAGACTACAGTAGAGGGGGAGCCCAGATAAAGCGCATTACCATAGTCTAGCCTAGAGAGTATAAGTGCTTGCACAAGTACTTTTTTGCTAGGGGGAGCAGAGGGAGCACTTTGCGGGCCATTCTAAGTAGGCCATAACAGATGCCTGCCGTCTTCCTCGCTTGAGCTCTAAAGCTCAGATCCTGGTCCAACCAGATACCCAGGCTCTTAATTTCTGGCTTGGGGATAGGGGGTGGTCCTATACACGCTGGCCACATGGAGCTAGATTGAAAGCAGAGAGGGTTGCCCTAAGATCATAAGCTCAGTCTTCCCCCATTGAGCTTGAGCTGAGATGTATCCATCCAGTTTGAGATATCTTCCAAGCAGGAGCGGAGGATGTTAGTTTCTTGGTCCATCTGATTGAGTGCAACCACCAATTGGGGGTCGTCAGCATAAGTCACCATACGAATTCCGGATGGGGCAATAATTGCAGCCAAAGGAGCCATATATACATTAAAAAGGGTAGGACTGAGCGAGGAACCCTGAGGCACCCCGTTCTTTAGAGGGGTTGGGTTGGATAGTGTATTCTCCTCGAATACCTGAAAGCATCTTTCCTCTAGGAAAGAATCCAGCCACTTCAATACTAGGCCAGTAACTCCAAGCGTCCTGAGACGGTGAACCAAAATCCTATGGTTCACCGTATCAAATGCTGCGCTCAAGTCAAGGAGTATAATGGCCGAGGATCCTCCTGAATCCAGTATTTTTCTGCTTTCCTCCACCACTGCTAACAGGGCCGTCTCAGTACTCTGACGCGGGCGGAAACCTGTTTGCGAAGAGTGCAATAAATTATGCGTTTCAAGAAAGCCTGACAGATGTTGATTTACGTATTTCTCTGTCATCTTTCCTATGCCTGGTAAGAGAGATATGGGACGATAGTTAGCTAAATCTGCCGTATCAAGATTGGTTTTTTTTAACAGAGCTTTCACCATAGCTGATTTCCAGGCAGGGGGCACTATTCCTGAGGACAAAGATACATTAATTAGATCGGTCAGGATGGGGGCCATTGTAGGTCCCACCTGTTTAAGTATATTAATTGGGGCGGGGTCCTTGGGTGATCCGCTTTTCATCTTAGTCAGCAGGGAACAGCAGACTTCAAGCGAGAGGGGGGGAAAAGCCTCAAGTGTAGGTTGCAAAGAATAAGGATCGGGGGTCAAGTGTCTAATAGACATATCGTCTATATCTGCCATATGCGGCAGTGATTTAAGGATATTTATGACCTTAGTGGAGAAGTATTCTGCCAGTTTATTACAGCGTATCCCGGAGAGGTCTGGAGCTATATACGGATCCGGGGCTTTGAGTAGCTTTTAATAACATTGAAAGTTTCTCTGGGTGAATTAGAGGCTGACAAAATTTTGGATTCGTAAAAGATTGCTTGAGCTTTTTTATCTCCACTTTGTAGGCGCTGATAGCAACCTTATACTCCAGCTTCTTACTGGGCGAAAAATCCTTCCTCCAAAGCCTTTCTTTGACCTTACAATGCTGTTTTAAGATGCGCAACTCTGCTGAGAACCAAGGAGAGTTGTGGGGACCATTGGTCTTTTTTATCCTAGTCTTTGGGAGGACCACATCCAGAGTATCCGAAATCCAGCTCACGAAGTTATCATTAGCTTTAACTGGGCATGGATCGGATATGGGGCAGGTTCGTTCCAGTTCTTGGGTCCAATTCTCTAGAGGGAGTTTGGACCAGAGACGACCTCGAGTCCATTTAGGTTGTATTAAAGGTTCGGGGACGTTTGGTGACCAGGCGAAAGAGACTAAAAAATGATCCGTCCATGGGAGGGGTAAGGGCCCCTCCCCTTTAAGATCATCTAAGTTAGAAAACACCTGGTCCAGAAGGTGGCCTTTAACGTGAGTAGGGAGAGAAATTATTTGTCGCAACTGAAATGATGCGAGGTCATGGGCCAGTTCAGATGCATGTAAGGCTAGAGGGTCGTCAAAATGAAGATTGAGGTCTCCAAGCAAGGTTAAGTTTGCCGCTGAACTTGCCAAGTTGACCGCTGCTTCCAGCAGTGATTTGCTGAAGGCGCCAAGCGCTCCCGGTGGGAGGTAAATAAGAATGCCTGTGAGGGAGGCCAAGGAATGGAATGGAAGGGCTAAGGTCAAATATAGGAGGGCGGAGTAAGATCAGAGGATGGAAATGAATGGAGGGCTAAGGTAGAATAAAGGAGAAGGGAGAAAGATAAGAGAAGGAAAGGAAAGGAAAGGAAGGGCTAAGGTTGCACATAGGAGAAATATCAGAGGAAGAAATGGAATGGAGGGCTAAGGTAGAACATAGGAGAAGGGAGAAACATCAGAGGAAGGGAAGGAATGGAGGGCTCAGTTGGAATATAGGCAAAGGTAGAAACATCAGAGGAAGGAAGGAAATGGGAGGGCTCGGGTGGAATGTAAGAGAAGGGAGAAAGATCAGATTAACCAATGAAATAGAAGGGCTAAGGTGGAATATAGGAGAAGAGAGAAAGATCAGAGAAAGGATAAGAAGGGCTCAGGTGGAATATTGGAGAAAGGAGAAAGATCAGAGGAAGGAAAGGAATGGGCGGGATAAGGTGGAATATAGGCGATGTGAGAAAGATCAAAGGAAGGAAAGGAATGAAAGGGCTCAGGTGGAATATAGGAGAAGGGAGGAATATCAGTGCAAGGATAGGAATGGAAGGGCTAAGGTGCAAAATAGGAGATGGGAAAAAGATAAGAGGAAGCAAAGGAATGGAGGGCCAAGGTGGAATATTGGAGAATGAAGAAAGATCAGAGGAAGGAAAGGAATGGAGGGCTAAGGTGGAATATAGGAGAAGGAAGACAGATCAGAGGAAGGAAGGAAATGGAAGGGCTGATGTGGAATATATAGAAGAAGGGAGAAAGATCTGAGCAAGCAAAGAAATAGACAGGCTAAGGTGGAATATAGGAGAAGATTGAAAGATCAGAGAAAGGATGGGAAGGGCTCAGGTGGAATATTGGAGGAGGGAGAAAGGCCAGGGAAGGAAATAAAGGACTCAGGTGGAATGTAGGAGAAGGAAGATCAATCTGAGGAAGGAAAGGAATGGAGGGCTAAGGTGGAATACAGGATAAGGGAGAAAGATCAGAGTAAGGAAAGGAATGGATGGCTAAGGTAGCACATAGTAGAAGGTAGAAAGATTAGAGGGAGGAAAGGAATGGAAGGGCTCAAGTGAAATATAGGAGATTTGAAAAACATCAGAGGAAAGAAAGGAATGGAAGGGTGAAGGTTTAATATAGGAGAAAGGAGAAAGATCAGAGGAAGTAGGGAATGAAAGGACTTAGGTGGGATATAGGAGAAGGGAGAAAGATCAGAGGAAGGAAAGGAATGGAGGGCTAAGGTGGAACATAGTAGAAGGGAGAAAGATCAAAGGAAGGAAAGGAATGGTAGGGCGAAGGTCGAGTATAAGAGGAGAGAGAAAGATCAGAGGAAGGAAGGAATGAAAGGGCTAAGGTTAATATAGGAGAAGTGAGAAAGGTCATAGGAAGGAAAGGAATGGACGGGCTAAGGTGGAATATAGAATGAGGGAGAAAGATTAGAGAAGGGAAAGGAATGTAAGTGCTAAAGTAGAATATAGAATGAGGGAGAAAGATCAGAGGAAGGAAAGGAATGGACATGCTAAGGTAGAATATAGGAAAAGGGAGAAAGATCAGAGGAAGGAAATTAATGGAGGGCTAAGGTGGAATATAGGAGAAGGGAGAAAGATCAGAGGAAGGAAATTAATGGAGGGCTAAGGTGGAATATAGGAGAAGGGAGAAATATCAGAGGAAGGAAATTAATGGAGGGCTAAGCTGGAATATAGGAGAAGGGAGAAAGATCAGAGGAAGGAAATTAATGGAGGGCTAAGGTGGAATATACAAGAAGGGAGATAGATCAGAGGAAGGAAAGTTTGGAATGGCTCAGGTGGAATATAGGAGAAAGGAGAAAGATCAGAGGAAGGAAAGGAATGGAAGGGCTAACGTAGAATACAGGAGAATAGAGAAGGATCAGTGGAAGGAAAGGAATGAAAGGGCTCAGGTGGAATATAGGAGAAGGTAGAAAGATCAGACAAAGGAAAGGAACAGAGGGCTAAGGTGGAAATAGGAGACGAGAGAAATATCAGAGGAAGGAAAGGATTAGAAGGGCTCAGGTGGAATATTGGAGAAGGGAGAAAGATCATGGTAAGAAAAGGAATCGACAGGCTAAGGTGGAATATAGGAGAAGGGAGAAAGATCAGAATAAGGAAAGGAATGGAGTGCTAAGGTGACATATATGAGAAGAAAGATCAAAGGAAGGAAAGGAATGGAAGGGCTCAGGTGAACATAGGAGAAGGAGAAAGATCAGAGGAAGGAAATGATTGGAAAGGTTAAACCCTCATACTTTCATTTAGAAGGTGTCAATGGTCTGTTTCAGGATCTTCCACACTCCACATTACCCCCCTAAATGTATCCTACTCTCCATTGCACATCCCATCAAGGACTGGATAAATATGCCCACACCACCACCCCACCCAATGAAACTCTACTGGCTCCACTTGCCAGCTCGCATCATCTTCCGAATCAATTGTATCATCTGCAAAGCCATCACAACCTCCCCCTCTTCCTATCTCATTGTCCAACTCAACACCTCCTGTGGCTCCAGTGTCACGTGGCCCATAATGGCATTGTCGTTTTCCCTATGTTAGCATGAGCACATTGCAGACTGTCTTCTACTTTGCACACGTTACTACACAAACCTATTTTGCTTTGTGCCACGCTGCAACTTTCACATAAAACATATTGTTTATGTGCTCTGTTGTTTCCTGGGATTTAGTGTGAACATTGCAGACAAAGTCAAACAACAATGTCCCTTGTTTTTCTGTTCTTGTCTGGCCCTAGCACCTAGACAAATTATGCAGATGCAGCTGTTGTTTGGGAACACGTAATTTGGTCATATGGGGGTACAGGAAGAGGTAACACAGGCACTTGCAGAGAGATCTTCCCAGAGAAGAGAGTATTACAGCACCTGTGATGTAGATCTTGGATCACTGACAGAATATCGAGTACAAAAATATAGTGTTACCAAAATATCGGGACATAAATATCGATGTCAAAAATATCGACCTCCTATCTTCATAATGGTAAGTACAAAAATCTTGAAGAAAAAATATCGTTATTAAAAATATTGAAGTACAAAATATCATTATTTATATGTATACAAAATAATGTAAAATAAATTAAATAATACATATAACTTAAAAAAAATATTTAGAATTATTTGTAAATATTAACAATTATAAGTAATACATTAATGTATATATATATATATACTTAATAATAATTGATAAATAATTATTTTATTTAATTATCAAATGTTAGAAATATATTAAATATTATAAATAAATATATATATACATACACCTGTAACATAAAAATAAAAAAATTAAAATATTCTTTTCTAAATGTACATTTTACACTACATTGAGTGCAACAGTAGGGAGAGTGTTGGATAGCGTATGGGAAAAAATTACTATTCCTACTCCAGCGTGTGCAACAGTACAGAAAGTGTTGGATAGTGAGGGGAATAATTTACTATTCCCACTCCAATTAGTACAACAGTAGAGAAAGTGTTTGATAGCGTAGAGGTGAAAATTACTGTTCCCACTCCAGCATGTGCAACAGTAGGGAAAGTGTTGGATAGCGGAGGGTAATAATTTACTATTCCCACGCCAATGAGTGCAACAGTAGGGAAAGTGTTGGATAGCGGAGGGGAATAATTTACTATTTCCACTCCAGCGAGTGCAACAGTAGAGAAAGTGTTGGATATCGGAGGGGAATAATTTACTATTCCCACTCCAGCGAGTGCAACAGTAGAGAAAGTGTTGGATAGTGGAGGTGAATAATTTACTATTCCCACTCAAATAATTGTAACAGTAGGGAAAGTGTTGGATAGTGAGGGGAATAATTTACTATTCCCACTCCAATTAGTACAACAGTAGAGAAAGTGTTTGATAGCGTAGAGGTGAAAATTACTGTTCCCACTCCAGCATGTGCAACAGTAGGGAAAGTGTTGGATAGCGTAGGGGCAAAAATTACTATTCCCACTCCAGCAAGTGCAACAGTAGAGAAAGTGTTGGATAGCGTAGGGGCAAAAATTACTATTCCCACTCCAGCGAGTGCAACAGTAGCAAAAGTGTTGGATAGTGGAGGGATAAAAATTACTATTCCCACTCCAGAAAATGCAATAGTAGGGAAAGTGTTGGATAGCGGAGAGGAATAATTTACTATTCCCACTCCAATGAAAGCAATGGTAGGGAAACTGTTGGATAGCGGAGGGGAATAATTTACTATTCCCACTCAAGCCAGTGCAACAGTAGGGAAAGTGTTGGATAGTGGAGGGGTAAAAATTACTATTCCCACTCCAAGGAGTGCAACAGTAGGGAAAGTGTTGGATAGCCGAGGGATAAAAATTACTATTTCCACTCCAACGAGTGCAACAGTAGGGAAAGTGTTGGATAGCGGAGGGGTAAAAATGACTATTCCCACTCCAGCGAGTGCAACAGTAGGGAAAGTGTTGGATAGTGGAGGGGTAAAAATTACTATTCCCCCTCCAGCGAGTGCAACAGTAGGGAAATTGTTGGATTGCGGAGGGGTAAAAATTACTGTTCCCACTCCAGCAAGTGCAACAGTAGGGAAAGTGTTGGATAGCGTAGGGGTAAAAATTACTATTCCCACTCCAGCAAGTGCAACAGTAGGGAAAGTGTTGGATAGCGTAGGGGCAAAAATTACTATTCCCACTCCAGCGAGTGCAACAGTAGCAAAAGTGTTGGATAGTGGAGGGATAACAATTACTATTCCCACTACAGCGAGTGCAACAGTAGGGAAAGTGTTGGATAGCAGTGGTTTAAAAATTACTATTCCCACTCCAGCAAATGCAATAGTAAGGAAAGTGTTGGATAGCGGAGAGGAATAATTTACTATTCCCACTCCAGCAAGTGCAACAGTAGGGAAAGTGTTGGATAGCCGAGGGATAAAAATCACTATTTCCACTCCAACGAGTGCAACAGTAGGGAAAGTGTTGGATAGCGGAGGGGTAAAAATGACTATTCCCACTCCAGCGAGTGCAACAGTAGGGAAAGTGTTGGATAGTGGAGGGGTAAAAATTACTATTCCCCCTCCAGCGAGTGCAACAGTAGGGAAATTGTTGGATTGCGGAGGGGTAAAAATTACTATTCTCACTCCAGCGAGTGCAACAGTAGCAAAAGTGATGGATAGTGGAGGGATAAAACTTACTATTCCCACTACAGCAAGTGCAACAGTAGGGAAAGTGTTGGATAGCGGTGGTTTAAAAATTACTATTCACACTCCAGCAAATGCAACAGTAGGGAAAGTGTTGGCTAGCGGAGAGGAATAATTTACTAGTCCCACTCCAATGAAAGCAATGGTAGGGAAACTGTTGGATAGCGGAGGGGAATAATTTACTATTCCCACTCCAATTAATGGAACAGTAGGGAAAATGTTGGATAGCAGAGGGAAATAATTTACTATTCCCACTCCAGCAAGTGCAACAGTAGGGAAAGTGTAGGATAGCAGAGGGAAATAATTTACTATTCCCACTCCAACGAGTACAACAGTAGGGAAAGTGTTGGATAGCAGAGGGAAATAATTTACTATTCCCACTCCAGCAAGTGCAACAGTAGGGAAAGTGTAGGATAGCCGAGGGATAAAAATTACTATTTCTTCTCCAGCGAGTGCAACCTTAGGGAAAGTGTTGGATAGCGGAGGGGTAAAAATGACTATTCCCACTCCAGCTGCAACAGTAGGGAAAGTGTTGGATAGCAGAGGGGTAAAAATTACTATTCCCTCTCCAGCGAGTGTAACAGTAGGGAAAGTGTTGGATAGCGGAGGGGTAAAAATTACTATTCTCATTCCAGCGAGTGCAACAGTAGGGAAAGTGTTGGATAGCGGAGGGGTAAAAATTACTATTCCCACTCCAGTGAGTGCAACAGTAGGGAAAGTGTTGGATAGCGGAGGGGTAAAAATTACTATTCCCATAAAAAACATTCAATTTTAAAAACAAACAAAATATCTACTACAATACAAAATTAAATAAAAAATCCAAAAACAAAACATATATAAAAAAATCAAAATTTACAAAACATAGAAACATAATATAATGTAGCAAAAATTTTAAATTTACATAAAAATATTACTTTTTTAATTAAAAAAATACAAACAAATAGCTATCTTGTAATAAAAATTCATTTTAATCCCAAAAATTATAAATTAAATAAAAGTAATATTTTTTTTCCCTACCCTGTAACACCACACAATTTACAACACATATCTAAATTTAAAAAAGTGTACCTCCATAATTAACACAATTAATTAACAATTATACCAATATTAATAATTAAAAAATACATTTAAAAAGGTCAAAATGAATATACTAACAAAACATTACAACTATAGAACAGAAATACCCTAACAAAATAAAAACTAAACAATTAATAAAAATATTTATCAATTAATAAATGAATATTAATGATCAATTAATGATTAATTAATTTAAACTAAATTACTTTCCACCCTATACCCCAATAAACACCAAAACACACACCTAACAAATATTTACACCATTTACATAACTAATTTTACATTAATAAATTAATATCAATTAACAACAAATCATTAATTCATTTAAAAAACATTTACTTCCCACCATTTACCACTATAAACCCCACAACACACACATCAAAATTATTACACAATTGACAAAATTAAAATGTAATTAATTAATTAGCATCAATTAACAAAGAATTAATCAATTTAAAAAATTACCTCCCACCATATTCCCCTATAAATGCCACCACCAATTTCGTAAAAAATTACACAATTAACATAATAATTAACAAATAATTAATTCATTAATTACAATTAACAATCAAAATATAAATATTTATTAATAAATGAATTCACACAATTAACACTATAAAATAATAATTAATAAATATTATATAAAAAAATATTAATACATTTATTAAAATTAAGGGGCTCATTACGATGGCGGGCAGACCTGAGTCCGCCCGCCAATGTTGCGGTGTTCGGGACCGCCCGCCAGACATGCAGCGGTCCCGCACCATGAATTAGGATGACAGCAGCACCCGCCGCGATGTTAAAATCTCATGTTTTGCATTTCACTTCACTACATGGCAGGCACCACACGGTGCCTGCCACTTAGGGGCCGATTCCGATCTCGGCCGGAAGCTCACCGAACGGGATTCGTACAGGAAATATACGAGCCGTGCGCGTTTTTTCGACCAACTCGTACAGCTATCCAAACGAGCTAGTACGATGCGAATGTACGCGTTGATTCCGACCAACTCGTTTCCGGCTCTGAACCGCTCCGACCGACCCGTACGGACACGACTCGCACCACGCAATGGAGACGTTACCTGACCGAGCCAGTACGATGCGCGCCTCGAACAGCCCGACCGACTCGTACCGTCCGGCTCCAAAGAGCTGTCGGAGCCTTCACCCGTAGCCTTGCGAGTCGCACACAGGGGGGACACATGGGTCCCCCCAACACATGCATGTATGGCGCGCGTCGCACTGACGCGTACCCGCTGTAGGGGGCGCCCTTGTTCGCGATGTACCCATTCAGTCAATGGGAGCCCATGTACGCGTTGTACGACCGGCTCCCATTGACTGCTATGGGAATCCGACCGAATCGAGTCCGGCAGCATACGGCCGCATCGTACTCGTTCGGTCGGACTGCAGGAGTCCGGTTCGGTCGGAAATCTCTCCGGGTCTGGCTCGGTCGGAGAGATTTCCGTCCCAGATCGGAATCGGCCCCTTAGTATAGTGAAATGTAGCGGGGTACCATATATACCCCCCAAGTGCACCCCACCTCCCCCTGACACAAGGGGGCCCACAACAGGCCCCCAAACACAATCCCACCTGCCTCACCATGGCGGCACCGCCACCATGGAAAGGCCGGTTCAAACAAACATCCTAATTTGGTGGATGGTGCCTGCTATGCACCACCACCATTTTAGGCACCCTGCACCGTCTGCCAGGCAATCGGTACGATTGCCTTTGGCTGTGAAGCGGCGGACAGACTTTGCGTCCACCGCGGTACCCACTGCCATCCTAATTGGGTGGTGGGAAAATCCTCTGCGATGGCGGAAGGACCGCCATCGTAATGACCCCCTAAATTACTTCCCACACTACTCCCCTATCAACCCACAACTCGCTCCTAAAAGAATGACACAATTAACATAATTACCAATTAATGAATAGTATTTAATAACAAATTAATAAATAATAAATTATTTCCCACAATTAACAATATAAAATATTAAATAAATACATATTAATCATGAAAAATATTAATAATTTAAGTAAATTAAATTACTTCCCACCCTTTTCCCCTATAAACCCACAACACACTCCTAAAAAAATTACACAATTAACATATTTACCAATTAATTAATCAATTAAAATTAACAGCCAATTATTAATGAATTAATAATAAATTAATTACCATAATTAACACTATAAATACAAAATTAAATAAATACTAATAAATAAAAATGTATATTCAATTTATTATAATTAAATTACTTCCCACCCTATTCCCCTATAAACCCACATTCCGCTATGGGACTAAAATGCAAAATTTACATAAAATACAATTAATATTCAATTTATTATAATTAAATGACTTCCCACCCTATTCCCTTATAAACCCACAACCCGCTACGGAACTAAAATGCAAAATTTAATTAAAATACAATTAATAACTTCTTAAAATTTAACACATACATTAAAAAAAATGCAATACTTAGACAAAAAAATATAGCACATACATTTAAAATACACACTAAAATACATAACACTAACTAAAACAACAGTATTTTTAACAACTATAGTTTTGCAAACGATATTAATGACCGATATTTTGGAAAACAATATTTTTTTAACTTAAACTCGATATTCTTGACCACGATTTCTGGCAGTCGATATTTCTGCATCACAATATTTTGCACTCGATATTAGTGCAGGTCGACATTTCCTACTCGATATTCTGACTGTTTACTGTAGATCTTCAATCTATAAGACTGAGGTATGGGGTCTGCTGCTGACACCCAGAGATCTTCTATTATATAATCATATTGCTTCTATGCAAGGGGAGGGAGGTTAGTCTACTCTGTGGTATATAATGACAGCTACCGTATTTGTGTTAGGCATTTTTCAACTTGTTTTGGCATGTATATTGCATTCTAGAGCACGTTAGTTAAAAAAATCATTTTAAACTTTTCTCATGTCTCTGTCAGATCTTATTGTGGACAAGTACAAGGGTTTAAGCGAAAGAATTGTCCTACAACCACTATTCCTGAGAGGGTTGGGAGTGTTGTGTTCTGGGGTGTCTAATCACTTGTTCCTCAGTGAGTGAGTAGGAGGGCAAGTGAGACACTATAGCTAGTTGTTCTAGGGTTCATAGGTACTAAGGTGAAAGGATGATAAGTCCCTGCCTACTAAGGTCCCATAGTCCCAAGCATAGGGACCCATTACGATGGAGGACGGACTGGAGTCCATCCGCCATGGTGGTGGCGACCGGGACCATCCGCAATACCTGCAGCGGTTCTGCATACCGAATTATGATGAGACCACCACCGTGGCGGTCGCACCTACCACCTTTAACATTGCGGCGGGTGCCGCTGGCAGCAGCAATGCCGCAATGTCAAAAAATGCATGTCGCGCATTTCACTGCACTACGTGGCAGGCACAACATGGTGCTTACCATTTGGTGCAGTGAACCTACACACCCCTCCAACACATTGGGGGCCCGCAACAGGCCCCCAAAACCATTCTCCACCAGCCTTTCATCAGTGGTATACCCGCCACGGAAAGGCTGGCGGAAAACCGCATCGTAATCTGGAGGACGGTGACTGCCAGGCACCGCCTCCATTTTGCGGACACAGACTGCTCCGCCAGGCAATCGGAATGATTGTCTGTGGCGGTTCCGTGGTGGACGGTCTTTCCGTCCGCCGCAGTCGTGGTCTGGATCTCACCTCCATTGTAATTTAGCGGTGGGAAAATCGAGGTTGGCGGAGGGAAGGACCGCCACCGCCGTGCTGGCAGTGGTGGTCCTTCCGCTATCGTAATCAGCCCCATAGTTCTGTGACTCAGAATCCCTGCAACACTAGCACACCCTCAATTTGGATGCCTTCATACTGGGAGGAAGAATTGTGAAAAAATAAAAAATAATTTAACAGGCCTTCTAGTTTTATTTACCTAGTATTGGGAAAGACATCCATGTGTCCATCAGGACTGTCCCACATCTGCTCCACTTTAGGAAATAACAGAAGCAACTCCTCATTAAAGAACACTACATCACACCGAAGTAACAGTCCATCTCCACTCTTAGAACCCAGTGTCACTGCAATGCACTCATTGACGGTTTCTTTGTGTTTGACCCTGCTCAGTGCTCTGCAGATTTATGGCTAGTCTTGTCTATGTATATACAACATGAATACATACTTACATACATGTAATTACTAAATTGTGCCATTGAAGGTGGGAGTTTGATTAAATATGATGCCAGCACAGGGCTGTCGGGGACCCATTTTTTGATGCACCTTCCTCCTGCTTCTCTGACGGATGGCTGGGGTGGGACTCGGTCCCCCAGCATTCTGAGGGGCGTGGGAGGCAGGGACAGCCCTCCTGATGCCGTAAAGGCTCCACTCCTGCCACCCAGTGCGCCCGCACAGGGCTGTCTGAGGCTCTTTTTTCACCCCACCTTCCCCCTGCTTCATTTGCGGATGGCTGGGATGGGACTCGGTCCCGCAGCATTCCGTGTAGTGCAACAGGCAGGGACAGCCCTCCTGACACCGTAAAGGTGCCACTCTACTCTCGCAGCATGGGACATGCGTGAGCAGGCCCGTCTGCACCTGTCCGCGGCCAACCGAGGCTGGGCTGGGCCACCCCCTTGGCTTTGAGTTTTAGAGCTTGTGGAAAGGAACGTCAGTGCCACTGCAATGGTTAAGAGGAAATTCTACGCATCCACTTTCTCTGGTGAGGCAAGTAAGAAGCAGCACTCAGCTGACACAATTGCATGTTTTTTGACTGATGGCATGAGAGCCATTAATAAAGAAATTGGGATTGTGTAAGAGAGGCTGGATGCCATAAAAAAAGCTCTAGCTCTGACCTCTACAGGCAGTGTTCTTGCACCAGATACACCTTAGCCCACTAGTACTAATACAGAAAACACACAAGGCCCTTCATGAAGGTTGACTTCAAGTGAGGAGCTGGGTCTAATGCCCACTGGGGATGGCGAGCATGTAATCAATCTGTGCATGTGTGAAGGTGCGCTGGGGATCACACAGGTACTTGGGAGTGTGACACACTCCAAGCTAGTACCCAACCATCCTGTAACCACCAAAAGGCAAAGAAATTTTAAAAAACAAACTAAATTGGGCTTTAAGAAATCCATGTTGCCACAACCCAAGTAAATACCGTTGGCAGAGGAGAAGCCCAGGGTACTCCATGAGGCCGACAAACCCAACGCAGCTCCCTCCATATTGATTCCGGCTGCTGCACATGAGGACAAGTCTTATTTAATGGAGTCCATCTGTGTGAAATTTGTGACCCAGTACTTTCTATCCTAAAAGGGATTGAACTAAGTCTGAAGGTTATTAAAGGGCAATTAACTAATCTCACTGCCAAAATCATCAGCAATCCAACAGGGTGGGTGTTCCACTGTAACAGCTAAGAGGGCCTGCTAACTGAACAGAACAACCCTGGCTGATCTCAAGGTGTATTATCAGGATCTCAAACTGGCCATACTGATGGATCATTAAGCAAAACTGCTCCCAAGCAACCATCACATGGCACCCCAATTGTTTCGCCAGAAATACATTTGAAATCAGTTCCACGTGAAAGACGCCATTCTGATAATACAAGCGCTCCTCATTCTTCTATGCCCCTAGTATACACATGCCCCTTCAAGCATCTCCGCTGGTTATTGTTCCCCTGTCATGTAGTCAGCCCAAGAATGAGGTTCAATTAAAGAACACGGTCATCCACTGGCGATGTTCATCATTAGGAGATATGAGTAGTAACTTTGCCTCACACAACATCATTAGTGTCCGAAGAGTTCATTGGATCAACAACATGCCAAAAAGGGGAGCAAGGCGACTGTATTATTGTCAGTTTTACCAATGCCCATTTAGTTGGCTCCATTTTACGTAGCTTATTTTGTAATAATTACAATCAATGTGTAACAGCGGTCCCACTTAGCTTTTTTTACAGCCCCAATACTTTGAAATATTCACATAATGTTGCTGTGAGGTCCACATTGGATAATCACCAGGCTACCACTTACTCAGTACCAAGCTATAACCGCTTCTCAGCACTTCCAGATGTTGATTGACTTGATAACTCTGTTTCTAAGGTATATGATGACTGCAGGAAGAGTAATGATGTCTTGCCTATCATCACTGACCTAGAATCCCAAACCGCAGTTGATTTAAGAACAATAGATATACATGTCTCCACCAGAGGGTGGGACACCAAGGTTTTATTTTGGAACATTGCCGGGATTGTGAATAAACCACAAGCCCCAGAGTGGCTAGATATGCTTTGTGAATTCCAGATAATTTGTCTCTAAGAGACCTGAGCAAGTGATCATATATTCCTGAATGGGTGTCATGCCACCTGAACATCAGTGGTTCCTGCCATGCAAAATAATGGATATGGTTATAGACTCGCCCTTCTTTCAGATTATATATATTTCACTAGGAATCATGTCCCCAGTGATCTAGATTACATTTTATCATAATAATTTTGATGCAAGCAATAGCACAATTATAGATTCACCAGGCAATTGATAAAGATATCTTGATTCCTGCCCAATGTGGTTTTCAGGAGGGGATTAGGAATGATTAACCGATCTCTGAATCTTTCTCTCATTCATTGTAAGTATGTGCGGGCCAAGAAAGGACAACTATAGATCACCTTCAGTGACCTAAGTGCAGCATTTGGTAATATTGACAGAGGTAAACTCCAGATGAAATTGCTGGACTTAGGGGTGGAGAAGGGGTTGGAGCACATCCTAAGCAAACTGCATGAGAACGTTGTGGGATGTGTCAGGTATGGCCCTAACTGGGAATGTACCCCTTCAATAAACAGCTGGAAGGGAGTATGTCAAGGCTGTGTCCTTGCTTCATTGCTGTTTATCATTTACATCAACAACCTGAAGAAACATTTAGGAGAGATTGTGGCTGATCCACCAAAGGCAGGGTTAGGGGCTATTCCCGTACTAATGTACATAGATGAATGTGTCCTTATGCCGAGAACAGGTGTGGGTCTCTAGAGACTGCTAGAGGAGTTTGTGGTGTTTATGGGATCCCTAGGGTGCAGACCAATAAAACAAAGTCCTTTACTATAATCTGTGTCCGCCACAAGGGGAAGATGCAACCATTTTAAATCAAAGGCACTAGATTACAGACTGTGAACATGTTTACATATTTGGGGTAACCCTTTGATAGGGAATGCAACTGGAAACATCTTGGCCAGCTTAGATACATCAATTTGAACAAAACGTGGCAGCTATTCACAAGTTTGGGTGCACTGCTTAATATATATAAGGCTAGAATTGTTTCAGCAGCTACCTATGGAGCAGGGATCTGGGGAACACAGGAGCTATCACAATTGCAGGTCGCTGAAAACAAATTTGCGCGCAAACTGTTACAATTACCGAGGCCTGGACTAGCATCCATTTGTCATGAAGAATTGGGTCTCGTCCTTTTGAGAGACACTGTCGTGTTAGTCCCACTTATGCTATGGGTCTCAATCTGGAATTGTCCGGAAGCAGCATTAACCAAAGCAGTAATCAGTGATTGTTTGAAGCTAGGTAATATCCAGTGGTTGGAATATGTTAAAACACAATTCCAACTGATAGGGAGACAAGAATTTTCTAATAACCTCATGAGTATCACAAGGCACACAAAAGCCATGGTTAAAAAGGAATGGATGGATTGCACAATGAGATAAAGTGAGGAGGGGGAGCTCGGCAAAGGATCAGTCAAATTATACGGTATGCTGGCAATGAACAGACATATTGAACCGTATTTGCTCACGATCCCTAGTTCATACTGGTATTACTTTGTGAGATTTCATCTCAATATGTCACACTTTCTGGTCGCTTATCCCTTGACAGCCAGCTGTGATCAGGACCTCATAGCGTGCCCATGCAATTAGTTTTCTGTCTCATCGAAGTAGCATTTTTTCTTATTCTGTGGCTCGTATGATAAGAATAGGAAGGCTTTACTTGCTCCCCTGCTCAGGAGTCTTACAATTACTTCAAACAAATATGTTCTGTCACATCGTGTATAGGTATTTTACTTCTTCCGTTAAGTAACGGAAGATCTTGGGTAAATAACTATTCTTATGTTTACATTGCTGTTTGTTGACAAGTTTCATAAACAACAGTTACATAGGTCCCAAACTAGCATTACAAACAAGATATGGAGAAATACCTAGAGTATAGGCACAATTCAGCATCTCTTTAAGCCCAGTATGTATTTTGGGATTTTTTTTGTATAATATAGCTTTACATGAATGGTATCTTGATTTTATTTTATAATCCTAGTAGTACTGATTAGCTCATGCGGCACCGTTATTGCATATGCACTTTATAAAATCATGTTTTGTATTTACAAATTCAATTAATTCTAAAACATAATTTTACTATGTCAACTCTTGAACCCAAAATGTTTATGGTTTTAAATGATTTTATCTTAGATGTCATGGCAAGCATTATTGATTGAAACGGCGTGCCAATTTTAACATGTGTGAGTGCGGGCTGTACGTTCAACCTATTGACATCAGATGTGTATAAATTGTATGATTTTATATTTTGCATCTTTTATGGGTTTTTTAACACAAATCCTCTTTCATGAATGAATAACACACTCAAAGCTCTCTAGCGAATAGGATATCCATTCTTAAATATTTATTTTAAAATCCTAATTTAGTGCACATTCTATTCTATTTTCCAGTTCTTGTAAGGCACATAGCTACCCGGAGGCCTCCATGCACTAGAACAAGTCCTCACAAAGCCAGCTTACCAACCAGAGTGTGAAGTGAAAAGCCAAGTTTTCCTGGCCTTACGAAAGGACAACTCATTGGACAGCTGGCGTACTTCCGGGGGAAGGGGATTCCAGAGTTTGGGGCCTGATAGGAAAAGAAGCAGCCTCCCCAATGACTTTTCTAAGACTTTTCTAAGAAGTCTAAGAAAGCCAGAGCATCTTGCTGCCAATCTGTTTGCTAGGTGCTCCTTAGAGACCGGAATCCAACCACACACCAAGACTTTTATCGCTTCTTTAAGAGCAGGCAGTCAGGCACAGGAGTTGGAACATTCCAACTAAGATTGTTGCCCATGATATGAGCTGTAACTACAAATAAGATAAACATAAAGGCAGCACACATGTTTACATACATTGTGTAAACAGCAAATAGTATTCTGAACTGTGCTATATACCTTATAGCACTAACACCTTCATTTGCTGCATCTAGGCACATTAGCAGATACAACTCCCATTCTGAGTTTCAAAGGTGCTTCAAACTTGAATCACCTGAATCAGAACAATAATGAAATCCTGCTATTAAGGCCCAGAGGAGCTGCTATGTGGTAAGAACACCAACTAACCAGGCAGACAACCAGCAAAGCCTGATTGTCTCCCAGCAGCCTTCAGTTGGAATGGATCCTCTGATTGTGTCTGCCTCGTTCCCCCGGCTGTGAAGGTTAACGCTAATCCTTAGCTCTTTGTGCACAGTTTCTATGGGATAATTCAGAAGCTTTGTCCAAAAAGTTCAGAATAAACAATCGACAGAGAATGTTGAAAGGCCTATTCAGCAACTTTTTTTATTCTTTTGAAAGGAAAAACAATATGAAACACACAACCATCAAAATTTGCTCTTTCCCCTGAGTCAAGGAGGACAGTCACCCACGCACTCATCACCAGCAGACTGGACTATGGAAACGTGCTCTACACCGGCATAAACAAGTCCCTACTCCGCAAACTCCAGAAGATACAGAACACCGCTGCCAGACTCGTCCTCGGCATCCCCCGGCACGAACACATCAGCCAACACCTACGAAGACTCTACTGGCTCCCTGTGGAGAAAAGAATCACCTTCAAAATCCTCACTCACGCCTACAAATGCCTGCACACCACCAGACCCAAATACCTCAACAACAGAATCAACTTCCACATACCCAAAAGGAACCTCAGATCTTCCAACCTCACACTGGCTGAAACCCCGCGCATCCACAGAGCCAGAGCAGGTGGAAGATCCTTCTCTCACATTGCGGCCAAGACCTGGAACGAGCTCCTGGCAGACATCAGACGCGCCCCCTCCCTGAACACCTTCAGGAAGACTCTCAAGACTTGGCTCTTCGGCTAAACAAATCTGCTGATCTCCCCTCCCTCAGCGCCTTGAGACCCCCACGGGTGAGTAGAGCACTTATAATACCCTTATTGATTGATTTCATAATAATGATTTTAAAACTAAATGTTAAGCTCTAATAAAACATCACTAATATATAATTAGACAAGCTTGATTATTACAGTTGTAGAAAAGAACAATATGAAAAGAAGTGTGCACTTGATATATTGATTGTCGCTTTTAATTAATTGATTAGCACATGTTGTTTTCACAAACGGAAAGTGCTAAAAAGAAAAATACATCATAGTTACGGAACTGTGATTTGGCTCTTATGGCTATTTTCAAAATTGTTCAATTTCCTTACTTTCTTTTTTGTTTAACCAATCTTTAATACTCTACATAAATCTTTATATTTTGAACACACTATACATCTCTCGTGTACATATTGAACACACTATACATCGCTCATGTAAATAAGGGGCACATTTAACGGTTCTCAGTATCTTATACAAATCCTTTCTTTAGTTAAAAATGACCTCATATTTCTTCAAGTAGCTCTGAAATCAAATATTGTTACACAGCACGTAATATAGCATGTGAATTTGTAAATTTCACTGCACACCTAAGGGCAGCTGAATATCAGATAATTATTGTCACCCAAATCATTTTAACAACTTTAGAATGATGATTGTCCTGAGTAAAGCCGGAATTTGTAAACATGAGGTTGAACACCATTTCATTGAGTGAATGGATTTGTTAGAAATTGTGGGTTAACTGGGGAGTGAGTCCTGGTCAAGCAGCAACCACAGTCCTAGTCAGGGTAAGGCACAAGCAATCCCCAAAACAACCTGTGCTCCCCTCTCGTTCTTGACACAGAGCAGTCAGGTTTAACTTGAAGGCACTGTGTAAAGTACTTGTGCAACACTTCAAACAATAAAAGCAGTGAAGGCTCCACATAAAGAAATCACTCACCAGGTTTAGGAAAATACAGTAGATTTGATTTTAATAATTAAAACAAGACCAAAACGATAAAAATCCAATAAGTAGAAATGGAAAGATAAGATTTTAAATGTTTAGGCAACAGTAACAAGGGATATCTGGATGCTCAGGACCAGGACAAAGTCACAAGTTCAGACCAACCTCAATGAAGCATGGGCTGGTGATGGGGATTAGGTTAGGCCCGCTTAACAAAGTACCTTAAATCATTGTTGTGGAGAGTTGAGTGGAACTGAAGCAGGAAGCATTGGGCAATCAAGTGATGTGTCAGTTCTGAGATGTGGCGATGCTGCGGTGCGAGGTCCTGAGCATCGTTGTTGAGGATCCCTTTGTTGGAACTTTCCATGCAAAGTCTGGGCATCAAGGATGTGGCAAACAGCTGAGGCGATGCGTCAGTTACATTGGGCTGCGAGGCTGCGATCCGGAGTCTGATGTCATTGTCGAGCTGCCATGCTGTTGGTGATGCGTCGACTCCGAAGCTGCTGGGTGATGTGGACCTCCTGTGCAGGGCCTTATGTATGTATGTATGGATGTATGATACGTTGGTTCTGTTTGAGGATGCACCTCCCAGAAGATAAGATGTGTTGGTTCTGCTGGTCACACCTTAGATCAAGAGACCATCCTTGGCTACCCCTTGGAGTCACTCTGGGTTCAAGTGATACAGGTCCAGTCCTTCTCACCCAGGCAAGAGGGCAGCAGGCTGCAAGTCAACACAGCAAAGCAGGAGTTGAGCAGAGTAGCAGTCCAGCAGCTTGGCAGTCCTTTCAGCAGCACAGCAGTTCTTTTTCCTGGCAGAGTATCCATAGGTTCAGAAGTATACAGAAGTGGTGGTGTCTGAGGGCCAGTACTTATACCCAGTAGTGCCGTTGAAGTGAGGGAGACTTCAAAGACAAGCCTTTGGAGTGCAAAGATGCCCTGACTGTTAGCACTGGCTCTAGACTAACAACAGGGGATAGGCAGCCCTTTGTGTGGGAACAGGACAGCCGATTCAGGTGTAAGCGAGGCTAGGTCCAGCTCCTTCCTCCCATCCTGTCAGAATGGCCAACTCAGTCACACCTAAGTTCCCATTGTTTGTGGCTGTCTGGGAGGAATGCACAAAGCCCAGCTGCCAACTAAACCCAGTCATGTGATCAAAGACAGGCTGCAGGCACCAAATGGCTAAGGCAAGAACATGCTAACTATCTAAAAGTGGTATTTTCAGAATTGTAATTGAAAATCCAACTTCACCATAAGTTAGGATTTTAAATTAGGATTCCAGAGATAACAAATATGAACCAGGTATATATCCCCACTTGGAAATCAAACTTATAACATGTAATAGGGTATCCCAATGCTATTACAAGGGTGATATAGGCTTGCTGTAGTGAAATACTAATTTAAGAGTTTTTCCATACCAGGATATGTAAAACGTAAAAGTACATGTACAGATTTCTAAATACATTGAACCCTGCTCTCTGGGCTTTTCAGGACCTTCCATAGGGGTGACTTATATGTATCAGAAAGAAAGGTTTGGCCTGGCAAGAGGTTTAACTCAGCAAACAGTTGCCTACTTTGCCACTGGATTCAAGCTAGCCTGGCTGATGAGTGGTGTTACCCCAAAACCGGTCCCAGGATGCTTGTTTCCGGTCCATGGAAGACCTGGCTTGGCAGCCTGGACTGCACTGTTCCCATGAGGCACAGGGGCAAGACTGATTTGCATATGGCTGGATCTGAACTGGGATAGCGAAATTATGGATTCAACCCAGATCTAATAGTGACTGGGGGTGAGTGCCTGAAAAGTTTCAGCGCTCTGTCTATAATCTCCTTTTGTTTGCTAAGAGATTCAACTTGCCAGGTCTACATGGCAGTTTAAAACCACACACACGGGCTCTGCAGTGGCAGGCCTGAGACATGTTTAAAAGGGCACTTAATTGGGGGCACAATCAGTGCTGCAGGCCCACTAGTAACATTTAATTTAAAGGCCATGGGGACAGGCAGTGCATATTACTAGGGACTTATAGGTAAATTAAATATGCCATATGTGGCTAAGCCAAAGTTACTAAGTAAGGAGAGAGCACAAGCAATTTAGCACTGTTTTGAAGAGAAGTAAAGTGCATAGAGTCCTACAGCCAACACATATGAATTCAGCAAAAAGGGGAAGAAGAAGGCACAAAGTTTGGGGGTGACCGTGCAGAAAGGGCCATTCCCAACAGCATTTGACCACTGAGCCACCAGACCGAACTGCCATGTTTGTCTTATCTGCTGCAGACATGCCAAGAAGAGAGGTTGTACAATAGAATATTTTAAACATTAATTGCAGATTTTTTTGTCATTAAGTACTGTTTCGTATTCATATCCGGCCTCCAAAGGATGATGTAACATTTAGGAATGAAGATACATCCCAATAGTCCTGCACTTGAAGACAAGATGGCAAAAATCTCCACGGCCACCAAATACTTTCCATTGGTGCTGAGATACGCTGGTATGAAAGAGGTCCAGACTGCCAGAAACACAAGCATACTGAAGGTGAGGAACTTGGCCTCATTAAAACTCTGAGGCAAATTACGGGCATAAAATGCAACCACAAAGCTGACAGTGGCCAACAAGCCTAGATATCCCAACATCAGATAGAAGAAGAGAACGGAGCCCTCGTCACACTGGATGATTCTGGTGTCCCCCATCTGTATCTTCACTGGGAACGGAGGATCAAGAAGTAGCCAGACTGTGCATATCAGGATTGGAACAAATGAACACAGAAGGATCACTCGAGTGGGCATTCTGGTCCCAAGCCACCTTGAAGAACGGCTGGTAGGATCGCGAGCATTGAACGCTATAATCACAGTGATGGTCTTGGCCAGAATGGTGGAAATGCTGATGGAAAAGATAATTCCAAATGAGTTTTGTCGGATCATGCAGGTGGCCCTCAAGGGATGGCCAATGAAGGTGAAGGGAGAGAGGAAGCAGAGCATGAGGGCAATGAGAAGCATATAGCTGAGACCTCTGTTGTTTGCTTTGACAATTGGTGTGTCCTGATACTTCTTGAAGATGCAGAGAACAAGCAGAGTGATTAGGAAGAGGAGGCTGGTAAGGCACGAAAGTGTGATTCCCAAAGGCTCCTCAAGGGAGAGGAACTCGACAGTTGTTAGATCACATTGGGTTCTCTCCTCATTGGGCCAGTGGTCTTCAGGACAAGCCCAGCAGTCAGGGGAATCTGAAGTAAAGAAGGGAGTTGGTTATTGATTACAATCATTGTACTTATGAATTCTCAAATGGATCTTAGGGAGAAACTGCAGCTTTTGTGACCCAAAGAATCGCCCCTTAGTTGCCTTTGCTGAGTCCCCTTGGAGGACAAAGAAAGATGCCTCATTAGCCTTCCTAATGAGAGCTACTTTAAGAAGGAGGTACAGATTGGAGATTCACAGACCTACAAGACATGCTATAAGGGTGATTTTATGTGAAACGGTTCCCGGCCAAAACTGAGAGTCATTGACTAATACAATATATATCCACAAATCAATTTCATATGTTATCTCAGTCTATAAAAAAATCAAAAAGTAATTACCACAATAATAATTAATGTGTTAGTACAGACAGGCATTGGAAAATATTCCTAATACATACAAACTTATTACACCTAACTAAAATCACCCAAGATGCTTTTCTGTGATGAATGGATGTACCCAGGATCCCCTCATACTCTCCCTGCACATCTTCTCTAGGCTAAACAAAGCTTCTTAGTTTGAAGACTGTCCAGATCTCTGGGTATTGCTTTTTGCCTTCAGAATGCTTCTTGACACAGTGACTCACACCTCCTGTTTGCTTTTAGGAAGCCTTTTCCTTACTCCTAGGTTGAGCCTATCAGACAACGCAAGCTATCCAGTTGTGAAACATATATTATGAACTTAACAAGAACAGACTGGGGGTTGCAGCTCAACCATTGCTTACCATTAATTGGCTTTGCTATCAATCTCTTTTGCCTGCTTCTTATTTGTGTTCCTATTTGTCAATCTAGTATTTGTTCCTCCCATGGAGAATCGCCTTCTTACCGCTCTTTCATTGGGTCGCTTTCACTCTTTGTGTTTAGGAGACTACTTTTTTCCATTTTGTTTTAGGACTAATTGAAAGTCCATGTGTTTTCCAGCTATCTCCCCTGTCTGCTTTTCTCCCGTCCCTCCATGGTACTCATGCTCGCCAATAAGCTTCTCTATACCATTTCTTTGATTGGGTCACTTTCACTACTTGGGGCATATTATCAAGGGCAGTATCGCCACTTTAGTGGCACTTTTTGCCGATAAAGCGGCGATATTTTTATTGTCCTATTAGCAAGCTGTCGCTAACAGCTGTTAGCGACAGCTTAATGGCGATAGCGGCCGTTTTGTTGACGCTTTGCATGTCAGCGATAATTATCGCTAATGACATGTAAAGTAGGCGTTCCCAACTAAAAGCAACTGCAAACAGTCGCAAACACAACTTCCCCCTATTATCAATGCCCGCAAAGCGATAAAAAAAGTCACACTAACCGCGATTTTCGCTGGAATTTAACACCTGATAAAAACTTGACTTACCTATTTTCTCAATGGGAGGTGGATTGTGAGGCTAAGTCCACCATGGCCTATCATCAAGGATTCCCCTATCGCTGGTGTTTTATCGCAGGATTTCCTGCAATATTCTTGCATTTCGCCGCTATCGCTGGATTTTTTATCGCCTTGGAGATAAGCGTTGCTAATAACGCTCTATCTCGGCGATGAAATCCAGCGATAGCCGGCGATAAAAAAAACAGCGCTAAGCGCGCTTTGCGATAATTATCGCAAATCGTTGCTAATATGCCCCCTTGTTTTTAGGAGGCTACTTCTTTCCTTTTTGTTTTACTACTACTTGAAAGTGCATGTGTTTTCCACCTATCTCCCCTATATGCTTTTCTCCCGTCCCTCCATGGTACTCTCTCTCGCCAATAAGCTTCTCTCTCCCCTCGAGAACTAGTGATGTGACCCTTGACAGTTGTTGTGCCCTCTGTGGTCCATGTTATTCTCTTTCTTTTGTGTTGATTCTCCTCCCTCCCAACATGTTACTTGCACCCCCTCCCAACCCACTCCCACAACCTGGTGATCATTGTTATTTGTTTAAGCACTTTTGTGCTGTGTATTAAAACACAGTTTTTGTGCTCATGTTTTCCTGTAATGCTCCATCTCGGCTTGGTAAATAAAAACATAAGAAACACCCACACAATTTTAAAGATGCATGCATCTTTTTAAACACATGTGTGAATCAAAAACATTATGTGTCAGGCCCATAATCAAACGTTTTCTTTATAGCCATGCTGCAGAGCAGCCTTGATGCTACACAGCATGGCCAAAAAGGATTGGCAGAGCCAATTGGTCTACTAGGTGATACCTATTGGCTTTGGCAATGCTTGTTCATTTTGGCACATGGCGACTTTGCCTGGGGGTAAATGGTTAAGAGTGAAAAAGGAAAGTATGTATTATGATCTGTGTCTTACTGAACATGTGGCACAGCAAAGCTTCCAGTGCTTGAATTGTCAAGGACAGGACTACGGTGAAGAGTTGAAAGTTGTCTGTGAGTAGAGGAAGGGTCTGTTGCTCCTGGCAGCAACTCCAGACTCAGGTTAACTCCAAGAGTGTAACAATGTTTTGGAAGGGAAGGAAGGGCAGGATGGTAATTTGTAAAAGCAATATATTTGTCAGACGATGTTTAGTTCATAATATTCTGAAATGTTGGCTAGGCAATAGGGGCTGGGGTCAAGCACACAGGCAACAGAGGTTGGTAGGTGCATGAGGCAAGCACACAGACAATGGAGGGTGAGAAGGGTGAGTTGGAGGCAAGCAGATGGGCAAAAGAGGGTGATTGGGAGGGGCTGGGGTCCAGCTCACTTACAACAGAGAGGGGGCTATGGGGGCTGGGTCAAGCACACAGGAAACAGAGGTTGGGAGGTGCATGATGCAAGCACACAGACAATGGAGGGTGAGAAGGACGAGTTGGAGGCAAGCAGATGGGCAAAAGAGGGTGATTGGGAGGGTCTGGGGTCCAGCTCACTTACAACAGAGAGGAGGCTATGGGGGCTGGGTCAAGCATACAGGCAACAGAGGGTGGGAGGTGCATGATGCAAGCACACACACAGTGGAGGTTTAGGTAGGGAGTTGGGGCAAGCACATGGACAATGGAGGTAGGGTAGGCATAAGAAGCAGGGAGGAGGTAAACAGAGGGGGTGCAGTATACATGGGAGGCAGCTGAAAAACACACACACTTTTGTAAAGTGTGTTAACAAAAGATACAAGTAGCGCCTGAAAAATGAGCAGTTGAACAACACAAGTAATGCGTCCATGTTCCAGGGAAGGGAAAAACACATGAAGAGGAAGGAAGCCTTCAGAAGCTGACGAATAAGAAGCAAGCATAATGACACTGACATTGAATCCAACCAATGGTAATTAAAGGGTTTCCTCTAAGCCCCTCGGTGAGGTAATAAAAGGTCTAGTAAGAGGCAGTGTATGCGCTGTTTAGGCAATGACTAAAAAAGAACAGATTATAACAACCCTTCACATGGCTCTAATAACTGAATTCCACTGAGGCAACATAGCAGCAGCCAGTTTACTGGTCAAAACGTCATACAATACAAACATCATCTGTAATAAATAACAAGTGTTCACACTTGCAATAGGTTTGACTTTAACATGTTAGCGCAAGAAAACACAGGTATTCACAAACACAATATAGCCATTAATGGGAGAAGACCATGTCAAATGACTATGGGGCATATTCTCAAGGACTTATCGCCGAATCAGCGGCACTTTATCGCAGCCAAAGTGGTGATAAATTAATCGCACCATTCACAAGCTGGTGCTAACAGCCGATATCACCAGTTTTCATGCGATAGCAGTCGCAAAAAACATCGCCACGGATGACACCGGCAACTAACGCTAATGAGATGCAGAGTAGGCGTTCCCGTGCAAAACCCCGTGGAAACACCACTACGCAAAATTCCCAACGACCAGTCAGATCAGCGATAAGAATCAAAAACATGCGATAAGGCGTGTTAGCAGCAGGGATTTAACACCTGCTCCTACCTGGTGTTAAGTCGGACGACAACCTGCACCATGAAAGGGAGCCCAGCCCAGAGCCATACCTGAAGAACAACAGATGCCATGGAGCTACTGATCATGCAGCCCGGAGCCCCAAGAGGGCCACAACACCCACAGCCACCACACCTAGGCCCCCCACCCCCCCACGACCCCCTCCCTGGAGCCCTACCCCGGGCACCCCCCCGGACAAAGATATTTCACATCTACCTTATAAATTCATGAACACAACAATTCGCCTGATGTCGCACAAGTACAACAACCAATATCCATGTGTGGTCCGAAAAAGGAAAAACATACATACATCTTAGAATTCCTAAAATAATCAATTTATTCAAATTCAACTCAACATCAA
Source organism: Calotriton arnoldi (assembly GCA_963921515.1). NCBI lineage: Eukaryota > Metazoa > Chordata > Amphibia > Caudata > Salamandridae > Calotriton > Calotriton arnoldi. Next base: position 116,668 of record CAWUFW010015559.1, on the reverse strand, counting down.
TAATTGGCCATGGCGGGTCTTCTACGGACAAACCGTAAGTCACAGCCTGCAAGACAAAATTGAAGATAAGAAGGTGTGTCATGCGCTCAACAAAGGACAGAGAGAGAGAGAAAGAGAGAGAGAGAAAGAAAGGGAGAGAGAGAGAGAGAGAGTGAAAGAGAGGGAGAGAGAGAAAGAGAGAGAAATGGGGAGAGAGGGAGAAAGAGAGAGAGAGAGAGAAACAGAGGCAGAGAGAGAGAGACAGTGAAAGGAAGAGAGGGAGAAGGAGAGAGAGAGTAACAGAGGAAGAGAGAGAGACAGTGAAAGAAAGAGAGGGAGAGAGAGATACAGTGAAAGAAAGAGAGGGAGAGAGAGAGACAGTGAAAGAAAGAGAGGGAGAGAGAGAGACAGTGAACGAAAGAGAGGGAGAGAGAGAGACAGTGAAAGAAAGAGAGGTAGAGGGAGAGAGAGAGACAGTGAAAGAAAGAGAGGGAGAGTGAGAGAGAGAGAGAAAGAGAGAGAAAGATAGAGAAAGAGAGGGAGAGTGAGAAAGAGAGAGAAAGATAGAGAAAAAGAGGGAGAGAGAGAGACAGTGAAAGGAAGAGAGGGACAGGGAGAGACAGTGCCGACACTGCGCACCCAGGCTGCTGCACCCCAGCCCCTCCCGCCACCCAGCAGGGATTGCCCACCTCTGCGCACCCAGGCCTCACTGCTCAACTGCTGCCACCAGTGTGTCTCCAACCACGTGCCGGTTCACACTGCAGGCCACCAGGTCCCTCATCTGAAACAGAGTCCATGGCTAATGATGGCAGAGTACATATAATTGCACATGGCAACATCGCCTGGCCGCCCCTGCACACCCAGGCTACTGCACCCCAGCTCCTCCAGCCGCCCAGCGGGGATTGCCTGCCCCTGCGCACCCAGGCCTCACTGCTCACCTGCTGCCACCGGTGTGTCTCCAACCACGTGCTGGTTCACACTGCAGGCCACCAGGTCCCTCATCTGAAACAGAGTCCACAGTTAATGATGGCAGAGTACATATCATTGCACATGGCAACATCGCTTGGCTGCCCCTGCGCACCCAGGCTGCTGCACCTCAGCCCCTCCTGCTGCCCAGTGGGGATTGCCCGCCCCTGTGCACCCAGGCGTCACTGCTCACCTTCCGCCACCGGCATGTCACCAAGAGGGCCGACCACGTGCCGGTGCAAGTTCCAAGCCCGGGGCCTGCGACTTTGGCAGCCTCCACATCACGCATCCCTGCAGCGTGGGCCACCAGGTCACACACTTGATTCTGGGTCTTGATTTTGCAATGGCAGAGATCATATCAGTGCACACGTCATCATCACAGGCTGCACACCTGCTCAGCTCTCTAGGTGCCACTAACTCTGTGAAACGCAAGGCAAAGCCACGTGGCGGTAGGCCCACGATGCCCGCTGGCTCGGGCCTACATTGCGGTCCACCAGGTCGCACACTTGATTCTGGGTCTTGATATTGCAATGGTAGAGACCATATCAGTGCACATGTCATCATCGCAGGCTGCACACCCGCTCAGCACTTTAGGTGCCTCTACCTCAGTGCACAGTAAGTCACCATCCCGTGGCAGTAGGCCCGTGCCGGTCGCAGTGCAACCGGTGCCACCAACTCCATGCAATGCAAGTCATGGACCCTAAATGATTGAGTCTCGTCATAGGCCACGCGGACGCAGCCATGTCACCTCAGGCAGTGGGGAAGAACTGGGACACGTAGCGTCATCGTCCCCCCCTTTATACGTAAGCCGAGTGGGCTGGCTCGGCATACGCCAGGCCAGCGTAGGGGTGTGAACAATTATCCTTGGCCTCTGGGCGTGGTTCATATCTGGGCTGCACAGGAAACCAACTGATGCGTGTGTCTCTGTTGCAGTGTCTGCACCATACGGCCCGCAATCGACAATGTTGCATGCAGCCAGAGGGCGTCCGCGCACGAAGGGACTGTACAAGGAGCGCAAGGCCGCTCGGGGTCTTGGCTCATACATGGCAACTGTTGTGTGTGTTCATCGCTTTTGGTGCACCATAAGCCCAAGACCTAGCCTCAATTGCAGCGCGATAGCCACATCACATTCCCAGGATGCAAGCAGTAGTCTGACTAACATTAGGGATGAAAGCCCCTTTGTCTCAATACAGAAGGCGGAAGGACATCTGCACCCCGACCTTGGAAATGCATGCGGCAGGCACCCCCTAAGAGAGATACCATGGCAGATGATGACGACTCCCCCACTACACATGGTGCCAATTAAAGATTTATTTATTTATTTATGCATTTTTATATAGCGCGGACTTTACCCAAAGGTGTCAGAGCGCTTCACAATAGGACCAGTTACGTTACATGAGGAGAATGTTACAAATGTACATGTTACAGAAGCAAATGAAATACAAGAAGAGGTATAAAACAGCAATAGAAGACAGTCACTCAAAAACAGAAAAACACACTGGGATGACACTTGTACAGGCATAGAATACACAATTTACAATAGTGAAAGAACTTCCTTGAGGGACTTGAAAGGGCATGTATTAGTTCTGGAAGTGTCTTTGGAAGAGAAGAGATTTGAGGTCAGTTTTGAAAGTCCAGGTAGAGGTGGTGTTGCGGAGCAACGGCGGAAGCGAGTTCCAGATTCTCACCGCATTGCCTGAGAAGGATTGAGCCATCAATCTTTCCCTTTTGAAAGTGGGAGGCTCAAGCAGTAATTTTTCCGCATTACAAGACGGTCTAGAGCCTGCAGAGATTTTCAGTTTATTCGCCAGGTAGCGAGGGGAGAAAGTGTGCAAGGCTTTGTGGGTGATATAAGCCGTCTTGTACATTGATCTTGCCTCGATGGGAAGCCAACGGAGGGAAGACGAAATGGGTGTGATATGATCACTTCTTTTGGCCCCAACTATAAAACGAGCCGCTGAATGGAGAACGGATTTAAGAGGGGAAAGGTGGGATTTGGGGGGGCCAGTAAGAAGAGAATTGCAGTCGTCCAATCTAGAGAAAACCAGCGATTGGACCAGGGTTTTAAGGTCTTGCTCCAGGAAGAAGCGTCAAATCCCCCAAAGAAGGCGCAGTTGATATCGAGCATTCTTTGCAAAGGAGTTGATGTGGGAGAGTAGATTGAGCCTTTTGTCGAGTAAGACACCAAGGGATTTTGCGCTGTCGACAACGATAGGTTTATTGTTAAGTAGATTCAGCTGATCCATCCAAGATTGAACAGGAGGAGGAGAGAGAGAGGTTGAGAGGAGGAGGAATTCTGTTTTGGAGGGATTCAGAATGAGTTGATGAGTTAACATCCAGTTTTGAATAGAGTAGAGAGTAGAGTTGAGGATTGAGAGATCGTGTGTGGAGGACACCTGAAGGTAGATTTGGGTGTCATCCGCATAGAGATGGTAGAGGATCCCAGATTTACTTAGGAGATTTCCCAATGGTTCCAAATAGAGATTGAACAATGTGGGTGCAAGGATAGAGACTTGAGGGACACCTTGACCTACCCCCAATGAAGATGAAAGACTGTTCGCTATTTTGACCATTTGGGAACTGTCCGAAAGGAAAGAGGCAAACCATTTAAGCACTGTGCCTTCCAAACCTATTCTCTGTTGAAGAGTGTTAAGGAGAGTGTTGTGATTGACAGTGTCAAAGGCTGCAGAAAGATCAAGAAGAATCAGAAGACAATACTCCCCTGAATCGAGTATACCCAGCGCATCATCGATCACTTACAGCAGGGCTTTTTCAGTGCTGCAGTTTTGAATGAAACCAGACTGGAAATTGTCAAGAAGATCATTGTCCTTGATATGACGGGAAAGTTGTTTCGCTACACATCTTTCTGTGATTTTCGCAAGAAAAGGGAGGTTGGTGATGGGGCGGAAGTTGTTGAGGTTGTTCGCATCAGCGGTGGGTTTTTTAAGAAGAGGGGTAACCTGTCCTGTTTTAAAGGTAACAGGAAGGGAGCCTTGACTGAGGGAGAGGTTAATCAGACTGGTTCAATAAGAAAGAGTATGGGTGTAGAAGTCAATGGCAATGTTACTAGGGATGGGGTCAAGAGAATGGTTTGAGGGCTTTGTTTCGAGGATGCATTTGAGGAGGGCATCTTCAGAGATGGCGTTAAAGTTCTGCCAGATGACTAAGGATTTACGCTCCTCTAGAGGGGTAGGATGAATTACCTGATCCACCAATGATTTCACTTTTTTGTCAAAGAATATAGCGAATTCCGCTGCTTTCTTTGGAGAATCCTCCGGCTTGGAGGTTGGGGGAGAGCAGTTTGGATTTTTGATGAGGTCGAATAGTTTTTTGGGTCTGTTTGTGGCTGAGTCGAGGATGGTTCTGAAGTGCGATGCTTTTTCAAGGAAGATGTGTTTGTGGTATTTGGATCTTGCTGACCGTAACGTAGCAAGATTAGTGGTGGATGGAGATTGTCTCCATTGTTTCTCCAGGATTCTCAGGTTCTTACTTTCTTCATAAAGGGATTTGTTGAACCAAGGTGCTGAGGGAATAGGCCTTTTCCTTTTGCTTTGGAGAGGAGCGACACTATCGATTTCGACTGCTAGGACTAAGAGGCATTGGGAGGTGAGATCGTTGACATCCAAGTTCGGGTCTAGCCTTGGAAGTGATAGCAAAGCAGAATCACAGAGAGTATCGAGGTCAATGTTTTTAGTGTTACGGAACCAGGTAGTAGTCCTTTTAGGTTGGCCAAGAGTAATAGAGTGAAGGAGAGTAGGATCTGCTTCAAATGGGTACCCCCACTTTTTGCTGATGCTTCACTGTTTTTTGACTTTAGTCTGGCTGGGGCCTTGCTAATCAGAACCCCAGCCTAGCTGCTTCCTCTCTAAAATGGTTTCCATGTACCTTAGGTACATCTTTGATTGGAATCTGGAGTGCCCTTATAAGTCCCTAGTATATGGTATACTATGTACCCAGGGCATAGGTACCCCAGAGGCCTGCCAGGGGCTGAAGCATGTATTATGCCACCCCTGGAAGGCCAGCCAAAATGACACCACAGGTCTGCTACTGCAGCCTGGGTAAGGTGGTGCCTGCACCCCTTACTGTGATATAGGCTACCTGTATCACTACCATTGCACACACATCTAAACCTATAAGTCACTCCTATGGCAGGCCTTTACAATCCTGAAGGCAGAGTGCTTGGTTTTTATGTGAGAGGGTTCCCCTGCATGAGCAGAGCCCCTACGCAGCGTTCGGAGTCCCTCCTCTGATGCTGTTTGTGGTACAGCCTGACCATATACTCTTAAGTGCATTATATCCTCGCGGTAGAATGCTAACTTTGGACTGGCTGCACCAAAACATGTTGTGTTTGGTGTCAAACACCTTGGAATACTACCCCCCTGCCAGTCATGGTGGCGGAGGTAGCATTCCACCTTTCTAGAGGGAGAGACATGTACCCACTGGCCTGCCCGGTATTAACTTTACAGAGCCCTGGCATCACAAAATGGATGCCGCTGCCACAGACACGGATCTGGCCTCCTGCTGCTGACTGAAACTCTGGCAGGGGAGGCCTGGACAATAGGTTTCCTGTCGCAGGGAGGTGTAACCACCTCCCCAGACAGGATAATGTGTATTGGGGCTGGGTGGGAGCACTCTCTGGTGCTTTGAAGTCCTGCACTGGGGGCACACTTGGTGTCCCTGTGCATATGCCAGTTCAAACCGGTTGCAGGGGCTACCTGCCACTGCTCTGGCGTGAAACTGGACAAAGGGAATGGGTGTAACCACCCCTCTTCCCTGACCCTCCCATAGGTGGGTCCCCAGAGTATGTCCAACCCCCTACCTTAGTATAAGTATGGGACCCCAGTCCTTAGGACTTTAGATATCCCTGGATGAAACTATGAAACTGAATCCTGGACCTTCGACACTTTACTTCAAGATTAGAGGACTGAAGAATCTCCCTTGGGGTCAAGGAGTGACTCCCCTGCTTGGCAGGCACCTAAGAAGCAATTGTCCGGTCTGCATCGCTGAAGCTCCCGCCGGACACCGAAGTCTTTGCAACACCAGAGGTAGATTTCCAGACCTCCCAGAGGCTGCCCTGAGACCCCAGCAAAGCGGAGGCACGTAGCTGTCGTGGGTAACGTGGAACCATGACCCCTAGACACTAAGAACTTTTGCAAGTGCATCCTCTTTCTGGTATCTCACAAAGTTGTGCATTAGGCTCCGATTAGCCCCTGCCTCCAGCACCGACTGCACCGAAGATCACTGGCCTCCAATCCACGAGTGTCCTGTGAGCCAGCTCCAAGTGCGTCCACTCGAGGCTCATTCGCGGTCGCTAGTCCGTTGGCTAGTGGGCCCTCCCGAAGGCAACTCTTCTTCTGCTTGGGCTTCCCTGGTTGCTCCAGAAGTGCCCTGACTTACCCTTGCTGGGTGTGTCCCTCAGACCTTACTGGTCTGCATCAACGTCCTTTCTTTGTTTCCATGTGACTTGCCGTTGCCAAGGTTTGTTGGGTCCAATCCGGTCGCCGACACCTCAGCAATCGACAAACATCGTGGGACAACGCAAATCCAGCTCCTGGTTGTCGTCGACGCCTCCTGGACCTCATGGCTGAAGAGTCAAGATGACCGTCAACCTACCTGAAGCACCTGACATCGGTGGGCATCTGCTCATCGACTTCCTGGTCACTGGCTAGTGACCCAGACTCTGTCCCCTCTGCTTTCAGGTTCTTCAGATCTTCGATCCACCCTTGGATCCACCCGGACACTTTCGACTTGGTCGCCAGCAGCCTGCTGCAGCAGATCGCCATTGAAAACGACGACGAAACCCGACGCCAAAAGTCACCTATGTACCCGGCTTCCCTGGGTGAGGTAACTCGAGTACTCCAGTGCTCCCGTGGGTATTGACTCTAGAACTGCCTAGTTCTAAAGGGATTTGCTCCAAGTCCTCCTCTAAGTGTCCTTTCCTTTTAAAGATCCAACCGCGACTTTCCCCATAGAAGTTAACGGTGGCTCGCGGCTGTGTTCTCACACTGCACGCGTCCCCCGTGGGTGCCCTGTGTCACTACCTTGGGTGGTTCCTTGGGGTCCAAGCACTTCTACAGGCTCTAGGCCTTGTGTCTAGCTCTAGTCGTGGTTCTTATACCACTTTATTGGTATATGGTTTGGTACGCCCCTAGGGCTCAAACGTGTATTTGTGCTATTACTGTTGATAACTGACTTGTAACTTATGTACTTCGAACTCTAGCCTCATAAAGAGACTAGAGGGGCGTGTTTAAGACTAAATACATATATTTTATCTATATACCTGGTGTGGTCCTCTTTCATTTGGTCACTCAAGAGATTATAGACTGGTAAAACAAGCTGCTTTACATTCCTTCAAGACTTAGCCTGAAGGCTGCTCTCCATAGCTACCACTAGGATAGCTTTCGATAAAGGTTGTCTTTAACCTATCTCCAATAAGGGGTTGTTTGGACTGGTGCAAGGTGCCCACTATAATTAGTGGACAGCATATACCAGGCCAACTTCTCACATAGAGTGTGATAGGTGAAGAGAGAAGGGGATGAGGAAGTGGTCAGACCAGTCTACATGAATAGGGATAGCAATAGTAAGCATATCTGCTTTAGATATAACAAGGTCCAGAATTGAGCCCTTAGATTGTGTTGTTTCAGTGCAGTGTTGGATAAGATCGTTTACTGGGAGAAAGGTGGCCAGCATATTAGCAGAGGAATCTTCCAACGAGCCCCAGTGAAGATTGAAGTCTCCCAGGAAGATCTGTCTGTCACTTTGCGAGTATTGGTCACTGATGAAGTCGGTGAGTTCCTCTAAAAAAAGAAGGAGAGCAGCCACCAGGTGGGTGAAATGGAATCTGAATGGTGAGCAGTGTTGCACTTGAAGCTCAAGAGATAAGCATTCGAATGAACGGAAGGACCTGTTAGGAAAAGCCTTAAGTTGAAGGGAGTTTCTAAAGATGATTGCAACACCTCCCCCAACTTTGTCTGTTCTGTCATTTCTAAAGATAGAGTAGTCAGTGGGTAACAGAAGATCAAATATAGTATGAGAGGTGTCGTTGAGCCAGGTCTCTGTGAGGAAGAGCATGTCGAGATTGTGAAGGATGATGGTGTCAGAAATTTCCAGTTTGTGTTTCATTGCAGATCTGCAGTTGTGGAGCAAACAACGGAACTCTGACGAGACTGTTTTGGTGACAGGGGCGATTGGGCTATGAGGGGTGATGGGGATATTGTTCTTGTAAGAGGGTGCCCGAGAGGAAGAAGGCAGACGATTAGGTCTGACAGAAGAGATGGTCGGAATAGTGAAGATAGTAGGGGTACTTGGAGAGGAAAGTGGAAGGGGGGAGGCGTTCGAGGTCTTGTAACTAGCCAGCAGGTTAGTGATGTCTACAGAGGACAGATTGTGATTGGCTTTTTTGGGGCGTGGGGGCGAGGTGTTTCTCGGGGGTTTGGGGAAGTGAGCATTTGCCAAGGGAGTTGGGGTGTTTGGAAAGGTGGAAATCTTAGTGCTTAAGAGTGAGATGGTAGCTTCAAGCTGGGTGATGGAGGTGATGAGACCTCCTAACTTATTTTCCAGAGAGAGTATGGCTGAGCACGGTAAGTTAGGTGGCTCGATGGTTACAGGAGGGAGTGCAATTGGCGAGGGAGGGCAGGGAGAGGTGGGAGTGCGAGGGGGTGTTGGGGTACAAGGTTCAAAGGCAGAGATAGATGATGTATAGAGCAGTTGTTGGTGCATCGGAGGTGAAAAGAGAGTTATCTTTGTTGATGTTGTATAGAGGATAAGAATTGAGGTCGTAGTTAGGGGGAAATTGGTGAGGAACGAGGAGGGAGGACGGCAAGCAAGGAGGGGAAGAGGGAAGTCATAAAGTGGCAGGGGGTTTGGGTAGAAGAGAAGGGAAGTGGTTGGAAAGGTCCCGTAAGCTAGGAGAGGTGGATGTGAGGGAACAGGCCTCAGGCAGAGTGAGGGGTTTGGGTTGTAGGGTAGTTGAAGACAGAAAGTTGTTCTGCTGGGTCCGAGGGAGGGCAAGGGAGGGGATTACCGAGGGGGGATAGGGGGTTGAGCAGCATTACTGGAGGAATAGGGGGATGAAGAGAGATGCAAGGGGTTAGTGAAGAAATCGGGGAACAAGGCGAGGGGGGAGCGGGTAGAGAAGAAGAGAAGAGGAGGGAATAGGGGGAATGTATGGAAAGTTAGCGTGGGGAACAGGTTGTAGGAGAGGAGGACTAAATAGGGGGTGGCAGGTAGGGGTAGGAGGGAGGAGGTAAAATTGGAATACCGGGACGGTGCAGAGTGGAAGAAGAGAGTATTAGCTAGAGGTATGTCAGACGTGTTGATGGGGGTGCACAATGGGTGGGGGAAGCATGGGAGAGGAGGAAACAGGGGAAGGGGGGAGGAGGGTCGGCCTGTGCCTCCCAGGGGAGCGGCCTAATGGAGTATAGGGAGGTCGGGGGAGGAGATAAGGAGTAACGGGTGGAGCTAGATGAAGAATCAAGGGAGATCCCAGTCTCAGGGGTGGGATGTAGGGAGGGGAAGAGGTGGTCAAAGAGAGAGAGACAGGTGTCTTTAGCTTGGATCAGGACAGTACCATTGTTATAAAGTGAGATAGTGAGGGAGTCGTCGAAACAAGTAAAGGGTGACATTTTTAGCTGTTACCCATGTGGGATAGATGAGGAGGAGGTGACGTTGAGGGAATTATAGAAGAAGATCAACGTCTCCACACCCCACACACAGAAGTCCTTGCTCGAGGTACTCCTGCATGGAACAGCCTTGACACTTACGTACAGGACAACACATACATACAAACTTTGCACACTCATACGACTCATTGCTCCGAGCTGTGGCATATCACCCACATAACAGCCGCAGGTCAGAAGAGTGCCGGTTCTACGAGTGCGAACAACGCAATGTCAGAACATCCTGGGCACATGCACAACCCCTGTCACGTGGAACTGTACCGTGACTGAATGCTGCATTTGTTGGGGGCACTGCCACTGGCAGTGTTGCGCATCAGTTACCGTCTGAGCTTCCGTCTTGCGTACGTCACCTGCGTCCAGCCCTGGTTCCACTGCCGATCATGCATATTCGAGTGGCCCATGGATGTCTGCCTATCCAACACAACGGTAGATGAACTGGATTATGACATGTGTGTGTGCCCCCTGTTGGACCATGACCAGGAGTATTACCGTGATACCCGTTCATGGGATGCCTTGGTATTGGGCGTATGTGCTGGCAGTTGGGCATGTGAGATTGCACAATTTCTCGTGTGCAGTGACCACATCGAAGCGCTCCCCTATTGGGCTGTGTTGCAGATTGGTGAAACGGCAGGGACGGAGCACATCTGTCCAGACCAGCTAATGTATTGGCTCGCCCCCGTGTTCATTGAAGTCGACAACGACATACTCTTGGAACTGATTGCCCATGAAGCTGCGCTCGCTTTCACGGACGAGTAACTACGTTCCTGCAGCCACAAAAGCTTGTAACCCATGGCACAGGTCCCAACACCCTTTTGCATCTTGGAGAAATGGACACATATCCCACCATGACAGTGGAAATGGCTGCATTCGCCTGGACTCAGAATGCATGTGCGTGCAAGACTGCGGGTTGACACACACCTGTGCAAGGTGAGTGGACAGTGGCGCCTGGCAACTTTCCTCAAACTGACACACCGCTGGAGGGAGAGTACACACATGGCAATGTAGTACTACATGTGACCTTGTTGGACTCCTTCACCTGCTCACTGTCAGCAGAGTAGACAGTCAGCGCTGTCCGGTGGTACAGGACTATGCAGATCCCATGGGCTGTTCGTGGTGTCCCCTGACACGGTGCAATGAGCATTCGCCAAACACCACATGACTCGTCCAGCAAGGCAAGGTGGGCTGAGACTGTCGGCATCCGTCATGGTTGGTGTTTATTTGTGCCTTCCCATGTCTTGCACCTCTACATGTTCCTTTGCTGCCTGTTAGATGCATTGGTCTGCATGTTGTGGCCCTTGTGTTGCCTGTACTGACACGCACATGCTAATAAAGTGTACGCAGCTTCACTAGTTTTCAACTGTGATGAGTGTTGATTAGCATGCCAAATCGTGTGCCTCAATGAGCATTGTCCGTACACAGGGAGGGACTGACTGATGCATTTCACTTAGGGGTGAGTCCCTATTGCAAGCTCCACCTCTGTGAGCCAGACATTGTGGTTGGGTGAGTTGCTGGTAGACCTGTGCGCTTACGTGTCTTCAGCAATGTGAGTATGGGGTCCAACTTCTTGCCATGTGGATCAATGTGTTCCATCAAACCAGGCTGTGTCCACACAGTTGAGTGTGTGTAGGTATGCGAAGAGATGTTCTGTTGTCACATGTGATGTGGGACACTACTTTAGGCCTCCTACCGACTTTGACATATTTACACACAGCCCGATTTAATACATGGACGTAGGGCTACGTTGTGGGGTTGCAAGATTGTTGTTCACGATCAATGAGGCCACAGCTAGTTCACACCTTCACAGTCATCTAATTGGCAATGTGTGTCACGGTCAAACATGCGCATTGATGTCATTTCCCAGGGTGTACCTTTTTGTGCAATCAATGTCCCTATAGTCATCCATACTGTTATATTCGATTGAACATAGACATGACACATCTGTGTGATTAGGAATGTTTTATTCACATCCTGTGGAGTGTCGGAGCTGGAGCAGTACATGGCCATGCACACCCCAGATTACATGGTTGCCCAGTGGAGGGCCAAACAGAGTCCTTTAGGGGATAACAAGTTAATTGGTAGAGGAAGGGTTGAGTCCGCAGCCTGTTTGCTGTGTCATTGGTAACCAGAGCAGATATGGCAGTCCATGTAGGGGTCCAGGTGAATGTCGCAGAGTGTTTCGGGGGACAGTGGAAGGTGTTGTACCAGGGCATGATGCAGAGGGCTGTACCAAGCAGAAACAGGCCATATGGCGGGGGAAGAATGCTACAACCTCCTTTTTGACACAGAGTCATTACCGTCCACATCTTCATCCTCTGATATGTCTTCTGTGTCAGGTGTGCCAGGTGTGTGTGGTGGTGTTATGGCTGCATCACTGTGTGCCACTGACACATCAGGGGGCGGGGGTGGTATGGCTGCATCACTGTGTGCCACTGACACATCAGGGGGTGGAGATGTGTATATCGAACTTCCTGCAGCAGTCATCTGGGACAGGCTCTGTGACAGCAATGGCAAGATGAGGATCTGCAGGGCATGGTAGATCCCAGCTACATCTCGCTGGTGTTCAGCCGTGGCAGCCATCCTTCCTGCCTGCATCCGCTCCATGTTCTCCATTGTCCTCTGCATCTGTGCCAACTCTGTGCTGTCGTCGCTGGAGCCTCTCTGCCTAGACAGTTCTTGTATCCGAGGATTTGGCTCCAGCGAGGTTAGCCAAGGATTGTTGTAGGGCATGGAGCGGACTGTGGGTGTCCGTTAGGGAGTGTAAGTGGTCCCTGATGGTACTTAGACACCCACGTATGGCATCTAGTTTGGCTGCAATGAGGTCAAAACCCACCCGCACCTGTTCAGCCAGCCCCCTCTGGCAGTCTGACACATGGCGTTGGAATGCCATGTGTTCTTCAGTGAGGTGCTGGGAGCCAGCCATGGTGGTGGGTGCTTCCTGCTATGTGGTCTGTGCAGGGGGTGGTATCACCTTGATGCAGCTGGGCTGCCCTGCTCCTGGAGGTGGGGTGCGGAGGCTGTCCACGAGCCGTTGGAGGGTGTCGGAGCAGATGGCCAGGGGTTCCTCCTCCTCATCACTGAAGAGATGTCTGGTCTGCTCTGCAGGAGGTGTTGATTGTCCCTCTGCAATGTGAAGGGGAGATGCAGGTTAACAGTGTGTTACATGTATGTGCACGCATTGTACATATTTACATACTGACTGCAAGACAATGCACATTGTGACTTTTTTGGACGAGCTGGGTATTTGATGGGGGACAGTGGACATTCCGACTATATGACGGATGTGAGGTTGTACTCGTACATTATCATCTGACAGTATCCTGCTATGCCTGATGTGATGGGCCATTTTCTACGCACATGCGGCACCAGTTGTGTCCTCTGTTCTGTGGTGTAAGTGTGTCACTTTGTACCACATTGTAGTCAATGTTGATGTGCTGTGATTGCTATGTGTGTGTGCTGCATTGTGGGAGAGTCGCCCCTGCAGCTCTGATTTAGCGGCCCCTTATCCCTTTGAGGTGGTGTGCCTTTGACTTGTGTGCTTTTGCGGTGCTGAGATGTTGGCGACTTGGGTCAGTTGTGCTCTTGGACGGATTTTGTACTCTTGTGCATTGTTTGTCTGAAGATGTGTTGTTGACGTCTGGGGTTGTATGTGCACGTGGATGTGTCAGAGTGTGACCTGCTCCTTTGAGGATGTTATCCACACTGGGCCACCTCAGTGTCGTGGCGTGCACCATATCATGTATTTTGACTGCAGCCATGCTATTGGTCATGCAGTGTCACTTGCATTGTCAGTGTGGCTCACAGAGCTGCTGCTTTTCTGGATTCAGCACATGTGCATGGGTAGGTTGTGAGATTGGTGATGGGGGCCTTTTGTGCACATGGTGGACGGGGGCCTACTTGGTGTTTCTATGTGTGCTGCAGTGTGCCAAGGCCATCAGGGACATGTTCCACAGTCATTGTGGGTGTGCAGTGTGCTATTCTTGATTGTGCATGTGTGCCATTGTGCCCGTCTCCCCCCATCCCCCAGACCCTGGTGGTTACTCATCGAGCAGTGTCCGGACCCCCAACTCCTTGCGCCGTCTCCGCACTGATGACTGTGGCCACCATTTCCTCCAGCTCATCCAGCTCCTCCTGTGGCGCAGGACTCCCACCTCCAGTCGCCGTTGCTGCCTTCCGGTTGGCAGCGAGTTTCTGCTTGGTTTGGCTTTTCACATCATGCCAGCGCCTCTTGACCTCCTCCATTGACCTCCTCGACACTCCGACTGCATTCACGTTGTTCACGATGGACTGCCATATTTCCGTTTGTGTGCCGATGACACATTAGAGGTGATGAACAGTTGTTGGTAGTGTTCGGTCACCTCCGTGATGATGATCCAGTTTTCCTGCAGACTGAACCCCATCTTCCTCTTCCTCTTCTCCTTGCCCTTCCCCGGGGTTTCTGGCTGGTCGTCTGTGGGGCTTGTGGTATTCGCGTTGTCCTCTGCACTCGGTCCGGGTGCGTCCATGGTGCTGCGCAGTTACATTTTTTTCTCTTTTTTTTTCTCTGCTTTTATAGTGCATTCTCACGCATGACATGTGGGAATCGCAGGCCTGTCACTGGTTTTCGATGATTTTTGTATCGCCATTGGGGTCATCGCCACTTTTTTCGCGTTCGTGTTTCGCATTTTTTTGGCGTTGCGTTGATTTTAACGAGGGCATTTGTCGCGTTATCGTGAGGCTATCGCATGGTGCCGCCGGGTTGTGAATACTGCGTTAACACAGTGTTATTTTCCCGCAATAGACTGCGATGTGAGAAGTTGCGTTAAGCGATTTTGGCGATAGTTAACACACGTTCTTGAGAATATCCCCCTATGTCTTATATATAGGACAACAATCAGCATATTTTTGAAATGCAGGAATCAAAAAGATTATTAAGGAATACAAACCATTACCATTCTGAAATGTTGGCTAGGCAATTGGGGCTGGGGTCAAGCACACAGGCAACAGAGGTTGGGAGGAGCATGAGGCAAGCACACAGGCAATGGAGGGTGAGAAGGGTGAGTTGGAGGCAAGCATATGGGCAAAAGAGGGTGATTGGGAGGGGCTGGGTCCAGCTCATTTACAAGAGAGAGGAGGCTATGGGGGCTGGGTCAAGCACACAGGAAACAGAGGTTGGGAGGAGCATGAGGCAAGCACACACACAGTGGAGGTTTAGGTAGGGAGTTGGGGCAAGCACATGGACAATGGAGGTAGGGTAGGCATAAGAAGCAGGGAGGAGGTAAACAGAGGGGGTGCAGTATACATGGGAGGCAGCTGAAAAACACACGCACTTTTGTAAAGTGTGTTAACAGAAGATTCAAGTAGCGCCTGAAAAATGAGTAGTTGAACAACACAAGTAATGCGTCCATGTTCCAGGGAAGGGAAACACACACGAAGAGGAAGGAAGCCTTCAGAAGCTGACGAATAAGAAGCAAGCATAATGACACTGACATTGAATCCAACCAATGGTAATTAAAGGGTTTCCTCTAAGCCCCCCCCCGTGAGGTAATAAAAGGTCTAGTAAGAGGCAGTGTATGCGCTGTTTAGGCAATGACTAAAAAAGAACCCTTCACATGGCTCTAATAACTGAATTCCACTGAGGCAACATAGCAGCAGCCAGTTTACTGGTCAAAACTTCATACAACACAACAATCATCTGTAATAAACAACAAGTATTGCCATTGGCAACCGGTTTGACTTTAACATGCTAACGCAAGCAAACACAGGTATGCACAAACACAATACAGCCATTAATGGAAGCAGACCACGTCAAATGACCATATCGTGCACGGTGGACAGTCTTATACATAGCACAACAATCCTGTATTTCTGAAATGCAGAAATCAAAAAGATTATTAAGGAATACAAACCATTACTGACAACCAACCAACTTTAATTACTTTTATAGTCAATGTAAAAGAAAAGTTGACAGATATTTAGACCCCGATTGTCTTTTCTGGGTGGTCAGGGAGTAAAATGTAGACTCCTGTGCCTCCTTCTCATCACTCTATTATTTATGGAATGTTGATAGTAAAAACATTTTTTATAGAACTATTGCCTAAGGATCATATACAGAAATGTCATTCTAGTGGGTGTCTGCTTTCTAATATTAACTCCACTAGGGCCGTATTTTGTAAAACAATATTTTTTCAGATGACACTTAGGCCACAAACGTTTGGTACCACATCTCTACATCACAAGTATTATCTGTTTGGTAGTTTTAGTACCGGCATGGCACTGAGTGATTGAACCTGTACATGTCACACCTTCTGTGTCCAATCTCACACTTGCCAAGTATATCCCCTCAATGCCACTTCATGTATGTGGGTTATTCTGTGAAGGAGACAAGTTACAGAAGTACACGTGGGAAGTCCAGCAACTTTCACCACCCATTGGTCTTCTTGTTTTTGATGGTTGACCTGGAGGTTTTTGTCATAAGTCATTATTACACTTGTATATTGTTTTCCATACAAATAGGTGACCTCAATTTGGAAAGTTATTACTTTGCAGTAGCTAACACTAATACAAAAAAACACTGATTTGTTTTTTTCTTACTTTTTTCTGTGTGCTCCCCTAAGGCAACACAGAGACAGGGAGGGTGGGAAAAAAGGACTCAGGTCGGGGGAGATGACAAGCACAAAGAGATGGGGGACTGCAAGGACAGCAGAGGGTGGTCAGGAGGGGCTGGGGCAAGCAGATGGATAATGAAGGATATGTGGGGATGTGGAATCATGTTTTTCAGTCATGCCTGGAATCTATTTTGTCTTGCTGAATTCTCTGATATTCAATCATGGGAAGGTCTGTAGAACGTGCACAGCTTATATTTTGAACTTTGGTGAACTGATTTATTTGCTCAAGTAAACAGCTTCTAAAGCAAGGTTTGCTCACAGACAGCATATTAGCCCAGCAACAAGACCCTTAGGCACTGTTAGCACACCATGTATGGATGAGACAAAGTGTCTACCTCTGATTGGTTACTGCATTGCTAAAGCATGGAAAAAACACTACTGTCCCAATCTGGACACCTGGGAAGGATGTGAACACCACCACCACCCTGCAACATGGAGGTAGCATGCAATATTAGCTTCTTCTGATTGGCTCTGTTTCTAATAATTGTGTAACCTGAACTGTCTGTAGCATGGATACGTGATGTATCAGTCCATAGCTGCTGATAAAATCTCTTGTTCTTGTGACGTATAATGAAACGCCTTTTATGGTTTAGGTGCATAAAAGATTGTGTTGAACTTCCACAGTTCGGACATTTGATTTTTCCATGCCATCTGTTCCCGTATATATGTATAAATCTGTCTTTGAAATTCACCTGTGTCTCTGACCATTTTATTTAGCTTCCACAGGGAGGCCTGTGGGCAGTTACACAGGCATCAGAATGTTGGTGAGAGGGGTGCTGGCAACCACATGGACACTGGACCGGAGAGTCTGGGTCAAGCAGACAGACTACAGAAGGTGGTTGGTAGGATTGGGGGCAAGTTCACCCACTGTGGTGGGTGGGCTGCAGGGGTTGGTGCAAGCAGACAGACAGCAGAGTTTGGTGGGAGGATCTGGAGGCAATTGCACGTACAACTGAGGGTCTGACTAAGGGGCTAGAGGAGGAACACAGAGGGGGAGAATTGCCAAAGAGAGACAGCTGAAAAACACACACATACTTGTAGAGTGAATAAACAAAACAAGTAGAGTCTGAAAAAGAGCATTGGAAGGATACAAGAGCCAAGGTTCTCTGATCATAAACCCCCTGATTGGTTCAGTATTAGATCGCACCACTGTAAGTTGTTATTTTACTAATTAGCTTGCAAACATGTGTATAAAAGCCCTGGTTTAGGGGGTGAGCCAGGAGATTTTCCGAGATCCTGCAGATGCTCTGTCAGTTCATATTTTGACTTCTTTCTGAGACCTTGTCCATTTACTAGACTTTGCTGGTTCCCTTTACGGTGCACCTGGTTCCTTCTTCCCATTCATGCTCAGGAGTATTAAAGTGCTTTCAAGTTTGCTTCATAGATAGAGTTTGGGATTATTTACATTCTGTAGTTTGTATTGTGTGTTGCCTTCATAACGACTAATTGCGCTGAACCGCCTTTTCTAAATTCTGAATGATTCTTTTATTGAGTGTCCTAATTATTACTGATTTATAGATGTTATTTGATGAACCCCATGATAAGAAGCGGAGAGTCTGTGGTATCTCTATGTCTAGATCATGGGTGCTGGAGCAGAGCTATTTGGGGTAAATTTGGCACCAACCATGAGTGTAAGAATATGGGCTAAAATGTATATTCGCCTTGTCACTGATTAGTATGAGTGGGTGACTTGTAGAGGTCAATATAAGTTTGTAGCCATTATCACAGTTTATGAATTGAAAAAGTGCACAGGTGTCAACTGTCTTTATTTCATTTCCCATGAACTTTCAATTATTCCTGTAAAAAAAGAGTGCCAACTTTTACCTTACTACTAGATACACATTCCCCGAGATGCACCACTTTCTTTTTTGCTTTGTTTATCCTTTTAGTATAATGCGCTCAAAAATTAAAGAATGATATAATTCTATCCAAAAATTATTTTACAAAAAAGAAAGCTCCAATCTTTTTTATTTTTGAACATTAATAATTTGCCCATTCAATTTAGGGCTTGATTTATATATTGGCGGAGAGAGGACTCAGTCTCAATGGAAACGAAGGGACATATTTAGAAGGCCGTTTGCGTCACTCTTGCACCACGCAATGTGGTGCAAGAGCGACGCAAATTAAAAATGAGATTTATGAAGCCACGCAAGGCCCTTGGAGGCGTCATGAATCTTGAGTAATGCAATGCAGAGCAAATAGCTACTTTGCATTACTGGGCACCAGGGAGGCGTTTCCGTGGGTGCCCACAGCACCACATCCATGGATTACTGGGCACCAGGGAGGCGTTTCCGTGGGTGCCCACAGCACCACATCCATGGATTACTCGGCACCTGGGAGGCGTTTCCGTGGGTGCCCGCAGCACCACATCCATGGATTACTCGGCACCAGGGAGGCGTTTCCGTGGGTGCCCGCAGCACCACATCCATGCATTACTCGGCACCAGGGAGGCGTTTCCGTGGGTGCCCGCAGCACCACATCCATGCATTACTCGGCACCAGGGAGGCGTTTCCGTGGGTGCCCGCAGCACCACATCCATGGATTACTCGGCACCAGGGAGGCGCTTCCGTGGGTGCCCGCAGCACCACATCCATGGATTACTCGGCACCAGGGAGGCGTTTCCGTGGGTGCCCGCAGCACCACATCCATGGATTACTCGGCACCAGGGAGGCGATTCCGTGGGTGCCCGCAGCACCACATCCATGGATTACTCGGCACCAGGGAGGCGTTTCCGTGGGTGCCCGCAGCACCACATCCATGCATTACTCGGCACCAGGGAGGCGTTTCCGTGGGTGCCCGCAGCACCACATCCATGGATTACTCGGCACCAGGGAGGCGTTTCCGTGGGTGCCCGCAGCACCACATCCATGGATTACTCGGCACCAGGGAGGCGTTTCCGTGGGTGCCCGCAGCACCACATCCATGCATTACTCGGTACCAGGGAGGCGTTTCCGTGGGTGCCCGCAGCACCACATAAATGCATTACTCGGCACCAGGGAGGTGTTTCCGTGGGTGCCCGCAGCACCACGTCCATGGATTACTCGGCACCAGGGAGGCGTTTCCGTGGGTGCCCACAGCACCACGTCCATGGATTACTCGGCACCAGGGAGGCGTTTCGCGGTGCCCGCAGCACCACGTCCATGGATTACTCGGCACCAGGGAGGCGTCTCGTGGGTGCCCGCAGCACCACGTCCATGGATTACTCGGCACCAGGGAGGCGTTCCGTGGGTGCCCGCAGCACCACATCCATGGATTACTCGGCACCAGGGAGGCGTTTCCGTGGGTGCCCGCAGCACCACATCCATGGATTACTCGGCACCAGGGAGGCGCTTCCGTGGGTGCCCGCAGCACCACGTCCATGCATTACTCGGCACCAGGGAGGCGTTTCCGTGGGTGCCCGCAGCACCACATAAATGCATTACTCGGCACCAGGGAGGCGTTTCCGTGGGTGCCCGCAGCACCACGTCCATGGATTACTCGGCACCAGGGAGGCGTTTCCGTGGGTGCCCGCAGCACCACGTCCATGGATTACTCGGCACCAGGGAGGCGTTTCCGTGGGTGCCCGCAGCACCACTTCCATCGATTACTCGGCACCAGGGAGGCGTTTCCGTGGGTGCCCGCAGCACCACGTCCATGGATTACTCGGCACCAGGGAGGCGTTTCCATGGGTGCCCGCAGCACCACGTCCATGCATTACTCGGCACCAGGGAGGCGTTTCCGTGGGTGCCCGCAGCACCACGTCCATGCATTACTCGGCACCAGGGAGGCGTTTCCGTGGGTGCCCGCAGCACCACGTCCATGCATTACTCGGCACCAGGGAGGCGTTTCCGTGGGTGCCCGCAGCACCACGTCCATGCATTTCTCTGCACCAGGGAGGCGTTTCCGTGGGTGCCCGCAGCACCACATCCATGCATTACTCGGCACCAGGGAGGCGTTTCCGTGGTTGCCCACAGCACCACATCCATGCATTACTCGGCACCAGGGAGGCGTTTCCGTGGTTGCCCACAGCACCACATCCATGTATTACTGGGCACCAGGGAGGCAATTCCGTGGGTGCCCACAGCACCACATCCATGCATTACTCGGCACCAGGGAGGCATTTCCGTGGGTGCCCACAGCACCACATCCATGCATTACTCGGCACCAGGGAGGCGTATCCATGGGTGCCCACATCACCACATCCATGCATTACTGGGCACCAGGGAGGCGTTTCCATGGGTGCCCACAGCACCACATCCATGCATTACTCGGCACCAGGAGGCGTTTCCATTGGTGCCCACAGCACCACATCCTTGCATTACTGGGCACCAGGAGGCGTTTCCATTGGTGCCCACAGCACCACATCCATGCATTACTCTGCACCAGGGAGGCGTTTCCATGGGTGTGCACAGCACCACATCCATGCATTACTCGGCACCAGGAGGCGTTTCCGTGGGTGCCCACAGCACCACATCCTTGCATTACTGGGCACCAGGGAGGCGTTTCCATGGGTGCCCACAGCACCACATCCTTGCATTACTCGGCACCAGTAGGCGTTTCCTTTGGTGCCCACAGCACCACATCCATGCATTACTCGGCACCAGGGAGGCCTTTCCATTGGTGCCCACAGCACCACATCCATGGATTACTCGGCACCAGGGAGGCGTTTCCATGGGTGCCCACAGCACCACATCCTTGCATTACTCGGCACCAGGAGGCGTTTCCATGGGTGCCCACAGCACCACATCCATGCATTACTCGGCACCAGGAGGCGTTTCCATTGGTGCCCACAGCACCACATCCATGCATTACTCGGCAGCAGGGAGGCATTTCCATTGGTGCCCACAGCACCACATCCATGGATTACTCTGCACCAGGGAGGCGTTTCCATGGGTGCCCACAGCACCACATCCATGCATTACTCAGCACCAGGAGGCGCTTCCATGGGTGCCCACAGCACCACATCCATGCATTACTGGGCACCAGCGAGGCGTTTCCATGGGTGCCCACAGCACCACATCCATGCATTACTGGGCACCAGGGAGGCGTTTCCATGGGTGCCCACAGCACCACATCCATGCATTACTGGGCACCAGGGAGTCGTTTCCATGGGTGCCCACAGCACCACATCCATGCATTACTCTGCACCAGGGAGGCGTTTCCATTGGTGCCCACAGCACCACATCCATGTATTTTTACGTATTCCCAGATTTACCAGAAGTAGTAAACCTCGGAATGCAGCAAAAACCTATGCCTCCCCAGGTGAGGAGTAAAGAGGAGAAAAAGCCTCTTCCTGCACAAACACAATCCTCCTTATAATGCAGGCCCCCTTACACTACAATGCAAGGGTGCCTGTGTTGGCGGTAGGCAGCCAAAGGGTGCCAGAGCTGGGGAAAAGGCAGGAATATGCCATATTGACTTAAATATGGCTCGTTCCTTCCCTTTCCCAGCCACTTAGTGCAGCATAGCAAGGTGACTTGCTGCGCTGCACTGCATGACTTGGCCATAAATACGTCTCAGAGTTCTCTCCCCACCTACACAGTGATTTAGATGTGGCTGGACCTTATGTTTAGCCACGGCGGTGATTACTCTGTCACTGCAGTGACCAAACCCGGTGAGGTACAAACTTCTCTGACATCCTAATGGCTGGCAGAGAAGTGACCATATGTCTGTCTGCCCAAACAGGATGGGAGGACATATAGCTTTTTTTTAACTATCCATTACTGCCAGGCATACCCTGGTAGTGAGGGACAGTAACAAATTAAATGATTCCCCCTTTGCCATGGGAGAGGACCCCCTTGGAGCAGGGTACACTATTGCTTTTATTTTATCATGTTGATGGAGACCTGCACTAAACTGCATAATGTATTGACAAGAACCGCCATGGCTGTGTTTCCTGGCAATAGAAATGACAACCCTTTTGGAGGTTATTTCTAAATCTGGCAGGTGGCATTGTTCTCGGGGTGATGGAGTAATTTATTGTGTTGCCTAGGCTGTGAAAATGGTGTCCCACCAGTATTTAATTCTGACCCTTAATTTACTTCAATCAAGACAGACATTTAGGGACATATTTACTGAATCTTCATGCAATGCAGGGCAGTAAGCATATTTGCTGTGCTGGGCTGTGTGAATGTGAGAGAGCTAAACTGTGCCATATCTACTAAGATATGACTCGCTTGAGCTCTGCATCTGCACTGGCGCACTTGAGGCTGCCTAGCCCCACACTGGCACCCTTCCCACATGCTGCAAAGGTGCCTGCACTACAAGCAGGATTGTTTTTGAGTAGGAAGGTATACCTACCAGCATATAAGTATCCATAACAGAACCCTTACAGTACAAAATACTATGCATAGACTGGCTTTAAACCTTTTCCCTCTTTGTATGTGTGCTGTAAAGTGCAGCAAAAGTGCAAACTCGGAAAAGGAAGGAGAAATGAAAACCTTTCTCCTTCATTGCGGCTGCTTCCAATAGGCTCGGTTTTCTAATGCTAAACCCTGTCTACTTTATTTAGTAAATAGGGTTTAGCACCAGAAACCTCGGTGGTTGTATGGGAATGCCCATGAACCTCCCATGGTACGCTCCCTTGGTGCTAAGTACTGCATAGCAGCGCTATGCACTGCTTCATGTTACTTTTACGTTATTTCCAGTGCTGGAAAGTAAATCATAAAAAATGATTTTGCGTTGATTTGCGTCACTTTTGTGAGGCCAACACGGTGTACAATCCTAGCAAATCTCCACCTTAATTATACAGAAATTGTAATATCAGGATTCAAGGCACTGTTACTAACCCAAAAACCTTGAAAGAACACTTTTTTATATTAAAATTCCAAGAGCATTTTTTGAAGCACATACACAACCCAGCTCTCTGGCACAATCACTGCTTCCAATACCAACAGACCACACAAATCATATCCCCATCTACCTGGCCAAGGTCTGTTACAGAACATGTCCAATGTACGGCCTTATCTGCATTGTTAACAACATTGAATGCTTACTACTCTGCCTATTCCTCCACCCATTGTACTTTACATCTTAAAATTGAAGGCTCTGGCCTCAACAGCCCGTTTCCGCTAATTTACAAGGTGAACAGGATTCCTGCTGCATTCGGTCTCTGACAAGGAATGTCCTTCTTTACACTACCACTAACTTAGATAAGATTGCTTCACTCAACAAAATGAAGCTGAAATGGTCAAAGTCAAACTTGAAAAATGGTTCTTCAAAAATTATTTTCTTTTGAAAGCAATTGTCAGAACTGTAGGCAGATGATGGACAACCCATTCTGCTCTCCAATAAAACAGCTTGCCACATCCATGAGAGATGCTACAAAGCTGCCACATTCAATGGCACACTTCTAGTTTCATACTGTTAAAGCTGAAAAATCTTCAGAAGTACTATTCTGAGTCTACCAAGAACTGATAACGCACTCTTCTCTCACAGTTTAATCACCTTCTTCCGAACAACTCTGTGAAGACTTCTTGGTTTTTCCTCAAGTGAAAAAGTCCCCCAAGGTAGTTGTGGATGAGAAGGTCTAAGGTTTTCCATCAAGAAGGGGATTTTATATGTTGCTTCAGAGGACTAGAGATTTTGTAATTGAGGAAGCCATTCATGGTGCCTATTCTACACTAGTTACAATAATCATTAGATTAGTCAATGTGTCCCTGCTGACAGGTGACATTTCCAACAGCCGCATCATTATGTGTCTTCATAAGAAACCCTATACATACCCTAAAGAGATAAAAAAAAACACAGACTTATGTCTGGCTTACACACCATTACTAAAATTCTAGATGTGGCGGTCACCTCACAACATTCTGGTTACTTCAAGGGACATTGCCTCCTTTGTGACTCTTAGTCTGGCTTCAGATGTCAAAGGAGAACCATATCAGAAGTAATGAACATCAGGTAAGAACTTTCTCAGCCTAAGGCACCGATCTTTCTGGATTTGTCTGTATCCTTGGATAGAATTGATTGTAAAAATGTATTTTTAAATCTGGAGACCTACTCTGGGCTTAGAGGTGTTGAATCCCAATTGATCAAATGCTTCTTAGCCAACCGCACCCATGAGGTGAAACTTGGTTGACTTCTGCTTAGTAATCAAAATGACCAGATGCATTTCCGAAGGATCATCATTCTCCTAAACTCTTTGCAAAATGTCCAGGCCCCAACACAGGGATCCATAACAACTACAGTATTGCTTATGATAAATGTATGCCCATGAACCTTCAATACAGAACCGCTAAAGATCCAGAAAATTGTAGAAAAGTCCTTGACTCTCCCAATAAAAGTGCAACAATGAACAACAAAGAATTGATCTTGTCTCAAAATCATGAACACTGATATAATCCTTTTAGGCCTCAAGAAAAAAAACTCTAACCACTAGCTGGCTCCCAAGCCTCTGCCTGTCATTAAACCCTTCAAATTATGTCAGATTCTTGGCAGTTATCTTTGACAATGAATGTTCAATGCTGTGGACACAAACTTCTTTTTGATACTGTCACATACTTAGGATCCTCCCGCTACTTTAAACTGAAGGACACATTTCTTTCACCTTAGACTCCTCTCTAACTCATATTGGCTACTGTAATGTAGTCCCATGAGAAACTCTGGATCCAAATCATAAAGGGGTCGACATTGTAAGGGCTTTTACCACATTACTCTGGTCCATAAATAGCCAGAATGGTGGAAATGCTGATGGAAAAGATAATTCCCAAAAAGTTTTGGCGGATCATGCAGGACACCCTCATGGGATGGCCAATGAAAGTGAAGGGAGTGAGGAAGCAGAGCATGAGGGCGATGAGAAGCACATAGCTGAGTTCTCAATTGTTTGCTTTGACAATGGGTGTGTCTTGGTACTTCTTGAAGCTGCAGAGAACAAGTGTTGTCAGAACATACTGCATAAACATCTTATCCTACGCTGAGAACACTACGAAGACCAACTTCCACAACTGCATGAAGAACTTCACGGCCTAGATGAAGGAGAACTGCCTGAAGCTCAACACAGACAAAATTGAAGTACTGTTCTTTGGCAACCATATCTCCCTCTGGACCAACACCGGGTGGCTCGCGAAACTCGGACCCACCACTACAACTAATGACCATGCCTGCAACCTCAGCATCATTGTGAGAAGTTGGCCTGGTATATGCTGTCCACTAATTATAGTGGGCACCTTGCACTAGTCCAAACAACCCCTTATTGGAGATAGGTTAAAGACAACCTTCATTGAAAGCTATCCTAGTGGTAGCTATGGAGAGCAGCCGTAAGGCTAAGTCTTGAAGGAATGTAAAGCAGCTTGTTTTACCAGTCTATAATCTCTTGAGTGACCAAATGAAAGAGGACCACACCAGGTATATATTGAAAATATATGTATTTATTGCTAAACACACCCCTCTAGTCTCTTTATGAGGCTAGAGTTTGAAGTACATAAGTTATAAGTTATTTAAACACAGTAATAGCACAAATACACGTTTGGGCCCTAGGGGCGTACCAAACCATATACCAATAAAGTGGTATAAGAACCATGACTGAGCTAGACACAAGGCCTAGAGCCTGTAGAAGTGCTTGGACCACAAGGAACCACCCAAGGTAGTGACACAGGGGACCCACGGGGGACGCGTGCAGTGTATGAACACAGCCACGAACCACCGTTAACTTCTATAGGGAAAGTCGCGATTAGAATTTAAAAGAAAAGGGACACTTAGAGGAGGACTTGGAGCTAACCCCTTTAGAACTAGGTCGTTCTAGAGTCTATACCCATGGGAGCACCGGAGTACTCGAGTTACCTCACCCAGGGAAGCCGGGTGCATAGGTGTCTTTCGGGGTCGGGTTTCGTCGTCGTTTACTATGGCGATCTGCTGCAAAGTGCTGCTGGTGACCAAGTCGAAAGTGTTCGGGTGGATCCAAAGGTGGATCGAAGATCTGAAGAACCTGAAAGCAGAGGGGACAGAGTCTGGGTCACTAGCCAGTGACCAGGAAGGCGATGAGCGAATGCCCACCGATGTCGGGTGCTTCAGGTAGGTTGATGGTGGTCTTGACTCTTCAGCCACGAGGTCCAGGAGGCGTCGATGACGACCAGGAGCTGGATTCGAGCTGTCCCTTGACGTCTGTCGCTTGCTGAGGTGTCGGCGACCGGATTGGACCCAACAAGCCTTGGCAACGGCAAGTCTCGTGGAAATGGAAGAAGGACAATGTTGCAGACCAGCAAGGTCTGTGGGACTCACCCAGCGAAGGTAAGTCAGGTCACACCTGGAGCAACTAGGGAGCCCAAGCACAAAAATATTGGCCTTCGGGAGGGCCTACTAGCCAACAGACTAGCGACTGCAAAGGAGCCTCGAGTCGATGCACGTGGAGCTGGCTCACAGGACACTCGTGGAGTGGAGGCCAGTGATCTTCGGTCCAGTTGGTGCTGGAGGCTGGGGATGCTCGGAGCCCAAAGCATGACTTCGTGGGAGACCCAGAAGAGGATGCACTTGCAAATGCGTTCGGTGTCCAGGGGTCACGGTTCCATATTACCCACGACAGCTACGGGCCTCAACTTTGCTGGGGACTCAGGGCAGCCTCGGGGAAGTCTGGAAATCCACATCTGGTGATGCAAAGACTTAAGTGTCCGACGGGAGCTTCAGCGATGCAGACCGGACAATTGCTTCTTTGGTGCCTGCCAAGCAGGGGAGTCACTCCTTGACCCCAAGGGAGATTCTTCAGTCCTCTAATATTGAAGTAGAGTGTCGAAGGTCCAGGATTCTGTGTCAGAGTTTCGTCCAGGTTAATCTAAAGTCCTAAGGACTGGGGTCCCATACTTATACTAAGGTAGGGGGTTGGACATACTCTGTGGACCCACCTATGGGAGGGTCAGGGCAGAGGGGTGGTTACACCCCTTTCCCTTTGTCCAGTTTCGCGCCAGAGCAGGGGCTGGAAGCCCCTGATCCGGTGTGAACTGGGGTATGCACAGGGACACCAAATGTGCCCCCAGTGCAGGACTTCAAATCACCAGAGAGTGCTCCCGCCCAGCCCCAATACACACTATCCTGTCTGGGGAGGTGGTCACACCTCCCTGGGACATGAAACCTATTGTCCAGGCCTCCCCTGTCGGAGTTTCGGTCAGCAGCAGGAGGCCAGACTCATGTCTGTGGCAGCGGCATCCATTTTGTGATGCCAGGGCTCTGGAAAGTCAGTACCGGGTATACCGGTGTGTACATGTCTTTCCCTCTAGAAGGGTGGAATGCTACCCCCGCCGCCAGAACTGGCGGGGGGGTAGTATTCCAAGATGTTTGACACCAAACACAACATGTTTCCGTGCAGCAATCCCAAAGTTAGCATTTTAACGCAAGGTTATAATGCGCTTAAGAGTATATGGTCAGGCTGCACTACAAACAGCATCAGAGAAGGGTCTCTGAACGCTGCAGAGGGGCCCTGCTCATGCAGGGGCACCCTCTCACATAGGAACCACGCACTCTGCCTTCAGGATTGATAAGGCCTGCCATAGGAGTGACTTATAGGTTTATATGTGTGTATGTATGTAGTGATATAGGTAGCCTATATCACAGTAAGGGGTGCATGCACCACCTTACCCAGGCTGCAGTAGCAGACCTGTGGTGTCAGTTTGGATGGCCTTCCAGGGGTGGCACAATACATGCTGCAGCCCCTGGTAGGCCTCTGAGGTACCTATGCCCTGGGTACATAGTATACCATATACTAGGGACTTATAAGGGCACTCCAGATTCCAATCAGAGATGTGCCTAAGGCACATGGAAACCATTTTAAAGAGGAAGCAGCTAGGCTAGGGTTCTGATTAGCAGGGCCCCAGCCAGACTAAGGTCGAAAAACAGTGAAGCATCAGCAAAAAGTGGGGGTATCCATGTGAAGCAGATCCTATTCTCATACACAACCCCCCCCAAACATAGGGACATTAAACTAACCTTGCTCAGTTAAGTCTTCATGTTCTAAGTGGAAGTACCTAGAGAGTCCATCTGCATTGGCATGGTTACTCCCAGGTCTATGTTCCACTGTGAAGTCCATCCCCTGTAGGGAAATGGACCACCTAAGCAGTTTGGGGTTTTCACCCTTCCTTTGTTTTAGCCATAAGAGGGGCTTATGGTCTGTTTGAACAAGGAAGTGAGTACCAAACAAGTATGGCCTCAACTTCTTCAGAGCCCAGACCACAGCAAAGGCCTCCCTCTCAATGGCTGACCAACGTTTCTCTCTAGGGGTCAGCCTTCTGCTAATAAAAGCTACTGGCTGATCCTGACCTTCATCATTCAATTGTGACAGTACAGCCCCTACCCCAAATTCAGATGCATCAGTTTGAACAATGAACTTCTTGGAGCAATCAGGACTCTGTAGAATGGGAGCAGTGCACATGGCCTGCTTCAGGTCATCAAATGCCTTTTGACAGCTAACTGTCCACTGAACCTTTTTGGGCATTTTCTTGGAAGTTAAGTCATTCAGGGGTGTCACTATTGATCCATACCCCTTGACAAATCTCCTATAGTACCCAGTCAGGCCTAAGAAGGCTCTCACCTGAGTCTGGGTAGTTGAAGCAGTCTAGTCCATGATGGTCTGGATCTTGCTCTGCAGTGGTTGAACCTGGCCTCCACCCACAAGGTGGCCCAGGTACACAACCTGACTCTGCCCTATCTGGCACTCTGGTGGCCTTGATAGTCAGGCCTGCTTTCTGCAGGGCCTGTAAAACATTTCTGAGGTGGACCAGGTGATCCTCCCAGGTGGAGCTAAAGACAGCAATATCATCTAGATATGCTGCACTATAGGCTTCCAGACCTGTAAGGACTGTATTCACCAACCTCTGAAAAGTGGCAGGTGCATTCTTCAGACCAAAGGGCATCACCACAAATTGATAATGCCCACTAGGGGTTGAGAATGCTGTTTTTGGCTTTGCATCATCAGCTAGTCTGATCTGCCAGTAGCCAGCTGTCAGGTCAAATGTGCTTAGATACTTGGCTGATGCCAAAGTGTCTATTAGCTCATCTGCCCTAGGTATTGGATGGGCATCAGTCCTAGTGACTGCATTGAGACCCCTGTAGTCCACACAAAACCTCATCTCTGTTTTCCCACCATTGGTGTGAGGTTTTGGCACAAGGACCACTGGACTAGCCCAAGGGCTATCTGAGGGTTCAATAACTCCCAACTCCAACATTTTCTGGACTTCTGTCCTGATACAGTCCCTGACATGGTCAGGTTGCCTATAAATCTTATTTTTAATTGGCAGACTGTCCCCAGTGTCCACTTCATGAGTGCACCAGGTGGTCTGACTGGGTGTCAGTGAAAACATGTGTCTGAACTGATTGAGCACCTGTCTGCAATCAGTCTGCTGCTGGGTAGTGAGGCTGCCTGCCAAGGCTACACCATCCACTGACCCATCATCAGGGTTCTGTGAGAGCAGGTCAGGGAGTGGGTCACTCTCTTCCTCCTGTCCTCATCAGTAGCCATGAGCAAGCCCATGTCTGCCCTGTCCACATATGGTTTTAACCTGTTGACATGGAGAACCCTGTGGGGACTCCTGGGTGTTCCTAGGTCTACTAAGTAGGTAACCTCACCCTTCTGTTCAACAATGGTATGGGGTCCACTCCATTTGTCTTGGAGAGCTGCTGGGGCCACTGGCTCCAACACTCCACACCTTCTGTCCTGGCTGGTAAACAGTCAGTACAGCCTTTGGTCATGCCAGGCTTTTTGAAGTTCCTGGCTAGCCTCAAGGTTTTTAGTTGCCTTTTTCATGTACTCAGCCATCCGGGAGCGGAGACCAAGTACATAGTCCACTATGTCTTGCTTTGAGGGCTTGAGAGGTAACTCCCATCCTTCCTTCACCAAGCACAATGGACCCCTGACAGGGTGACCAAACAAAAGTTAAAAAGGGCTGTAGCCAACCCCTTTGAGGCACCTCCCTGTATGCAAATAAAAGGCAGGGCAAGAGTATGTCCCATCTTCGCCTAAGCTTTTCTGGGAGCCCTTTAATCATGCCCTTCAAGGTTTTGTTGAATCTCTCAACTAAACCATTGCATTGTGGGTGATAGGGTGTGGTGAACTTGTAAGTCACTCCACACTCCTTCCACATTGCTTTCAAGTATCCAGACATAAAGTTAGCACCCCTGTCTGATACAACCTCCTTAGGGAAGCCCACTCTGAGAAAATTCCCAGGAGGGCCCTTGCCACCACAGGTGCTGTAGTGGTCCTAAGGGGAATAGCCTCTGGGTACCTGGTGGCATGATCCACTAACACCAGGATAAACCTGTGCCCAGATGCTGTTTGGGGATCCATGGGACCAACAATGTCAATCCCTACCCTTTCAAAGGGAACCCCCACCACAGGTAGTGGTATCAGGGGGGCCTTTGTAGTGCCACCTGCCTTGCCACTGGCCTGGCAGGTTACACAGGAGCGACAAAACTCCTTGGTGTCTTCAGACATATGGGGCCAGTGAAAGTGATGGACAAGTCTGTCCCAAGTCTTGTTCTGGCCCAGGTGACCTGCTAAGGGAATATCATGGGCTAGGGTCAATAGGAAGCCCCTGAACTTCAGAGGTATAACCAACCTCCTCGTAGCACCAGGCTTGGGGTCTCTACACTCTGAGTACAAGAGTCCATCATCCCAATACACTGTATGGGGACCACTAGCTTTCCCAGCAGCCTCAGCAGCAGCTTGCTGTCTCAGGGGTTCAAGAGAGGGGCAGCTCTGCTGCTCCTGGCTCAGATCTGCCCTGGAAGGGCCCCCTGTCCCCAAGAACTCAACCTGGTCAGGTTCAAGCTCCTCTGGGACAGTTCCTTCCTCAGGACTGAGATCATCCCCTCAAGGGACTGATCTTCCTTCTGAGCCAAGGGGGAAGGCACTGCCTTTACCCTACTACTCCTCTTCTTGGAGGGCACTTGGTCCATTATTCCAGAATCCAAGGCCTGTTCAGTGCTAGACATTTTGGCTTGTGACCTGGTCACAGCAAACACATCTGCAGGGATCCCCAGCATTTCTGCATGGGTCCTGAGCTCCACTTCTGCCCAAGCTGAAGTTTCTAAGTCATTGCCAAACAAGCATTAAACGGGTAGGTCTGCACTTACCACAACCTTCTTAAGGCCAGTTACCCCTCCCCAGGAGAAGTTAACAACTGCCAGAGTATGGTCTGTTCTGACGTTGCTAGCATTGGTCACTTGGTACATTTCACCAAGTATAATCTGCCCAGGATTCACAAGGTCTTGTGTCACCATGGTGACACTTGCCCTTTTGTCCCTAAATGCCAAAGCCTCTCTTCCATTGATTAAGGGCAGTTGTCTGTACTTGCCCAGATTACTGGGACTCACAGAGGAGGTCATATCCATGCCTCCATCACAGACTAGGACAGCCTGAGTGAGTTCTCTGACTAGGTCAGAGCTCATCTCTTTACCCAGGGTCAACCCTACTAAACCCTTGGCTTGTGTAGTCCCACCACCAACTGTAACTGCACTAGGGGGAGCAGGTGCCTTAGGGGCATTGGTGGGAGCTGGAGTAGAGTCTTTGGACTTGGTGCAATCACTGGTCCAGTGGGTCTTTTGCTTACAGACCTTGCACCATGGTTTCCTTTGGCATTTCCCTTTGGTAGACTGTGAATCCCCACCTGAAGAAGTTTTTTGGGGGCTTGATAAGACTTTTGATCTTTACCCTTCTCCCCACCCTTATCAGAGGTTTTCGAATCTTGCTTCTTAGGGTCACCACCTTGGTTCTGTACCTTCTGCTTCACCCTGGTTCTGACCCATTTGTCTGCCTTCTTTCCCAATTCTTGGGGAGAGGTCAGATCAGAGTCTACCAGGTGCTGATGCAACAGCTGATTTTGACAGTTATTAAGAATCTGCTCCCTCATGATCAGGTTGTACAATCCAGTGAAGTCACATACCTTACTGCCCAATAACCAACCTTCCAGAGCCTTGGCAGAACAATCAACAAAGTCCACCCAGTCTTGAGTCTGTGCTTTTGGGTATCCCTGAACTTTAACCTGTATTGTTCAGTGGTTAGGACAAACCCATCAATTAGAGCACTCTTCAAGACTTTGTAATTATCAGCATCCTCCTCTCTAACAGTGAGGAGCTTGTCTCTACCTTTGTCTGCAAAGGAGAGCCACAAGATTGCTGCCCACTGATCCTGAGGGACCCTCTGTACTTTACAGGCCCTCTCTAGAGCAGTTATCCATTTGTGGATGTCATCCCCACTCTGGTAGGGAGGGACAATCTTGCTCAGGTTTCTATGGTCATAAGACCTTTCCCTATCTTTGGGGAAACTGCTGCCACCATGGGACTCTAGTCCCAACTTTTGTCTCTCTCATAGAGATCTAGGGACTCCTGTCTATAGCCAATTGCTGTTTTCTGAGTTCCAGCTGAGTTTGCTCATACTGAATCAGTCTCTTTCTCCTCTCATGAGAGGATTCCCTCCTATGAGAGGAGACAGAGGTCCCTATTGAGGTGTCAGAGTGGTTAGACTCCTGAGAAGGAGACCTAGACCTTCTTGGCACACTCAGAACTCTTCCTGGGGGACAAAGGGGAAGTCAGTCTGATCCTCCTCCTCCTCCTCCTCCTCAGGAGGAATTGGGTTTTCCAGGACAAGGTCATTTTCACCTTCCTGGCCAGTTTCAGAGGGGAGGGCCTGGGCTTCTTCACCCCTGGCCCCTTCCTTATCTTCTGCCCCACCCTCTTTGCCTACCCCTTCAGACCCTAGGGGCCTGCTGAGATCGCTTAGCTAGTAACACCTCCCTGAGGTGTTGGGTGCTGGCACTTTTGCCTGCCTTCAACTTCCTAGTATTGCATAATGCTCTCAATTCCAAGAATGGGAGTTTATCATACTTGGAGGGAAGAAGCCCACTGGCTTCTGGAAAGGACTCACTGGGTCCTGGCTTTGAAGACATTACTAGTGAGGTGTGGTGTATGCACTCCCTACTCTAGTGTGGCCTACTAAACTCTCTTGAGTTGTAGAAAGGGTGTGCTATCCCTTAACACACAACTATAAGTTCAGTAGAACTTACTGTATTACTAAGCTTGATTTATATGTACCTTAGGTACCCTTAGTGGTTTTCTGTTGATCAATTCAATTGAGATTATCTGGTAAAACAATAGCAAGCTGGAATCCCACATGCTGCACACCAATGTGAGAAGTTGGCCTGGTATATGCTGTCCACTAATTATAATGGGCACCTTGCACTAGTCCAAACAACCCCTTATTGGAGATAGGTTAAAGACAACCTTTATTGAAAGCTATCCTAGTGGTAGCTATGGAGAGCAGCCTTCAGGCTAAGTCTTGAAGGAATGTAAAGCAGCTTGTTTTACCAGTCTATAATCTCTTGAGTGACCAAATGAAAGAGAACCACACCAGGTATATATTCAAAATATATGTATTTATTGCTAAACACACCCCTCTAGTCTCTTTATGAGGCTAGAGTTCGAAGTACATAAGTTATAAGTTATTTAAACACAGTAATAGCACAAATACACGTTTGGGCCCTAGGGGCGCACCAAACCATATACCAATAAAGTGGTATAAGAACCACGACTGAGCTAGACACAAGGCCTAGAGCCTGTAGAAGTGCTTGGACCACAAGGAACCACCCAAGGTAGTGACACAGGGGACCCACGGGGGACGCGTGCAGTGTATGAACACAGCCACGAACCACCGTTAACTTCTATGGGGAAAGTCACGATTAGAATTTAAAAGAAAAGGGACACTTAGAGGAGGACTTGGAGCTAACCCCTTTAGAACTAGGTCGTTCTAGAGTCTATACCCATGGGAGCACCGGAGAACTCAAGTTACCTCACCCAGGGAAGGCGGGTGCATAGGTGTCTTTCGGGGTCGGGTTTCGTCGTCGTTTACTATGGCGATCTGCTGCAAAGTGCTGCTGGCGACCAAGTCGAAAGTGTTCGGTGGATCCAAAGGTTTATCGAAGATCTGAAGAACCTGAAAGCAGAGGGGACAGAGTCTGGGTCACTAGCCAGTGACCAGGAAGGCGATGAGCGAATGCCCACCGATGTTGGGTGCTTCAGGTAGGTTGATGGTCATCTTGACTCTTCAGCCACGAGGTCCAGGAGGTGTCGATGATGACCAGGAGCTGGATTCGAGCTGTCCCTTGATGTCTGTCGCTTGCTGAGGTGTCAGCGACCGGATTGGACCCAACAAGCCTTGGCAACGGCAAGTCTCGTGGAAATAGAAAAAGGACAATGTTACAGACCAGCAAGTTCTGTAGGACTCACCCAGCGAAGGTAAGTCAGGTCACGCCTGGAGCAACCAGGGAGCCCAAGCAGAAAAATATTGGCCTTCGGGAGGGCCTACTAGCCAACAGACTAGCGACTGCAAAGGAGCCTCGAGTCGATGCACGTGGAGCTGGCTCACAAGACACTCGTGGAGTGGAGGCCAGTGATCTTCGGTGCAGTTGGTGCTGGAGGCCGGGGCTACTCGGAGCCCAAAGCACAACTTCGTGGGAGACCCAGAAGAGGATGCACTTGCAAATGCGTTCGGTGTCCAGGGGTCACAGTTCCACATTACCCACGACAGCTACAGGCCTCAACTTTGCTGGGGACTCAGGGCAGCCTCGGAGAAGTCTGGAAATCTATGTCTGGTGATGCAAAGACTTAAGTGTCCGACGGGAGCTTCAGCGATGCAGACCGGACAATTGCTTCCTTGGTGCCTGCCAAGCAGGGGAGTCACTCCTTGACCCCAAGGGAGATTCTTCAGTCCTCTAATATTGAAGTAGAGTGTCGAAGGTCCAGGATTCTGTGTCAGAGTTTCATCCAGGTTAATCTAAAGTCCTAAGGACTGGGGTCCCATACTTATACTAAGGTAGGGGGTTGGACATACTCTGTGGACCCACCTATGGGAGGGTCAGGGCAGAGGGGTGGTTACACCCTTTCCCTTTGTCCAGTTTCTCGCCAGAGCAGGGGCTGGAAGCCCCTGATCCGGTTTGAACTGGGGTATGCACAGGGACACCAAATGTGCCCCCAGTGCAGGACTTCAAAGCACCAGAGAGTGCTCCCGCCCAGCCCCAATACACACTATCCTGTCTGGGGAGGTGGTCACACCTCCCTGGGACAGGAAACCTATTGTCCAGGCCTCCCTGCTGGAGTTTCGGTCAGCAGCAGGAGGCCAGACTCGTGTCTGTGGCAGCGGCATCCATTTTGTGATGCCAGGGCTCTGGAAAGTCAGTACCGGGTATACCGGTGTGTACATGTCTTTCCTCTAGAAGGGTGGAATGTTACTCCCGCCGCCAGAACTGGCGGGGGGTAGTATTCCAAGATGTTTGACACCAAACACGACATGTTTCCGTGCAGCCATCCCAAAGTTAGCATTTTAACGCGAGGTTATAATGCTCTTAAGAGTATATGGTCAGGCTGCACTACAAACAGCATCAGAGAAGGGTCTCTGAACACTGCAGAGGGGCCCTGCTCATGCAGGGGCACCCTCTCACATAGGAACCACACACTCTGCCTTCAGGATTGATAAGGCCTGCCATAGGAGTGACTTATAGGTATATATGTGTGTATGTATGTAGTGATATAGGTAGCCTATATCACAGTAAGGGGTGCATGCACCACCTTACCCAGGCTGCAGTAGCAGACCTGTGGTGTCAGTTTGGATGGCCTTCCAGGGGTGGCACAATACATGCTGCAGCCCCTGGTAGGCCTCTGAGGTACCTATGCCCTGGGTACATAGTATACCATATACTAGGGACTTATAAGGGCACTCCAGATTCCAATCAGAGATGTGCCTAAGGCACATGGAAACCATTTTAAAGAGGAAGCAGCTAGGCTGGGGTTCTGATTAGCAGGGCCCCAGCCAGACTAAGGTCGAAAAACAGTGAAGCATCAGCAAAAAGTGGGGGTACCCATGTGAAGCAGATCCTACTCTCCTACAATCATCTTAGACAGCAAACTGACCATGAAACAACAGATCAACACTGTCTCAACAGCCTACTTCCACACTCTCTGCATGCTCTGAAGAATCTTGAAATGGCTCCCCACAATCACCAGGAAAACAGTCATGCAAGTCTTAATCAACAGTCGTCAGGACTACGGCAATGCACTGTATGCAAGTACCACCAGAAAACTCATGAGAAGGCTCCAGACAATACAGAACTCAGTGGCCATACTGATCCTCACCCTGCCCAAAAGGACCCACATCACCCAGGAGCTGAGTGACCTCCACTGGATCGCCATCCAAAGAACATGCCAATCAAAACTACTGGCCCACGCCTTCAAAGCCCTCCATGACCAAGGACCAGCATACATGAACCACTGCCTGAACTTGCACAAACCATCCAAAAGGATTTGCTCTGCCTCCTTCATCCTGGCACAGACACTGCGCATCAGCCGTAGCCACAGCAGAGAAAGCTTCTTCTCCCACCTCGCTGCCAAGTACTGGATCGCCCTCCCCCTGCACCTCTGAACATCTCCCTCACTGACGGACTTCAGGAAGAAACTCAAGACTTGGCTTTTTGACTAGCCCAGTATCCAAGTGCCTGGATATCCTTACAGGTGATAAGCTGTGTGGTATAAGTACCGTTTGATTGATTGATTGAGAGTGATTAGGGAAAGGAGGCTGGTGAGGCATGAAAGTCTGATTTCCAAAGGATTCTCAAGGGGGAGGAACTGAAGAGTTGTTGGATTACATCGGGTTTGTTCTTCATTGGGCCAGTGGTCTTCAGGACAAGGCCAGTAGTCACGGGAATCTGAAGAAAAGAAGGGATTTGGTTACTGATTACAATCTCTGTACTTAGGAAGTCTTAAATTGATGTTAGGGAGAAAGAGTAGCTTTTGTGTGCCAAAGAATTATCTCTGAGTTGTTTTTTCTGTGGCCCCTTGGAGGAAAAAGAGATGGGTCTCATTAGCCTCCCTAATGCAAGCTACTTTAAGGAGGAGGTACAGCCTGGAGATTCACAGACCTACAAGAGATGCTATTAGGGTGATTTTATGTGAAGCAGTTCCTGACTAGTACTGAAAGTAATCGACTACAACAAGATATATCTACAAATGAATATCATATGTTATCTCAATATATTAAAAAAAGTAATTAGCACAATAATAATTAAAGCGTTAGTACAGACATGCATTAGAAAGTTGAATGTGAAAACTATTCCTAATTCATAAAACCTTATCACACCTAACTAAAATTCCCCATGATGCACTGCTGTGATGGAGAGATGTACCCATGTCCCCTCATACCTTTCCCTGCACATCTTCTCCAGGCTAAACAAAGCCTGTTAGTTTGAAGGCAGTCCAGGTCTCTGGGTATTGCTTGTTGTTCCTTCGGAATGCTTCCTGACACAGTGACTCACACTTTCCATTTGCTATCAGCACCATATTTATGTTTCTCCTTATAAAACCTATGCATACCCTGAGGAGCTAACAAACAACAGACTGATGTCTCACCCTGCCCAAAAGTTGGTGCCAAGATGGCCGACAGGTGAGGAGCTCCGCCCGGGAGCTCCCGGCCAGGGATTGCCTTTATGGCTCAAATCCCCTAATTTCTACCCCCTCCTGGTCCCTTTTACTCATCTGGTGGTCGCTCTTAGACAGCGGTCACCGTCTCTCCTTTTTACCCCATTTCTGGACTCTTGAAGGTCGGATGTAATCAGGATCACTACTCGAACTGGCGGAGCCCGAGCAACATGGCCGATGCCTGGTGAAGCTGCATCGACAGCTATAGGGGAGATTGGCTCCGGCACACCGCCTTGGCCGTCACCTACCCAGCCGGACATCAGACATAGGTCTCGTCATTTCTCCGCTGCTGTCTCCTTCCTCCCCCTATCCTCCAATGAATCGTTAATGGTCGGCTGTCGAAGGAGCCAGTCTCGGCGGTGTTAATCCTGCGTGGAGTTCCCTGGACGGCTGGTGAGGAGCTGGGACGAGGTTCATCCCTCCTGATCATCCCCCAGCCTTTCCGGGCCTGACTGCAGCTTCTTGCCCTACTGCCTGCCCTCCTGCTTCACTTCCTGTGGGACATCAGGGACCCGTGAATCCTATCCAGGTACGGGTGTGCAGTGGTGGTGAGCTTTTATGGCATTGTGGCGCGACGCCCCGGGCTTTTCCTTACCTTCTGAGCCTGGGAGGCACACCCCCCCGGACTACGCCGCTGCCTCCCTTTCTCCAAAACTGCTCCCTAACTCCCAGGCAGACTTCCCCGGACCTACAACGTGTGGATCATTGACACCGATGCCCCGCGGTCCAGAGCCTGTCCACACATACGGCTACATTCTACATCTTTCCGCCCTCCTTTGGTTATGTGGCTGCGTCCCCCCTCCGACTCTACTCGATGGAAGTCAGCTCTCTTGGCTTTTTGGGTTTTTGACTTTTGTGCATCCCGCCATTTTGGGATGGTTTCCATCAATACCCATCTTGTTGACCTTTGTCCATTCCTTTTTACAGCTGGATTCCTCCTGGCAATTCACAAACGTTTTCTCTTTTTTTGCTGGACTGCCTTAACTCCAACTCCCTCTCAGGTTCCCTTCTCTCTTCTCACCTATCACAGACTCCGATTCTTGTCCCCCTTTACCTTCTCTGCCCCTTATGATTTGCCATTTACTTTGTAATCACTGTGTAACTAATGTTTAAATTATTGTACTTTGCAACTCGCTGTACCTTATGTAAAGCGCTCTGATACCTCGGGGTCTATCCAGCGCTATATGAAACTCACTAAATAAAAATAAATAAATGTCTAGCTTCCACACCATTACAAAAATTCTAGATGTGGTGGTCACCTCACAATATTCTGGTTACTTCAAGAGAAATTGCCTTCTCTGTGAAGGAGAACCATATTAGCAGTAATGAACATTGGGGACAAACTCTCTCAACCAAAGACACAAATCCTTCTGGATTTCTCTGCAGCTTTTGATACAGTTGACTGTAAAATTTTGTTTTCACATCTGGAGTCCTAGTCTAGGTTAAGAGGTGTTGAATCCCAATTGATCAAATTCTTCTTAGCCAACAGCAACTATAAGGTGAAACTTGGTTGACTTCTGCTTATCATCAATATGACCAACGGCGTTTCCGAAGGGTCCTCCCTCTCCTAAACTCTCTTCAACATAAACATGCCCCCCTACAGGGATCCACAACAACAAAAGTATAGTTATCATACATTTATGCCCCTGGACCCTAAATACAGAATCAATAAAGAT
Organism: Calotriton arnoldi; assembly: GCA_963921515.1. Lineage (NCBI taxonomy): Eukaryota > Metazoa > Chordata > Amphibia > Caudata > Salamandridae > Calotriton > Calotriton arnoldi. The sequence goes on along the minus strand of CAWUFW010015559.1, from coordinate 77,305 downwards.
CCGAGAAAAATTGTAGAAAAAGTCCTTGACTGTCCCAATAAAAGTGCAAAAATGAACAACAAGGAATTTATCATGCCTCAAAATCATGAAAACTGAGACAAACTTTTTAAGCCTCAAGAAGAAAAGAGACTCTAACCACTAGCTGGCTCCCAAGCCTCTGCCTCCTATTAAACCCTTCTAAATATGTCAGGTACTTGGCAGTTATCTTTGACAATTAATGCTCTTTCTCCTTTCAGGTCAATGCTGTGGCCACAACCTTCTTTTTGATATTGCCACATACTTAGGATACTCCCACTACTGTAAACTGAAGAGCAAATTTCTTTCACCTTAGCCACCTCTCTCTCTTGTATCCGCTACTGTAATGTATTCACATGACAAACTCTAGATCCAAATCCTAAAGGGCTCAACATCTGAAGGGCTCTTACAATATCACTCTGGTTCATAAATGTTTCCACTGACTGCCCAATCAAACAAATAATTGGATGTTATACCCTTTCCTTGGTTCATAAAGCCTTCCATGGAGTCGCCACCTTAGATGAAGCATCTCAACATTGTGTCTCAACTACCATGCCAAACCTTTTGAGAGAAGATCACTGCAGCAACAAGGCTGTGCCCTTTAGGGCTCTTTCCCAGTGCATCTTCACCAGGAAATCTATTGAAAAGCATGACACAGATCTCCTTAAGACCCTTTTTGCTAATTTTTGATTCTGTTGCAAAACACCGCAGAGAAAATTCAAACAGTATTCATTCACATCATTTAAACATATTATTTGTGACTACGATATGACTACATGAAATCTCTAGACCAGTTCCAAACCTTTGGGACCCACTAGACTGCTCAATCAAGGGTCTGTACCAAGAGAAGAGAACATGTGAAGTGGTTGTGACCATTGACACATATGTTAACCACTTCACATATTTTTGAGGTAAAAACTACTCTTTATTCCAAGACTAGAACTAGAACTCAAGACTCTGAACTCATATTATCTATCACCCACTGGGTGATAATCATGTATTCATTCAACAAGTGACCAAACTCATCACTGGTAAAAAAAAATAGTGTCCTTTAATACCATCTTCTTAGGCAATTGAATATCTACTGGAATGACCTTAAGCATTCTTATGACTCTCAAACGAATACCATTGCGAATAAAAGCAGCATGCCACACCTTTGTAGGATCCCCACACATTTGAAAAGGTCCATCCAGGACTTCTTATAATAAAGGATGGTGTTCTGATGACTAAACCCCTTACTGGATGACAAGACAGACATTACTCTTTTCTCCCACATAACAAAAGTTATGATTGATGAGCATGGACAAATAATAAAAAATGGATGAAAGAATGTGAATTATTAATTGGGGTGAAGGACTTAGATGTTGATGTGTGTGATTAGTTATGGTTCTCCCAAGGTCTGGTAGTTCAACATTTTTGTAAGTCCAAATTATTTAGAGAGCTCACAATATGTTTTTCGGGATACCACTAAAGCTCCCAGAATCTCAGAGATAGCACTTAGGGGTCAGGACTCACTCCAGCAGAAGCTACCAGTAGGGTTCAGCTCTTTTCCAGTTGCCACTGGTCACTGCAGAAAAGGCATTTTTCAGCTTTTGGTGTCTTTTGAGACACACAGCATTTCAGCAAACTGAGTCTTGAAGTCCACTTCTTTGTCATGGGTACAGGTTAGAGCAGGTTCAGCCCTTGAGGTCTTGTCACAGGTCTCAGACAGCAGGTCCAGACCTCTTTGGTCCTTCCACAAGTCCAAAGTGTTTTACTGAGCTGTGGGTGAAGTGTCACTTTTGTTTAATGTACTAACTAGTGAGTGGAGGTGTCTCCTGGAAACTCCCCAGCCAATGAGAAAAATGTTTTCAGAGTAACCCTTTTGTAGCTCATCTTATTTTCAACGCAAACTATCCAACATTGCACCAGTCTTAGTGAATCTAAGATGGCACAGACCTTCTGCCCCTTAGGAAAGCCTGTGGGCCAGCCAGGTGTGTTTAGGAAAATGAGCAGTCTCCTTGGGACTGAGTCTAAAAAATAAACGTACACATTTGTGTAAGTTTATTCTTTTTTGGGATTCAAAAAACTGTGATTTAGTAGTAACTTCATGACTGCCGAGACTCCATAGTCGGGGTAGAGCTTTGCACAAAAAAAGTTAGGCCTGTTTTTTAACAGAGGGAAACGTTTCTCTGAAAAATAAATATGTCACTTATAAGTAGGCCTTGTATCTTTCACTCCTGTTGTGACTCAAGTCCTGAAGCATCCTCAGTAGGCACGGGAGGATCAGATGGGCACTGCAATCTACACCTACCTTACAGCGGAAAGCCCAATGGTAGATTATTGGGGCAGGGTATTTGTCTCCTTGGGGGATTGTCTTGCAGAGACGTCAGCATCATCTTGAGCTTGGCTCTCTTTCTTCTTGTCCCAAGGCATTCTTGGTCTTAAGAATGGCCTCCATTAATTCTTTCCTATAGCCTTTTCCCAATCCAATATATCGGCATGGATCCTTGACATAGCTTCCTGCTCTTCTCCTATAAAAAGGAGGTAGTCCAGCTGTAACTTGTACAAAACTTTGTGTAGTGTATTTCATTTTGTTCCTTGCTCCTGGCTCTTTCCCTGGTGACTTTTCTTCTCAATTTGTGCCAGTCTCTTCTTCTCTTGTTCGTCCTGTGCAGTCTCTGGAAATCTGTACCTCCATCTTGTCCTCTGTTCTTCCTCATCAGCGCGCCAAGCCCTGGACCTGGTTCTTCTCTATGAAGGAGCTACTGGTTCCTCTATCATTGCGTTTTAAACCATCCAAAAGTCCATCTCCATGAACTACAGGATTTTTGCCTCTGTGGCTTTTTTCTCCTTGGGGCTCCTTCCTGAGGGCACTACCTTAAGCAGATCAAGACTGTGAAAAACAGACCATCCAGGGCTGAAGAGAGCTTCAAGAGCACTTCCAGACTTCGGCAGAGTGACATTTTTCAATGCCAGCTTTCTAGAAGATGGACCAAGCTCAGGATCTTGCCCAGACCACCGAACAGCGGCCACAACACCTTCAGCAAGCACAGAGTGAAAACGCAATTTTACGCCTAACCCTCACTGCCCGAAGTGCAGATGTTCCTGTAGTTTTGCTTGGTCCTCCCTGTTATTCTTTTGACCTAATAAACGGGAGGACGTCCTGGATTCCATGACGTGGTTTTTGCGTTTGACACTGTCCAGTTTACGCAAGATAGGGCCAAGGGTGGCAACGTGGGCAACTGCTTTAGTAGTCACCGAGGACCTGTGTTTGTCGAATTATTCCTAGTCTTTCACTATCAATAAACTGATGCTCCAAAGAGCCAGTCTCAAAATCTCTGCTGGATAGGTTCTCTGGGACATTAAGCAAGGCAGACATGATGTTTGGAAATAAATAACTCAGTTTCATCAATTAGCTAATGAGACTGCTTCAATTGAATGAACCTTGATTACCCTTTACGCAAACGTCTCAAACAGGAGATTAATGGTGTACTTGCACCAGACAGCATCTTTCTTCGAAATAGTAGATCAGGCCTTACAAATTGAGCACCGCCTACAAGAACACAGAACTGAAAGACAAAGAAGTCTCTCATCTTCCCCGACAGGATAATTCTCTGCAAGCCCCACTGAGTTTGTCTAAAACCCATGCAAATTGGTGTTGCCCATGAATTACTTTTTTGGTGGTGATCAGACATCATTAGAAGCATAGGCCGTGCATGTATTATGTGTCCACAGAACATTTAATCTGAGCCTGCCCAAAACTTAAGAGTACATGTCCAAGCTTCCAATTACACAGCACCCTGCCCTATGGGCTACCTATGGCCTACATTAGGGGACTTATAAGTAATAAAAGAGGAGTTTGACGCTTACCAAGGGGTTTAAATGCTAGTCAACATGGCAGTGCAATGGCAGGCCTGGGGCATGTTTTGAATTGCTACTTAAGTGGGTGGCACAATAAGTGCTTCAGGCTCCCTGGTAGTATTTACTTTACAGGCCCTGGGTATAAGTGAGGAGGAAACAGGGATCAGCCGGCTTGCCTATCCGCCTGAGGTACATTGCCAGTTGAACTTTTTTGTGGCTTCTCCTGCTATGTTATTCTCCCCAAGATCAAATCCATTTCAGGGGTCCTTCACCAAAGAGGTTTCCGATCTTGTGGAACTGTCTTCAGCTACAGCCCTCTAATTCACCCCACTGGAGGTTTTTTGACTTCCATTTTGGCAAATAAGTCCTAAGGTAAAAATCAGCAGCTTGCTTCACGGCCATCCAACAGTGACACTCCCTCCTAAGACACTCTTGCAGCTTTGCTCCGCTGAACTTCTACTTTCTCATACATTTTTCTTCAGACATTTTTCTAAGGTTGAAGGTAAGCACTGACCGGCCCAATCCACTTCTTGTATCCGAACCATGCTTCAGCTCGGTTGGTCTTAACTTTCTACTTTGACCAAGTCTTGTGCAAACAGATGTCCGCAGATGGCGCTTTGATCTTTTAGAGGCTAAGGGCCAGATGTACGACCATTTTTTATTGCGCCTCGCAATTTGCGATGAATTGCGAGCTGCAAATTTCGAGGCTCAAAAAAGAATGTACAACAGTGTGTTTAACGCTGTTTGCGATTCCCAATGGGGTTGCAAATTGCGAGGCTCATTAATATTTGCCTCTCGCAACGTGCGAGCCCATTGGGAATGACAGGCCCTCCCAGGGATGGTGGCCTGCTGGGCTCAGCAGACCACCATGTCTGGGACTGCTTTGAAATAAAGCAGTTTTTTAAAAATGCAGCCCGTTTTCCTTAAAGGAAAATGGGATGCATTTTCAAAAAATTTAAATGAAACGTTTTCGTTTCCCTGGGACTACTGCCTGCCCTTAAAAAATATTTGTGCATGCATTTGCAAAGGGGAAGGGGTCCCCTGGGGACCCCTTCCCATTTGCGAATGAAGTAGGTGGTAATTGGTAATTGCGAGTGTTTTGCGACCTCAATTGTAGTACATGGTTTTGAGACTCGCTATTTGGAAGGGAACGCCCCTTCCAAATAGCGAGTCGCAAAACCTATTTAGCAAGTCTCAAATAATTTGTGATTCGCTAAATAGCCTTTGTACCCGGCCAATGATGTTTTTGCATGCGCAAACGGGTTCGCACATCTGGCCCCAGATTTCACTCAAAAGTTTAAAAATTCATAACTCCTGATTGGATTTTTGTCATGTTGATGTCAAAAAAGTTAATACAATTTCTCTATTCTTCTAAATTGGTTTGGGATTTTTTCTGGTGTTGTGTTTTCACTTTATTTCTGTTTGTGTACTGCATAAATACTTTACACATTGCCTCTAAGTTAAGCCTGACTGTTTTTTGTGGACGTTGCTTGACCAGACCTCACACCCTATTCAACCAACAACTCAATTTCTCACAATTTTCATATGTTAGCAGTGAACATATCATGTAATCCTCAAATGAGAATTTGAATATGACTCATGTTGCAGACACCTAGGATGAAACCATCATTAATATCATAGATGAGGCGCTCATGCCAAGACTTGGCTATAGAAGTGCTCCACTCACAGGTACTCGCAAGTTACACATGGCTCTGAGACGAACAGCAAGACCTATTACACATCAACCCATGGCTTCCTACTGAAGTAAGATGCATATTTAAAATGACCTGCATCACACACAAAGACAGGCACCCTGCAGCCCTGTAATACAAGGCACAGAAATGAATCAGGTGACGAGGCAGTCACAATCTTTAAAACTCCGAATTAATTTCCTAGGGGCCGCCATGATACAAAACACAGAGAACCAACTCTCATTCATTTTTGGTTCATCCCCCTCCCAATGACATTCATGGCACTCCTTATACTGTCGGACTGATGAGGAACAACACACAAGGGCATCATAATGAAGGGAGTTGCATCACTCAAGCGCTACGCAAGCCAAATGAGATTTCTAAAGCCACGCAAGGCCACCTTGAGTGGCCCCGAGTGGCTTCATAAATCTTGAGAAAAGCAACGCAGTGCAAATCTCTGCTTTGTGCTACTCTGACCCTGGGACGCATTCCGTGGGTATTCAGTAGTTGTTCCATCGCAACATCCATGGATTTATTGCTCCTTGTGTTTTGCTCTTTCTATGTGTGCTGCAGCAGCACACGTAGAAAGAGGAAACAGCCTCAGGGGATTTCTTTGTGCAGAAAGGTTCCCCTTCCTACACATAAACCGTCCAAAATGCAACAGAGACACCCTTTCAGAATGCTGCAAGGGTGCCAGTGTTGGAGCTAGGAAGTCCAGCACTGGGGGAAAGGACAGGGGTGTGCCATATTCGGATGAATACAGCACATTCTTGCCCTTTCTCTGGGATACAGGGTGGCAATGTAACTTGCTGCGCTGCGCCACATGGCCATAAATATGGTTAACAATAATTAGTTACTCACTGCAGTCTACTGACTCTCATAACAGGATATAGAGATCACTGCATTCCTAGGTTAAATGGATAATAACTCCATGACAAGAGGACCTTTTGGAAATGTTCTTTAAGGATTCTAGATACGGCAGTCTGACAGATATTAATGTTACCTCCATGAACCTGCTTGAGTCATGAAATCAAGAGATATGCAGTCCTTAGTCTTGTGACGTATGTGCTTCAGACTCAAAGGAAACTCACCTGTCTCATTTGAAATCTCACCAGCAGAGCAGGGAACACAGTCAAAGCAGCAGACAGGCCATCCTTTCCTCGCAGACTGTCTAAACCCAGGAGGCAGCTCTCACTGCAGAAGGAACTGGGAGCCTGGGGCAAAGAACAGATACAGAATGAGAAACTAAAACCATAAATCACATGATGAAAAATAAATGACATAGAGGGACTTATGGTGTGGTGCTACATAAGGATACTATAGGGTACTGATCCGAGCCATAGCATACCATAGCATACCATACTATTCCATACCACACCATTGCAATAAACCATGCCGTACCTCATTGTATCACGTCCACCCGGTTATAACCAAAGGTTAGGTAAGGGGAAGGGGAAAGAGAAATGTTCTGCAAATAGACGCTGTTTCCAGGGTTTAACCCCTTCCATGCTGATGATGGAGCGGTTCCATCATGAGCCACGGTGGGCGTGTGCTCATGACAGAACCGCTCTGTCATGGCACCCACCCATGGGGAAGCACTGGTGCTCCCCCCATGGGCAGCCCAACAACTTCCCACAAAGGGGGATGGCAGCGGAAGAGTTTCTGCTGCCACCCCTGACCCCCCCAAAGGGAATCCCATGACGTCAGTGCGCAAAGCGCATGCTCATGTCACCAGGAAGCCCCGGATGCCTTGGAAGCCATTTGCTTCCAGGCGTGCGGAGGAACAGGTAAGGTGATTCCTGTTCCCGGGGGGGGGGGGGTATCCTGCATGCACAGAGGCATCGGGAGAGGAAAGAGTTTTTCCTCTCCCCTGATGTCTCTGTGAAGGGCATTTCTGCTGCACGATCGCGCACAGCGTCACGATCGTGCAGCAGAAATGCTGCCTCTAGGCCCCAGGGAGTTATTTAATTGCATTGGAAGCGACCCCTTTGGCAAGGTTAGTTTCCAAAGGGGGCAAAGTTTGTGTATGATTTTTCTGCCCCCCCCCCCCGGGGTCAGATCGGCCACTAGGCACCAGGGACTTTATTTTAAATTAAATTGGAAGCGACCTCTTGGGCAAGGGTCGCTTCCAAGGGGCTGATGTTTTGTGCATGTTTTTATGACCCCCCTGGAGACAGATCAGCCCACTTGTTTTGGCCTTTCTGTCCCCAAGGGGGACAGAAAACCCCACTAGGCACAAGGGATTTTCTTTATTGTGTACTGTAAGCGACCCCTTGGGCAAGAGTCGCTTCCAAGGGGTGAATTTAAGTGCTTGTTTTTTATGGCCCCTACCCCCCCAATAGGCACCAAGGATTTTGTTTTGTGTGTAATGGAAGCAACACCTTGGGGGTAAAATTTTGTTTATGTTTTTTCTGCCCCTCCTGGGGACAGATCTGCCCCTTTTTCTGGCCTTTCTGTCCTAGGTAGGAGGGGGAGGCAGAAAACCCTACTAGGCACCAGGGATCTATTTCTTTTTGCAAGGGGGGCAAATTTCTGTCTGCTGTTTTCTGCCCCACTGGGGGGACAGATCGGCCTGGCAGAAAACCCCACCAGATCACTTGGGAAAGTTCACCCCCCATTTTTCTCGACCCTATTTGAAGGCCCATCTAGACCCCAGACCCTCGGTCCGAGGCCTGCCCCCTCCCCCGCAGCTCTGCTGTGCTCTGCTGTGCTCTGCTGCACCGCGAGCCCCACCCTGGTAGGGTCCAAAACTGCTCTCTGACCCAACCTGTATCTCGGGTCTCTGCTCTGTGTTTTTTCCCCATTGTCTCAGGATTTGATCATTGTGTTTTTATTGTGCTCTCTTACTGTCTCAGTATTTGATTATTGTGTTTTTTGGTTTTATTTCTCGTTGTCACTTGTGCCCATCTCCCCTCTTTCAGCCCCCCTTACTGTGCCCAGCTGTTCTGTTTTTTCCCACCGTTCCCGCCCTTGCTCCCACCTCCCAGATGCTCGTCCCTCCCCCCTCCCCTACTTATGGCGGCCGCTGCACGGTTGCGCAGCAGACGCGCACAGCGGGGGTGCCGCTAGGCAAGCCCGTCTGTGCCCATCCACGTCCCGACCGCGGCCAGCACCAGGAACCCTGGATTCCTGACCCTCCATCGCTATGACCCTGCCGCCATCCACGCACTCAACCCCGGAAGACTCAGATCCTGCAACCAGGCCTCGCCAAACACGACCCATGGCCAGTTCTCCTGCCTCCACTGCCGCCTGACCGTCACCACAACCACGGCCTCCGACACCGCCGACGCTGCTGATGCCAGCAATGAAGACACCCTGAGATGCATCCTCCTCAACGTACGCTCCGTACACAAGCATGCCTTGAAAATCTGGAACCTTCTCGACTCCGTCTCGCCTGACATCACCTTCTTGGACTTGGACCAATACCTCCTCCGCCTTGATATCAACATCGCCATCCCTGACGGATACAAGATCCAAAGGAAGGACCGGCCCAACCACCCGGGAAGGGGCCTAGCCATCGCCCACAAAAGCACCTTCTGCCTCACAACCTCCAGCGAAACCTTCCCCTCCGCCGAATACCTGCACTTCCAGATCCAGATTACACCCAAACGCCACACTCCGAGGAACCCTTGTCTACAGACCCCCGGCCCCGGGCACTCTTCGCCACCACCATCACCGACTTCATCGCACCCCACGCCATCGCATCAACGAACTACATACTAATAGGAAACCTGAACTTCCACCTCGACAACCCCAATGACCCCAACTCCTCCACCCTTCGTGACAACCTCGCCAACATCAGACTCAAACAACTCATCACCACACTGACCCATCGAGCAGGACACACCCTCGACCCCATCTACACCACTTCAGCCATGCATGCAACACAACCACCATGGACCGACTACCACTGCGTACACTTCACCATTGACAAACCAAGGGAATTCAAACCTACACCACGCCCACCACTAAGGAACTGGAGCAAAGTCACCTACGAGCAACTTAACTCCACCCTCACCTGAGACAGCCACACCTGGACTGCTGAAGCCAACAGCGCAGCCAGAGAACTCCACACCTGGATCTCCAACTGTGCAGACGAGCTCGCCCCACTACGCAACCCCGGCAAACAACACCCCAGGAAAGCCGCCTGGTTCACCACCTCCCTCCAGGAAACCAGGCGCACCTGAAGACGCCTGGAGAAGAACTGGAGAAACACCAAGACAGCCAAAAACTACGCCACCTACAAGGACGCCATGACGGACTACCACAACCAAATCAGAACCACCAAAAGGAACTTCATCCACAACAAAATCCTCGCCAACTCCACCAACTCCAAGGAAGTGTTCAGTGTCATCCAGGAATTCACCAACCCACGCAGCGTAGCCACAGACATCACCCCATCTCAAGATTTCTGCAACAAGCTCGGAACCTTCTTCCACCTCAAGATCAGAAGCCTCTACGACAACTTCATGGACCACCCTCCAGACACCACAGCTTCCCTCCCGCCCCCCAAGGACAACAGCCAACCCACCATCTCCAACTGGCCACCCATCACGACCGAAGACACCGCCTCAACCATGAAAGGCATCCACTCAGGGGCCCCCACCGTCCCCTGCCCTCCTCACATCTACAACAGAGCTGCGGCCGCCATCGCACCCGAACTTCAATGCACCATCAACACCACCTTCAAAACAGGCACCTTCCCGGACGTCTGGAAACGTGCAAAAGTCAGACCCCTACTCAAGAAGCCCACAGCGAACCCCACCGACCTCAAAAACTACCGGCCCATCTCACTCCTCCCCTTCGCAGCCAAAGTCGCAGAGAAAATGGTCAACAGAGAACTGACACGGTTCATCGAAGAGAACTCCATCCTCTACCCGTCCCAATCCGGATTCCAAAGCAACCACAGCACGGAGACCACCCTACTCGCCGCCACAGACGACATCCGCACCCTCCTTGACCAAGGACTCTCAACAGCCCTCATCCTACTCGACCTATCAGCTGCCTTCGACACCGTCTCTCACTGCACACTAGTCACCAGACTACACGACTTCGGCGTACAAGGAACAGCCCTGGACTGGATCCGATCGTTCCTCACCAGAAGAAGCCAGATAATCAGACTACCACCCTTCACCTGCGGAGTCCCACAGGGATCATCACTGAGCCCGACCCTCTTCAATATGTACATGCCCCCCCTCGCAGCTATCGTGCGAAAATATGGCCTCAGCATCGTATCCTACGCCGACGACACCCAGCTCATCCTCTCCCTCACCCGAGACCTCACCACCGCCAAACTCAACTTCCAGAAATGAATGCAAGACGTCGCAGACTGGATGACCAACAGCTGTTTGAAACTCAACGCCGAGAAGACAGATGTCCTTGTCCTTGGAACCACCCCTTCAGCATGGGACAACACCTGGTGGCCAACTGCCCTCGGGAACCCACCCACCCCCTCAGACTACGCCAAGAACCTGTGTATCATCCTTGACTCCTCACTCACCATGAACCGACAGGTCAACACCGTCACATCCAGCTGTTTCAACACCATCCGCATACTCCGTAAGACCTTTTAATGTATCCCCCCGAGTCAAGGAATACGGTCAGCTACACACTCATCACCAGCAGACTGGACTATGGAAACGCACACTACGCCGCCTTCAACAAGTCCCTACTCCGCAAACTCCGGACCATACAGAACACCGCTGCCAGACTCGTCCTCGGCATCCCCCGACAAGAACACATCAGTCAACACCTACGAAGACTCCAATGGATCCCCGTGGAGAAAAGAATCACCTTCAAAATCCTCACCCATGCCTACAAATGCCTACACAACAACAGACCCGAATACCTCAACGACAGAATAAACTTCGACGTACCTAAAAGAAACCTCAGATCCTCCAACCTCGCACTGGCCGAAACCCCGCGCATCCACAGAGCCAGAGCAGGCGGGAGATCCTTCTCTCACATCGCTGCCAAGACATGGAACGAGCTACCGGCAGACATCAGACACGCCCCCTCCCTGAACACCTTCAGAAAGACCCTCAAGACCTGGCTTTTCGGCTAAACAGACCAGCGGACCCCCCCAGCACCTTGAGACCCTCATGGGTGAGTAGAGCGCTTACAATTCCCCTGATTGATTGATTGATTGATTGATTGATTGATCTGGCAGATTGACCAATTAAGTAGTGACATAGCGTGTTATAATGTTAATTGTTTTATTTCTTGTGAATTGCAATTGTAATGTTTTATTTCTCCTTTTTATTCTAATTCAAGGCTTTTGCTCTTTAGACTGTTCCAGGTTGCGGTTTTGTTACTGGTGGTTCTGCAGTTTGTGTAGATGCATGTGTTTGATAAGATATTTTTTTTTTTTACTATTTACTCTAAATGAGTTTCCTTTTCCTGCATGAATGTGTTCTTTGCAAATGGTGTAATATTAGCAGTATGTTTGGCTTCTGTTTTTTGAGTGTCAAAATCTTTTTGCATTAGTGCTTGATGTGTATTTTGTTGTCTTGTGAGTGATTGGTTTTGTTTCTTCTTTCTAGTAGGATATCATTGGTTTTTGCTGTGTCTCTGCAGAGTAGGTGCTGGTGAATGTAGCTATTTTTGGCAAGTGAGTCATATTTTTTTGAGTATATAGATCTTTGTGCTAAAGCCACACTTTGTCTATTACTTATTTTGCACAGTGTTTGTTGTTGTTGACTTGTTTGTGAAGTCTTCTTTCTTTGTAAGGACAATGGCTAGCTGCAGGATTACTGCTCAGCAGGTTGTTGGAATGCTTTTTGAGTCTTCCTCTGAACTTGGTTCAGAGACTGACTCTGCATCTGAGGCAGAGGAGGCAGTGGAAGATTCTGGCAGTGAGTTTTTTTGTCCACGAGAAATCATCGAATGATGAAGCCACTCTTAGTGCAGATGAAGTGCCTGTCTTAAAGGAGGACATTGATGTGTCGATAGTGCATCAAGAGGCATCTGGATTGCAGCCTGGGGCTGCACGGCCTCCCATTTGAAGTGCTGACCTCTGGGTTGCCCCAGGCATGGTGCAGCCGACATTGCCGAGCTTTACTGGTGTTCCAGGGTGTAGAGCGAATACTGAAAACGTTTTGCCCATACATTTTTTTCAGTTGTTTATGGACAATGTATTTTTGGCAGAGATTGTTGAGCAGACTAATTTGTATGCTGAGAAGTTTTTGAGGGACAACAGTGCCATCCTTAGGCCCCACTCTAGAGCTACCCGGTGGACTCCCACAAATCTGGAAGAGATGAAGAAGTTCTTGGGTTTAACTTTTTTGATGGGCTTGCTAAGGAAGCCATCAATGTCTTCATATTGGTCTACTAGTCCCTTGATGGCAACAGCTGTATTTCGGGCAGTCATGGGTCGTGATAGGTATTTGCTTCTGCTTCGGATGCTGCATTTTGTCGATAATGGTTTAGCATTGCCTCAAGATCACCCTGATTGTGACCATCTTTTTAAGATGCGGCCTGTCATTGATCACTTTGTAGATCGATTTTCTGAGATCTATGCTCCAGGGAAACAAATAGCTGTGGATGAGTCTTTGGTCTTGTTCAAGGGCCGCTTGGTTTGTTGGCAATACATTCCTAGCAAAAGGGCACGCTATGGAATTAAGATGTATATGCTGTGTGACAGTAGGACTGGATATGTCTCTAATTTCAGGGTGTACACTGGTAGGGATTCCAGGATTGACCCCCCTGGTTGACCGTCCACATTTGGAGTGACTGAGAAAATTGTGTGGGAACTTGGTAGAGGACTTTTTAACAAAGGTCACCATTTATATGTAGATACATTTACACTGGTGTGCAGTTGTTCAGGGAATTGGCCAAAGTGGACACTGTTGCTTGTGGCACAATCCGCTCTAATCGTAAAGGTTTCCCAAAATAACTTGTTTGTCAAAAGCTTGTATGGGGACAGTGCAGTGTGTTGCGTAATGAGGAACTTCTAGCTGTGAAGTTTGCAGACAGGAGAGATGTCTACATTCTGTCTACCATCCATGATGAAAGCACTTCATCTGTGACTGTTTGGGGTCAGGTTGCTGAAGTGCGCAAACCTGTGTGCATTTTAGCCTATAATAGGCACATGGGTAGTGTTGATGGAGAAGATCAGAGGTTGAAGCCTTACACTGCTCTTCATATGGCTTACATTTGGTATAAGAAGTTGGCTAGCCATCTTTTCCACTCGGCAACCTTTAATGCTTTTGTTGTATTTAAGGATTGTTGTCCTGATCAAAGAGGACTTTTGCTAAGTTTCAGGAGTCTGTAATAGGCAGCCTTGATGTAGTGTAACAGGCAAGTGATCCTAGAGTTGGAGTGGTAGAGGATATGGCTAGATTGAAATATTGCCACTTTCCTGATCACATTCCTCCCATGCCCTCAAAAGACTTTCCCAGTAGGAGATGTAGAGTGTGTTGGCGAAGAGGTACGCAGAAGGAGACTTGTGTGTACTGCCCCGAGTGTCCTTCTAACCATGCGCTGTGTGTGCCTGCCTGTTTTAGAATGTACCACACACAAAATAATTTGTGAGAGCATCCATGAGTGGTAAAGTGAACTGCCTTGTTTCTATTGTTTAATTTTTTGGTTCAGTTTCAAGGTTGGCATTAGTGCAATGTATTTAGTTTCAGATTTTGTGTTAGTAGATTTGTATCTATTTAAAATTTGTTTTTGCTCTCTTTTTAGTATAAAAAAACCCTAAATGTGATGGCTGTGTGTATAGGCTGGCGCTTGGCTGGCAGTGTGCGTAGGCTTGTGCTTGGCTGGCGGTGTGCGTGGACTGGCGCTTGGCAGGCGGTGTGTGTGGACTGGCTCTTGGCTGGTGGTGTGTGTGGACTGGCACTTGGCTGGGTGTGTGCGTGGACTGGCGCTTGGCCGGCAGTGTGCGTGGACTGACAATTGGCAGGTGTTGTGCGTGGACTGGCATTTGGCTGGTGGTATGCATGGACTTGCACTTGGCAGGCGGTGTGTGAGTAGTGACTTGCTGCTGGTCACTAAACACAGTGGTAGCCAAACGCCAGTCCATGCAATCTATCAGCTGGTGTGTTTGCTGTGTCAGGCATGTGGGCATGTGAAAGCGATAGGCCCTTGAATGGCGCTGTCTGCTGATGAGAGTGATGTAATGTGATGGGACCACGGCTGGCGGTGTAAATGGTTTTGTATGTGTCACATGAATGAAAGGTGTATGAATGGCCTGTAAACAGGTTGGTGCCTTGTCGTGGCTTTACAGCTCACGGGCTGTGAGTCAATGGTTCAGTTTCTTGTCCTTTCAATTATTAACAGTGCATTTCATTTTTGTGAAATCTCTTGTTAATAAAATTGTATACACTGAACCACTCACCCTCGTGCCAAATCCAACCATTATGTGATTGTGCTTGAGGAATAGATGTTTGTGCAGTAATATTAGTCTTCTCTGTCTTTCTTAAGGATGGTGTGTAGAAGTAGACCTCACCAAGGCCTACGGGTGAAGCTGGAATATCAAAACAACAGTTTATTAAACCTCATGAGTGGAACTACATCTATACAAACCCTCAGGCAGTGTATGAGGCAGCACAAGGAGCACAGAAACTGTGGGTCTTTTATACCCACTCAAGAGCTCAAAAGGATGCGGTACAAGCACACACAAGATAAGCTATTCACATGTATGGACATACGGAAAATGCTCAGTCAACAAAGTAGGAGGTGAATGAAGTTGCTGACATCAGTTAGAGCAGCCTGACATTTACAGACTAAGACAGGTGCATGAGCAGCTACAGACTTTTCTGAGCATGTGCAGTGTTACAGGAGTTAACTATAGATAGTTATTCCAGTAAAGCACAAGGTTAGGCAACAGCGAAGACGGAAGGAGCACATGGCGAGCACATGGTCAACTAAAATGGCTGCCAAAAACAAAATGGCTTCAGCTCATGCTAACAGTGATCTCTGCCAAACTTCCAGAGACGACCCTTTTAGCATTAGCTGAAGACATCTATAATCTAGAAGGAACAATAAAAACATCTTGTATGTCAATTTTCATCATTTCATTAACTTCTTGATCTAATACACGTTGGGCATTCACTTTCTTAACATTACATCTGGCAGGTATACAAGCAGTAATACAGAGGGAACAAAGCATTGGACCACATTGTATACATAGGCAGCATGTCAGCAGGATTGCAAATAATATACATAATATTGTCAACAGTTTCCAGCCCCAGGTAGTAAATAGTGTCCATAGCCAACCAGCTAAAGTCCATGTTCCGGTATCGGGGTGAATCTCAGCAGCGATTTTATGCAGTTTAGAGATCGCATCAAAAACTGAAGGGGCATGATCAGGAATATAGACGCAGCAACTGCTCCCGATGATGCGACATGCACCACCTCGATCGGCCAGGACTACGTCCAAGACCATACGGTTTTGGAGTGCCACAATCCTCGCAATCTGTAGTTCTTCTGTGATGCTTCCAAGTGCCATAGCTGTTTGATTGGTTACAGCCTCTACAACACGTGTCAAACGTCGAATCTTCCGGCTATTTAAGGCAGCACCAACAAAGAAGAACAGTCCCAAATTAAAATCAACATATTGCTGCAGTGTAGTATCAGTCTGATCCACCTCATCATGATTTGTTGTCCTCTTAAATCTGTTTTTGGAAATGTCATTAAACAGTTTATAGTCCTTGTGATATGATGCAGGTGCCAGAAACACAGGTGGTAACAAAAAGGACACAAAACAAGTACCGGACCAGCCAATGGGTAAATTGTAATATTGTAATATCCCTTATTTCCACATATAAAGTAGGTATTATGCGATGACGTAAAACTGCTGTTATTTACTCCGGTAATATTTAAAACCAGAGTACAGTCGCTTTTCCCACGGGAATACTACCAACACTGTTCACACACAAGTCTGCACGAGCTCTAGTAACAGCTATAACAAAAGGTCCATTACCCTTAGCAGTTCGAGTATTTGGGAAAATATAGTGTGTAGAGGAATTTCCTCAGCGATACTCCTCCATTTCCCATACAGTTCCTTTGGCCTGTGGATCTCCTTCTTCATCAGAATAGCACACTTTATTCAACTGGTAGTTTAGTCTTCCTACATCATATTTAGTAATATTAGCAACATGGCTAGCCCAGAGAGCGCAAACCAAGCCCTACAAGAACCATTGTGTGAAAATGTCAGAGGAATGAAAGTTGTTCCTCCCTTTTTCTGATGAGCAGGCATCATTCCACACACCCAACAGTCGTTAATGTTCGTAGCATTATGTGTGTGGTGCAACATCTGGATGAACGTGTTGTTCAGATAGGACTGTCTATGCTTCTGCTCATGACAAGGGAGAGTAAAGTAGGTGCTGGAGTAGTAGCAGTAAGTATTCGTCAAACAGGAGCCACTTCCTCTACAACCCAAGGTATTATTGCCATAATGATCACACTGACAGTAAACCCAACAATGCACATAATTTTCTTATCGCAGATTCTCGCAGCAGTCGATATCTCTTTTATAGGCATGGTCATCTTGATGCTGAAACAACAAAGCAAATGGAGCTCTAAAGTCCTGGGCAGCCGTTGGTTTCTTCACTGAGGGTTAAGATGGGTGTCACTAAGCAAAAGATCCCCCCCCCCTCTTCAGCTCAGTCTCTCACTAACCCAGGATGGTTGCTCAACCAGTCTCTTTCAGCAATGTAGTTTCTCTCCGGGGTCGCAGCTGATATCGAGATGTACCAGGGATCGTGTGGTCCGGGAAGACTTTCTCAGGTTCCTCAGGTGACGTAGCTTGGCCTCTCTCGGTGTCCAGAATCTGTCGATAGTCGGCGAGCGCAGCAGATTCCACCAGGGCAGACGGCACTTTTCTGCAGTGCGTTGAATGGACCCAATTCTTCCGATTGGTCACTCGGACTGCAGTTCTCGTGGCCAGGAGCACCTGCTCAGGGCCTTTCCACCTGGGCTCTAGGCTGTTCGACCTCTGGAAGACCTTGACCATGACGTGGTCACCAGGCCGAAGATCATGACGATCACCCTGCGACCTGTCAGGAAGAGCTTCTCAAACCTGTTGATGAATAGAAAGCAAGCTGTCAGTCAACTGTGACAGGTAGTCACTCATCAAGACACAAGGTACATCATGTATGGGGCGTGGCTTAGGAATTCCCCAAATATTCATAGGCCTTCCAAATACCACCTCATACGGTGTAAGGCCAGATTGTGTATGTGGCACTGATCTAATGGACAGCAATGCCAAGGGTAGTGCATCAGGCCATTTTAGAGATGTGGAAGCCTGGATTTTAGCCAACGTAAGTTTGAGGGTAGAATTGTATCGTTCCACTAGCCCTGCTGATTGTGAGTGGAAGGCAGCATGAAACTTCTGCTTAATTCCCAATACTTTCAAGACATACTCAACAACTTTCCCAATGAAATGGGGTCCGTTGTCACTCCACAAAAGTTTGCAAACACCAAATCTAGGGAAAAACTCCTTTAAAAGCACCTTCACTGTAGTAAGAGCTGTATTATCTTTCGTAGGGTATGCCTCTATCCACTTACTAAAGGCACATACCACCACTAGAACATACTTTAGATTGTTACAGCGTTCAAGCTGGATGTAATCCATTTGCAGAACCTCAAAAGGTGCAGTTGGTGTAGCAAACCCTCCTGTTGGAGTTTGTGTCCCTTTTCCAGGATTGTACTGAAGACAAATCAAGCAGGACTGCACTATCTTTTTAGCTATGCCGGCAATTTCCGGATGCTCCCAAACTTGCGTAAGCAATTTCGTTATTGAGGATGCTCCAACATGTGCCGGCCCATGTGCCATATGAATCATAGGATGTAAATAGGCTGTGGGCAGTCTCCATTTAGTCATGTCTTTATTCCTCCAACAGCCCTCATCATCCAATGTTCCCTCCCTAGACCATTGCTCAAATTCTTCTGCAGAGGCAGATCACTGCATATCAAGCACTTCCTGCCTAGCATCATGCCAACGTTCAGCCTGTGACTTCAGCACATACATAGATGTGGTGCTTCGCTGCATTGCAGTTTCGCGGGCTATGCGATCTGCGAAGGCATTACCCTGTCCTATTTTATCAGTCACTTTCTTGTGTGCGCTACACTTAACAATCGCTATTTTCTTCGGATATGTCAAGGCAGTCAGGCGATTATGCACCAATTCTCCATGCACTATTTGCGTCCCATGTGATGTAAGAAAGCCTCTTTCCTTGCAGAGTAACCCAAAATCGTGAGCCACTCCAAAGGCATAGCGGCTATCGGTATAGATGTTGACAGACAAGTCAGTACTAAGTTCACACGCCCTCGTCAATGCTATCAGCTCAGCTGCCTGAGCTGACTTCTGTGGAATGCGAGCTGTCTCAACTACCGTCTGAAGCGTTGTGATTGCATATGCAGCTGATGTCGTGCCATCTGGTAATCGCAAACAAGACCCATCAACCCATAATTCTCCATCAACATTTGAGAGGGGCGTATCTTGTAGGTCAACACAACCCTTTGTCTGTTCCTCAGTAAGGAATATACAGTCATGAGACTCTTGTGACTGGGATTGAGTAGGTTGATACGGCAACAGAGTAGCTGGATTAAGAGTTGAACATCTTTTCAAAGTGATATGAGGGGCCAAAAGTGTCAATTCATATCCTGTCAAACGAGCACTAGTTAAATGCTGCATTTTAGTTTGGTTCAAAAGGGCGTCAATTGCATGGGGTACTAACACAAGCAATCTATGTGACAAGACTATCCCTTCACTCTGACGTATGGACACAGCTGCCGCTGCAACAGAACGAAAACACCCAGGCAACGCACGAGCAACTGGATCGAGAACAGCTGAAAAATATGCACAAGGACGCTGCTTATCACTGTGTGTCTGTACTAAAACTGAGAGTGCACAACCATCCCTCTCGTGTACATAGAGTGTGAAAGCCTTAGTGTAGTCTGGAGTACCTAATACTGGTGCAGAACATAGAGCTTGACGCAACTGTTGGAAAGCATTCTGACATTCAGTAGTCCATGGAAGGGGCATTGGAGTGTCTTTAGTCAGGAGGGCCAACAAGGGTTCAACAATATATGAGAAGCTAGGAATCCATTGCCTACAAAAAGAAGTAAGACCAATGAATGCACAAAAAGAAGTAAGACCAATGAATTCACGAACATCTTTCTGAGTACTGGGCACAGGCGTGTCTAAGATAACTTGAATACGATCTGGTGTGAGTGCACGTCCCTCCTTAGACAGGAGGTGACCTAAATAGGTAACCTGCTGTCTACAATATTGCAATTTCTTCAGAGAAACCTTGTGATGGTGTGATGCAAGAAATGAAATCAATGACAGTGTTCCTTCTTCACACTGTTCAGAGGTATCAGCTGCCAACAAGATGTCATCAACATATTGTATCAGAGCCACCCCTGTTGGCACAGGAAAAGAATCAAGCTGTCTTTTCAACGCTTGGCTGTAAATACTAGGACTCTCTGTATACCCCTGTGGAGCTCTACAAAATCTGAAGGATCGATTATTCAAAGTGAAGCCGAACAAATATCGGCTATCAGGATGAATAGGGATCGAAAAGAAAGCATTCTTCAAATCAATCACAGAGAATGTAGTCGCAATAGTAGGAACCATGGTAAGGAGTGTCGTGATGTCAGAGACTACCGGGTATTGGGGCACTACGATCTTATTAACCTCTCGCAAATCAATGATAAACCTGTATATTTTAGTATCAGTGTCTTTCTTCAAGATGGGAAGGATAGGACTATTGCATATATTGTAAGGGACTTCTTCCGCTACTCCTACTTCAATCAAATCTTGAACAATACGTATTAGTGCCTCTTCACCTTCTCGAGAAATTTTATATTGAGGCAGTCGAGGCAATGAAGCACCCTCCTTCACTTGAATATGAACTGGTGGGATAACCATTTGCCCTACATCGGTACCTGACGTAGCCCACAAAGTACTAGGGAGTGATGCCAAAGCAATATCTTCTCTAATGAGATAAGACTTCTCAACCATGGGATAGTTATCATTCAAAATGACACGCACACCTTCTGGGGAACAACGTATCGTAGCTCGGAAATGCTTGAGCATATCAAGACCCACAATATTGTCCGGCGTGTTAGGGGAAAGCAAAAATGGACATGCAGCAGGGAATTTATCAACGTGAAATGCAAGTGGTTGTGACAGTGGGCTAAGGGATGGTGTCCCATCGAATCCTGTCGATGTGATTGTTAAGCCAGACAGGGGAGCCCTTGGAACCAATTGTTTGGACAGGGCGCTACGAGTAGCTCCTGTGTCAACCAAAAACCGATCAGTGGAACCCAAAACATGTGCATTAACATAGGGACCCTTCTGATCTACTGGGACTTCAACTGATTCCTTACCCCATCCTAGGCATTCCTATGCATAAGCAGAATCCTTCAAATCAGCAGTTGAATAATCAGACATTTGATATTGGTTTCGTCTATCAAAAGTATTAGAAGAATTCTGAGTATGCTTGACTGCCTCAAACCTAGTGCGATCATCCATACCTCCCCTATGTCCTGAATTCCCCAGACTGCTTCTCATTTGTCCTTGACCACGCTGATACTGCTGAGTACGCAAATGTGGACATTCAACAGCCCAATGGCCAATCTCCTTACAATAAGCGCACTGATCAGAAGATAAAGTAGCTCGGGGAAAAGAGAGTGCGCCAGGGCAATACATTGCACGTCCGCCTCTGCCACCACCTCTATAGCGTGGACCATAAACCTGAGCTAACATAACCTTCGTTTTTAAATCCTTAGCCTTTTTATCCTCATTGCCATTAGCTTCCAATTCTTGACGTTCATAATACTGAGCCATAGTCAAAAGAGAGACTGGGGAAGACGTAGTCCATGAACTCTCGCTGGCCTTTAGGCGACTAGCTATTCCTGGCAACATGTTCGCGACAAATTTATCGACAAACAGATGCCTGCCTGTGTCATCTGTCAAAGTCGTGGAATGTCTCCTCAAAACGTGTAAAGAAGTCAGAGACCGATTCATCTGCCTTTTGCTTACAGGATGCTAACATAGTCCAGTCTATCTTTTTAGGAGGAATGATAGTTTTCAATGTAACTATTGTAGCCTTTGGAAGGTCTAAAATTTCTTGTTGCGGTTTCTGTGCGGATTCCCTTTCTGCATCTATCCTCTCTAGTTCCTTCCAAAGATGTCCAAAAGCTGCATGATCATCTATTTTACGAATAGACCTCCACATATCAGGGGGTAGGATAAGCCCAAAAAACATATCAATATCAGACAAAGTCATAGTACAAGAACTAATAGCTCCTTCAACTTCTTCATAAAAAGCAGTTGTATTTTTCTGCGGATCAGGCAAAGCAGCTTTAAGAGCCACAACATCTGCTCTACTCCAAGGAGTATAGACCCAATTATAAATAAAATATCCCTTCGCATCAGTTGAATCTTTATCGTCATTCGTGCCCGCACCCCTAGGAGGGACATACAAAGGCGCAGCTTCACGCATTGGTTTCCCATGAACTACAATATCCTTATCTGTCCCTGGATCATCATCCTGTGGCACGGGGGTCCGAACTGTTTGTTCAGCTGTAGTAGCTGCCTTTTTCTCCTCTCGCAAACGGAATGCATCAGCTCGCAGTTTAACCACGCGTCTAATTAAGTCAGCCACCTGGGAAGGGAGAAAAAACCTCACTAAACTGTTTATGATCATTTTTTATATCAACAGGCTCTAATTCTTTGGAATGTTTCCTGAATCTTTCAATTACTTCTCCAGTAAACGACTCTGTAAAATATAACTGCTCTGCCTCCGGCCATTGCTGAACTTGCGCTATAAGATCTGGAGCAGAAGTGTCACCACGAGCTGCTTTTCGGGCAGTAGATCTAAGAGTGGCCGTACGATCAGCCGTCATAAAAGAGCGAGTCTGTCGTTTAGTGTCCGATCCTGACTTTTCCTGAGCTGAGAGAGAGATGTCATCATCAGAATCAATCTTGGGGGCAGAAGGAAAAGTATAAGGAGGCGGAGAGCGATCTAATAGAATTGAATCATCCTGTGGTTTATTAAGTAGAGGATAAAGGGGGCGCCGGACAGGGTATTGGCCATTTACCTGTAAACGACGCTCCCTATCCTCTCTCTCTTTATTTCCTTCATTTCTTTATTTTTCAGCTCCAGCGCTTTCGCATAGATATTTTTGCGCTGTTCTTTTTCTGCTAAAGCTTGCTCTCTTCTCACTCGTTCACGCACTTCTTTCTCCCACATTCGTACACAGTCAAACATATCTTGTCTACTTTTGCGCTTAAACATACATTGTTCCACATACTGAATTTTTCTAAGATCAAATGACCCATTTATAGGCCATCGTAACTCAGGATCCTTGCTGGTATATTTATTCCATAGTGCACTATACATTAAAGAAGAAATACCGTTTTTAATGTACATATCCCTATTTGGTGTCCCCTCAGGGGAGCCGGATGATTCTGTTCTAGATCCATATTGGTACCTCCAAGAAAGCAACACATTCTACGAAGTGTGCTTGAAACAGGCATGCCAAGAATATTGTAGCATATACAATATTATTCGCCAAGTGACACTTAACACAATGTGTGCCGTTCAAGTTTTCAAAGTTTAGAGAAAAATCTCCTCATTTCCTGCCTATATAAATTGCAATTTATATATATCCAAACAAATCCAAGATCTTGGCCAAACAAACTAGAAGTGTTGCATCAAACAACCTTACCAAGCAAAAGTCTCCAGCCTCCAACTGCCAAGTTCTGAATCGACCAATTGGTCTCTGCACGACGAACGCCAGAAGGGATCTCAGTCGAGGACCAGCACCACCTTGAGGGTCAAATCGGGAAAATCGGTAAAGCACCTCGGCTTGCTAAGACACGGGTCTCCTCATGCAGTGATCATCTGTAGCGAGATTCCAATCCTCTGTCAAGACCACTCAGTCGGGCATCCAAGTCGCCGATAAGCCCCACGTGATGGGCGCCAATTTGTAGAAGTAGACCTCACCAAGGCCTACCGGTGCTAGGGGTTCGCCCTTCTTTGCGTTCTAGTCCTCAGACCAATAAATAGAGATTGGCACAGAAGCTGGAATATCAAAACAACAGTTTATTAAACCTCATGAGTGGAACTACATCTATACAAAACCCTCAGGCAGTGTATGAGGCAGCACAAGGAGCACAGAAACTGTGGGTCTTTTATACCCACTGAAGAGCTCAAAAGGAGGCGGTACAAGCACACACAAGAATAGCTATTCACATGTATGGACATACGGAAAATGCTCAGTCAACAAAGTAGGAGGTGAATGAAGTTGCTGACATCAGTTAGAGCAGCCTGACATTTACAAACTAAGACAGGTGCATGAGCAGCTACAGACTCTTCTGAGCATGTGCAGTGTTACAGGAGCTAACTATAGATAGTTATTCCAGTAAAGCACAAGGTTAGGCAACAGCGAAGACGGAAGGAGCACATGGCAAGCACATGGTCAACTAAAATGGCTGCCAAAAACAAAATGGCTTCAGCTCATGCTAAAGTGATCTCTGCCAAACTTCCACAGGTGTACCTTGTCCCTTTTTGTGAATGTTGTAATGTGTTGGTTCCATGCCTGGTGGTGTGAATGGTCTTGTGTGTATCACATATGAAAGGTGTGTGAATGGCCTGTAAAGCGGTTGGGGCCTTGACGAGGCTTTACAGCTCATGAGCTGTGAGTCACTGGTTCAGTTTTTTGTCCTTTCAATTATTGACAGTGCATTTCATTTTTGTGAAATCTCTTGTTAATAAAATTTTATACACTGACCCATCACTCACCCTCATGCCAAATCCAACCAGTATGTATGTGTGCTTGAGGAATAGATGGTTGTGTAATAATATTTGTCTTTTCTGTCTTTATCTGCCTAGGTGTACATTGAATCTAAGATAAACCTACCAACTCTAGATATTCTCGTAAACTAAACACCCAGGGGAGTACATGATGATGTCTCTCTCGTGGATCCCAACAAGTTATCTTACTCATAATGTCCTGCAAACCTGAAAATGTGACTGTCACATATTCCTTGTATTACTGTGCCATAATTTTCACGCTTCAGAAAGAAACAACAAATTTCCTACCATCCAGCATTTCCCAAAGTCTCCTGATAAAAATGGTACCTCACTTGTGTGGGTGGGCCAAGAACCCGCGGCAGGGAAGGGTCCAAAATGTATTGTGGATACGTCAAAATTTCCTATTTTGAAACAACCTGGATTTGCAAGGGGGGTCACCTTCACCTGGGTTTTTGGCCCCGGGCTCGGCGGCCATCTTGGGAAACCTATCAAACGCACCAATTCCTGAACACTTGATACCTGGGGGAGTCCAGCATTGGTATCGCTTGCGTGGACCCCCCAACGTTTTCCTACACAGCTCTTCAACTAACCTCCCCAGGAGACACCTGCTCACCACTTGCAAAGTGCGCTTATGAGCCATGAAGACAAATATGCGCTCTCACAATAACTACTCTTTCTCCCAACATATTCAGCTGCCCAAAATGGCGCTGCTGAGACACTGGAACCGGGGGGATCCTGTCAAGTACTGAGCAGGTTTGATGGTCTGAGACCATCCTTGATGAATGTTTGACTACAGGAGGCTCCCCCTTGGAGGATCCGTCTGATCCTTTTAACTTGGCTGAAATTTCAACCATTAAGTGGGTCCGTAAGTACGGTTCTTCCACTACATACACAGCACACCTTAGCATGTGTGCTGATATCTCACTCACGTGGCTATCCCCAATTTTGTAGACACCTCACTATTTTTTACACTGTGGTCCTGAATAAAGCCTTACGATTACCGTAAAAGGCTGAAACATGTTGACCGACACTTAAGGGATATTGAAGTAACATTTTCATCTTCACTATATCCCGGCTTTAGTTTTTAACCATGTCTAAGACCCTTTAAATAAAGTTGTTTTTTTTTAACTTCACCACTCTTTGAGCACCCACCTCACTGAACCACAGAACCCGCTCCGCTGTAGTCAGGCGTTGAAGCACAGCTGGGTTGCATTTGGCAGCCCAGCTGGGACCCCAATGATGAAGCATGCCACCAACTAGGTTGGTGGGTGAGGGGTCTTTTAACAAATCCATTGGATGTCTATACTCTGTTACATCATATTGAGTCAACACAAGTGGTAACACTTACCTGTGGGTTCGTCCACGTTGTTTCTATTGTTATATTGGGGAAGAGGACATACCCCTTTACTTATTCCTTGCCCTCCTGTTGTTTTCTATATAAGTGTACAGTACACAATACCACACATGTGAGGCAACTACAAAGAAAGCCATGCAAGCATGGAGGGGAAGACACAGGAAGAATACACAGTTCAAGTTTACTGAATTACCTTTATCAGACCTTTCATAAATTGTTAGGAAACTTTTTGAGGTTGCAAATCAGTCAAGAGCAATTTCTGAATCACTAAACTTATGTACATGAGGTCCTAGGAAACAATGACCTCTCCCTACCCTCAACGGAATGATTGATTCCTCTTCAGGAAACAGTTTGTGGAGAAATAGTGAAGCAGTCTTTACTTGAGATACTACTGGGAAAAGATAATGCAAGGCCTCCAGTGTAGAGTGGGTGGACAAATATGAAGTTTTCACTGCCTGTCACCCCAATGTAAAAGCCGCTCGTAAGGGCCAGTGCAAAGGGGAAAATGGGCCACACAACACAGCACCAAAATACCATGGGAATATATAGTTGCTTTTTTTTATTTGAAAAAGTAAATACAAATTAAAAACCTGTACAGCTCCATCATGTTTATGGAACCATCCCTCAATCTATCGATGCATTGATATGAGCCGTTGTGACAACTGTTGCTGAAAATGCCTGAAATATCCACTTTGCAAGGAATGGGTACTGCATCATGGTAATGGAGTCCTTCACTCAGTTGCCTTGACAGACTAAAAGCTGTCCCACCAAGTCTAATTCATGGGTTATCGTTTAACTCTTAAATGCAGTATTTAATGTACATACATTTTGAAAGGTTTACTGAGTTGACTCAGGATATAATTTATGGACAGAGTATTTAATGTTCACCAATTGGCATTGACAACAGATATCAAACTACATCAGTATGTTACCCAACTAGCAGGTCAAGAGAAAAAAATATTGAGGTGATGATCACGCACCTGCATACCGTGACTTCTGTTTGAGGCAACACCACAATTCCCTGGATCTGGAAGTTGGTGAGTGTTCTGAGGTATGTTAAAGCCCTGTCGTATTCCAATGTTGTGCAACACACAACAGGCTAAAACTATCTTGGACTACATCAGAACCCGCTGTATGGTTAAGGCTTCTGAATCGTGACTTAAGGAGATCAATTGTGCACTCTATGATGGCTCGGGCACTAATGTGTGCCCAACTGTACCACTGCTGAGACACTGCTGTTGGACATCCTTAATGGGTGAGCAGATTGGGAGAGAGTGCATAGGCAGCAGAGGAAATAAAATAATGTAAATGATCCTCTGTCATATTTTGAATATATTATGTGTGCCGACCTACATGCAGTACCTGTGAGGGTCATGTATGTTGCTTGGGTAGCAGTCATTTGGTATGATTGTGAAAAAGACACCAAGGAAATGAGGCCCTACCTGCACTTTTGCGCCACCGGAACGTCAATATTTTGACGTTACAGTGGCGCAATGTGCTCGGCAATTTTTATCAGGCCACGTAAAGCCACTTTGCTTGTTCCCCAGGTAGCAGGGCGGCATCAAAGGATCCCAGGGGGGCTGTCACCTAGTCGCCTGACAGCCTCACTACATGCGCTGCACATCACTATCCTATGACACACTGGGCCATTCAGTACTCACAGTTCAAGGCCCCTTGGCACTCATAATGCAAGGCTCAGCATGTAGCATCGGATGTGTCCAGATGGTTATTCCAAATGGCCCCCAGAGCCTTCCAACAGTGCCAGGGTGATGACACACAAATCGAGAGCCGTGAGGGCTGTCAGGCCAGGAGTGGTTCCTTCAGGGGGTCTCAGCAGGCCGGGAGCCTCACCAGCAGGTAAGGAAGGGAGGTGAACGCAGGCCTTCTACCCTACCTCATCACCTCTTGGGCCTGGTGCAGCAATGTGTGGTCCCACATCCAAGGAAGCCCCCGGGGGTCGTAGTATTCAGTTCAGGGCCCCCTTGAGCAGCAGCAGTGTTCAGTGCGTAATGTGACGCTTGGTGCCAGATGACCTCAGATGGCAGCACCCACAAGTCCACTAAGGCAATCTAACAGACCTCTGACATCAAGGCATAAACCAAAATGGCAGCCGAGTGTGGTGGGGCTGGGCCACTATCGGGGCAGGATGTCACCAAGGCTTCCTTCAAAAGGGCAAGGAAGATGGGCCCACCTCAGTGCTCTGCACCCTGCCGGTACCTTGGTGTGTGGTGCTGGCCCTCCTAGATATGCTTCAGGGGCTAAACTTATTGTTGCTTTGCCCCAGGACAGGACAAGTCCCAGACCTGGCTCTCAGCAGTGCCTCTTCAGGTGCAGGAGGCATATTGTTCATTAGGGCAGCTGGCGAAATGGGCACCTAGTGATGATGTTCCGGGCTATGGATCAACAATCACAAGTTTGAAGTGCCCTCATCAGCTGCTTCACATTGTCGCGGGAGCTGCCCCAGGACGATAGAAGCAGGAGTGACGGCCAAGGGCTCTGGAGCCACTGTGTAGGTCCTCCACGGGGATCCTGAGCTAAGGTGAGGTGAGTCTCTCTCCATTCCCGTCCTGGCCACGCCCCCCAATTTCTTTGAAAGGGTCTGCTGTTATTCTACCTTACCTCAGTGATTTGGGAGAAAAATTCCCCAAATTGGCCACACTATTGTACAATTGAATAAGCATGCCTGCTCTTTGCTACGCACTTTGATAAAAATGCAAATACAGAAATGAATAAGCGGAATAAATACAACCACAGCAAACAATCTAGTGCTTCAGAAAATGAAATGCCCCCTGATTTTGGGATTACAGGTGATGTGAATACCCTGGCTTCTAAACAAAAAACACAAATCTTGGTTCCTGTAGCACAGTGAGTATGGGACCCTCGTCTTAGCACATCCATCACACTTAGGGCATATCATTGAAAACTACAAAAAGGGATGGATGAAATGCTTGAAATATTCTCAATCACTGATAATTACCAGGGCTGCATCCAATGCATAATTTCTCTGTCCACCATGCCACCACAGATTAGGTCAACTCATATGGAAATCAGCCTTGTTTCTGCTCCAATAGGATAAATACAGCCTGATCTGTCAAGCCAGAACCTTGTAGAACCTTTCTTGTTTTATTTGTGGTGGTTGCAAAGTACACCAAGAAGTGGATGGGAGTCTGGCTGCAAGGACGTGCAGTTTGATGTAGTAACACTTAAGCTATATTCATACACTAAGCATCTTCAGAAAACTTATACACATGTGTTTTTTAGACCTGGCAGCCTTAGGGTGGTCTTCTCCCAAACGTTCTGCCTTCACCCTCCTAATTTTAGTGACTTTGTCTCTGTGCACTGTACTACTGCTAACCAGTCCTAAAGAGCTTGGGCTCACTCACAAAATATGATACAATTGGCTTACACCTGATTGGCATATTTAATGTACTTATACTGCCATAGTACAGTGGTATACCATATACCCAGGGTGGTAAATTAAGCACTACTAATGGGTCTGCAGCACTTATTGTGCCACCCTCTTTGATAGCTCCTTAAAACATTTCTCAGGCCTGCAACTGCAGACTGCTGGCAGCTTCAAACTGGAATTTCAACTCAGCAAAACACCCTTTCCTTGCCAAGCTTTAAAATCACCTTTTATTACATATAAGTCACCCCTAAGGTAGGTCTTATGTAGCCCATTGCACAGGGTGCATTGTAATAAAAAAGCTGGTCATGTACATTTCAATTTTATGTCATGGGAGTGAAAATGTTCTAATTAATTTTACACTGCTCTTATTACATTTGCTAACTCTTAACTGGAGACACGTTGAAAAGTTATATTTGGTGTCTAAGAAATTGTAATTTTAAATTCTCTTTAATAGTGAAGTCAGATTTTAAATCAAAATTTTGAAAATGTAACTTTTAGAAAGCTGGCTTTTTCTTTTTGCCGGTAACACGTTCCTGGGTCAAATGACTGGGTGTAGTTGACAGTTGGACTTTGTATATTCCTCCCAGACGGACACAAAATAGAGGGATTAGGTGTGCCTGGATGGAACATCACTGTGTGGGGAGACAGTGCTGGGCACAGCCCCACTTGCAAGTCAACAGGTTGTGGCTTGTATTCATGCAAAGGACTTCACACTCCCTGTAGGTAGGTCATATGTAGCCCATAAGACAGGGTGCATTTTAATTAAAAGGCTGGACAAGGCCTTTCACATATTACATATCCTGGTAGTGAAAATCTTATAAATGTGTTCTACTGAGAGGCCTACTCCTCCCTTAGGTGAACATTGGGGATTCCTTGTTACATCTAATAAAGGTAATTCCCAAGTGGAAAGAGATAGAGCAGGCATGTTTCGAACCTACAGAATTGTAATGATAAATCTCCTTTAATTCAATTTTAAAAATGACACTTTTAGAAAGTTAGAAACACAAAAAAGCACAACTGGGTCTGAAGAGAGAAAGGAAGGAGTGCGGGGGAGTCCTTTTTAAAGGACAGTTTCCCTCACCCACCAGTAGGTGGCATGCTTCATCATTGGGTAACCTCCTCGCACTGCAAACCTAGTCGCAGTACAGGTTTCAAACCCTCACTGAGAGGGAGGAGCTGAGGGATGTTTTATGATTTGTCCAAGAGGTATTCTAAAACCTTCAAATGAGCCGGGCGTGGAGGGAGTGAAAAAGGTTAGTGAAAGTGAGCTAAAACTAACTCCCTGGTATGTCAAAACAAACTTTAATAAGACGTCCAGAGGTCAGGATTAAAAGAAGTGCACTGTGGCAGGAAAATTCAAGCTGTCATAGACTCTTACTGGTCGACATGTTTCAGTCTTTATTCCCTCCGAAGAGGTTTCATGGCTTTCTTCAGGACCAAAAACATGCAAACAAAAGTGAAGGAACCACAAATACCAATTTTAGTAGGTGGTTAGAAAAGCATACAACCATCTAGTAGGTATTATGACCATTTGAAAAGTCTGCTGGTCAGTGTCTTCCCCACATAGTCGGGTGAGCTAATGACACCTTACTCTCGGCGCACACACTCGAGGTGGCATCCAAATTCTTATGGACGGCTCCCTTTTGCCAGTATTGCGCACCTGGGAAGGGGAAACCGTCCTTTAAAAGGGACTCCCCCGCACTCTTTCCTTTCTCTCTTCAGACCCAGGGGTGCCTTTTTGTTTTGCTATATTACATTAGATGGGAGTTGCCCCCTACTGGTCTTTAAACCTCCTCAGGCCTATTTTTTTGTGTAATACTTTTAGAAAGTTGGCATTTTCCTGTTCTTAGCCCTGTGGGCCTTCTGCCGGTCTCCAATACATGTCTGGGGTGGGTGACAGCTGGGTCGTGTGCATCCCCTGTAGAAAGCCACACAGAAAGGAAGGTTAGGTGTGTCTGAGTGCCCATCTGCATCCTGAGGGTTCATCCTGGGCAGTATGTGAGGGAGGAGCTGACACATCTGAGTATGCAGTGTACTGTTCCCACACAAAGTGTTGATTACCCCCTGTGGTGTTTCTGGAGCCAGGGCTAGAAAGAACGGACATTTAAGTTACATACTTCCTTTCTTTCTCAGTGTTGATACCCTCAGCAGGGCTGAGCTGCAACATCTCTGCAATAAGAGGGTTACATGCAGGAAAGAGGGCCACAAATCTGGACCTTCAGAGAGCCCTCTGTGCCTATGATGAGGTCAAGTGGATAGAGGCCACACCAGAGGAGCAGGAGGATGACAATACGGTGGTGTAGGACTTGGACTTGGATGAGGAGAAGGGTGTGGCCAGGGACACAGAACTGCAACTACCTACAGTAGAGAACAACTTGCCCACATGAAAGGAGGTTCCTGTTGAAGCAAGGAGCAGTATGTCCTCCCACAGCCTGACCCTTGAAGAGTTGGCAAACAGGATGGGTGAGAGGGAGTTCAGGCTACAAATGGCCAAGCTTAATGGAGGAGAAACTAGTACTGGAAGATAAGAGGCTTGCTCATGATTGAAGACTTAGGGGCCGATTCTGATTCAGGCCGGAAATTTCTCCGACCGAGCCGGACCCAGAGAGATTTCCGACCGAATCGGACTCTGGCAGTCCGACCGAACGAGTACGATGCGCATGCATGCAATCGGACTCGAGTCAGTCAGACTCCCATTGAGTCAATGGGAGCCGGACGTACAACGGGTACGCGGGCTCCCATTGACGCAATGGGTGCGAGGCGAACACGGGTGCCCCCTACAGTGGGTACACCTCGAAGCGACTCGCGGCGTACATGCACAGGTAGGGGGGACCCATGGGTCCCCCCTGTGTGCGACTCGCGCGGCTACGCGTACAGGGGGGTCCGACACGGACCCCCAAAGTGCGGCTCCGACTGCTTTTTTTCGAGCCGGAAGGCGCGAGTCGGTCGGACTGCTCGCGGCGCGCATCGTACTTGCCCGGCCGGGGAACGTCTCCATCGCGCGGTGCGCATCGTGTCTGTGCGAGTCGGTCGGAGCGCTTCGGACCCGCGAACAAGTCGGTCGGCGATTTCGCGTGCGCTCGCATCGTACTCACTCAGCCGGACGCACGTACGAATCGGTCGGGAAAGAGGGCTCCAAATCGGATCCAGTTCAGCCGAATCCGATTCGGTGCCCTACCGGCCGAGATCGGAATCGGCCCCTAAGTGAATTGGACATCAGACCAAGTAAGAAAAGTCCATCAACAATAATGTCAGCATATATAGTGGCCAATGGAGAGGTAAGAGTCTGCATATCACAACACCTAGTGGACAGTTATATGGTAGGGGGTGATATAGACAAATGGATTTCTGCTTATGAGGTAACCCTGAGTATTCAAAGGTCCAAGAGAAGCACTGGGGTCTAACTTATGGAAACACATGCCTATGGGGGAGGGCCACACTTTTTAAACTTGAGGTGGGTGACCAGACAAAGCATGTACCCATGAGGCCATCCTTATCACTCAGTTTTGATTGACCCCTTAGAGGAATCATCAGATGTTTAGGGAAAGCCACAACCTCTCAAACCAGTTGGTGGATATCTTAGACAATTCCAGCAAAGCAAGTGAATGGATGGGTGAGGGACAGCAACGTTGATGGATATGTTGACTGTACAACTTGATTTGAGGGAGCACAAGCTCAATGCTTGTTTTACAGAGCTGTGCCAGCACCTAGTGAGTACTAAGCTTACTGACCCTAGGAAGCTTGCTGAAGAGGCAGACATCTGGGTAAGTACCAGAGTGTCCAAAAAGGTGTCTGAGGGAACTACAATAAGGGTGGTCAAAGTTCCCACCAGAAAAGGAAGGGGGAGATAAAAAACAAGACAGAATTCTCCCAAGGCCACCAAAATAATTCACAGGGGAAAGGAACCCAGCCCTAATCTGACCAGAAGAAAAATGGGTTATTCGAGAAGAAAACTGGTAAATGTGTCCCCAAGTGCTTTGAGTGTTACCAGTTTGGGTGTATCAAGGGGGATGCCAAGTGCCATATGAGGGCAACACCCCCAAATGGATGACCAGTGTAGTGCTTGAGGAGGAGACTACTTGGGGAGAGATAGCAGAGGTTACCCTGGTGTGCCTGGGTGACATAGAGATGGCACCCAAAGCCCATATACCTTCTAATACTTACAAGTAATGGTTCCTTTTGAATGGGTGGGTCTCAGGTTCTCTTAAGTAGCTGTGAGCCCTGCCATGGCTGTGAATCATTTGTTAGGGAATGAACTGGAGCACACTGCCTTGAAGGAAGTGGAGATCAGGTCACACCTGGAAATGTTGGGGTTACCTGAGTGGGGCTGCATAGCCACACAGTCCATGACTGTCCAGGAAGGGAAACAAAGAGGTCTGAACCCTGGGAAAATTATCCTGACAGCTGCCTAAAAGGGAAAGGCAGGGGCATTGGAAACCAGACCGTGAAACTCCAGCTGAACAGGTGGATAGGGCACGGAAGGGACCACCCCCGAACCTACCAGAGAGGAGATTGCCTCCCTAGGGGACCTGCGAGAGCTTGCTGGATGGAAAGTGGAAGGTGGTCCCACCAGGGAGGTGTTATGCACGTACTGAAGGAGTATCCAACCCTAGACGGCATGGGTACGCAAGCAGAAGACCAGGTAGCTGGTGACACCTCTGGTGATCACCTCATTTATTGGGAGAATGACCTTCTGTATAGTGAGCCTAAAGCACCTGTATATTGGGCAACATGGTAGGTGGTGGTTCCCGAATGCTACACAGCCTTCCTACTGGGGCTGGCTCATGAGATACCCCTGGCCGGACATCTGGGACAGGACAAGACCTTTGCCAGACTTGTCTTCCACTTCTATTGGCCCAGGATGACTATATCCTCAGAAACATTTTGCATGACATGTCTCACCTGCCAGGCCAGTGGGAAAACAGCACCCTTGAATCACTCATATGTCATTGGCACACCCTTTAAAAGAGTGAACATCGACATTGTAGTCCCGTTGGACCCAAAAACTGCCTTGGCTACAGGTTTATCCTGGTTTTGGTGGAGCATGCTACTAGATAAGCAGAGGCCATCCCTCCCAGGACTGCACCTGAAGTGACTATCAGGGCCCTGATGGGTATTTTTCCCCAGGGTGAGGTTCCCCAAGGAAGGAGTATCAGTAGGGGCAACAGCTACATGTCTGAATACATGAAGTCAATGTGGTAGGAGTATGGGGTAACATACAAGTTCTCCATACCCTAACATCCTCAGACCAATGTGAATGTTGAAAGATTTAACAAGACTCTTAAAGGCATGGTTATGGGCCTGCCTGAGCCCATGAGGCAGAAGTGGGGCGCCTTATTTCCATGCCTGCTCTTGCATACAAAGAGGTGCCACAGAAAGGGGTTGGGTTTAACCCATGTTAGCTCCTCTATGGAGACCTTGTTAAGGGAGTTACCCAAGAAGCACCCACCAGAATGTGGTTAGTTACTTACGATCCCTTAAAAACCATATGGCCAAGTTCAGGAAGAAGGCATCTGAGAACTAGGAAGCTAGCCTGGATGTCTTAAAACAGTGGTATGACCAGAAGGCCACCTTGATTTCAAGCTTCTGAAAATATTTGCATGAAATCAGAGATCATTCTGGGAGCATTATACATAGCCTCATATTGCTAAACTTTGAAAATGTGTGTACACCTTTTTTATACTGGAACTACTGTCAGTAGTGCAGTCGGAACTTGCAAAATTTACTTAGAGCGCTGACCCTAATAATAAAGGCTTTCAATTAATGAACCATAAATATAAGTTTGAACAGCATTAACATATGGACAAAAATATTACCTTAACTGCAGACAGTGCCCTATCCTGATCCAGAATGTGTTACTGCAAACTGGCAGCCAAGGGGTTTGTGCTGCAGGGAGTTGGGCCTACTTGTCCCAAGGACAAAATACACATGAAAACTTGTTGGCCTTGACCTCAAACAATATGTCCTGGGTGTCGGGCTATAGGAATTCCACATCCCTGGTTGGAGCTGCGTGCTTTCTCACACTATTTTCACTTATATTCTTTGAACTTGTGATCTCTGGCTCTCAACCAGTAACTACATTTCTTACAATGTTTTTTTCCTGATACAAGCACATATTCTCTGATGAGCAGTATTCTAGTACATGAAACCTTCTGTGAGCGAGAGAGTGTCTTTATAAACAACATTATGGACCTGATTAGGATGTTGGGTGGACCTCCACCGACAGGCTGTCGGTGGTGGTCCGCCCGAAAGACAGGATAGCGTCCCTCCCACCGCATTACGATGTGGCCTGGAGGGCACATGTGGTGTACCCCAAAGATCCATGCACCACATGGTGCCTGGCACACAGTGCATGGATGTTCAGAAACACCCCTTTTTCTATTGTAGCTTGTGCTGCAGTCCTTTTGCGGGCTGCAGCACAATCCACAATACAAAAGGGGATGTTTACATACTTAATTCCTCTTTTTGGGTTATTATGTTCACTTTATCTTCTATGTTCTTGTTACACTTACGTGACAGATGGATTGTCTCCTGCTAATTTCAGAGCTTAAGACAGTTTAACAATTAAAGGAACATCTCTTTGAGAAGTATATTTGAGAAATTAAATCAATAAATGCACCTTATCGCTCTCCATGGATTTATTGTCATAATTTGCATTGTTCTGTTCCTTGTGTCAGGCGTTACTACCTGCCCCTTTTCATGAAGGAATCCCAAAGATTCTCACCTGGTTCTCCTCTGTGTTCCACATCATGGCATCGTCCTCCAGCCTGATCTGCCTCCCTTCTGGGGAGTTGAAATCATAGCTCCCCACCTTCACCAGTCTTACAGTGCTCTCAGAGGAGATCTGGATGTTTACCAAATCAAAAACCGCTGGCGCATCACCATTCCCATCAAAGAAGATTTCCTCCCCAGAGTTGGTGTTAAAGCGCACACGCCTCACATAGTGCAGCATCTGAAATTAGAAACAACAGGACCCTTGTGGAAAAATAAACAGACTCAAATATTTTTTTTTTTGGTGGAGATGATTCTTGTATGTATCATGGTTATTGGGTAAAAGGAGTGAAAAAGATACAATAGCCCATGAAATCCAGAAAAATGCAGAACACTCCTTCATGCACCTGGTGGTGAAGAAACCTCTGGTCCATGCACCAGAGATGTTACCCTGACATGCTCCTAACACGGACAGGAGTGAAATTGGTCCTGCTTGTAGGAGAGTAGGATCTGCTTCACATGGGTACCCCCACTTTTTGCTGATGCTTCACTGTTTTTCGACATTAGTCTGGCTGGGGCCCTGCTAATCAGAACCCCAGCCTAGCTGCTTCCTCTCTAAAATGGTTTCCATGTGCCTTAGGCACATCACTGATTGGGATCTGGAGTGCCCTTATAAGTCCCTAGTATATGGTATACTATGTACCAAGGGCATAGGTACCTCAGAGGCCTGCCAGGGGCTGCAGCATGTATTATGCCACCCCTGGAAGGCCACCCAAACTGACACCACAGGTCTGCTACTGCAGCCTGGGTAAGGTGGTGCATGCACCCCTTACTGTGATATAGGTTACCTATATCACGAAATACATACACACATATAAACCTATAAGTCACTCCTAAGGCAGGCCTTATCAATCCTAAAGGCAGAGTGCGTGGTTCCTATGTGAGAGGGTGCCCCTGCATGAGCAGGGCCCTCTGCAGCGTTCGGAGACCATCTCTGATGCTGTTTGTAGTGCAGCCTGACCATATACTCTTAAGCGCATTATATCCTCGCGGTAAAATGCTAACTTTGGAATGGCTGCACCTAAACATGTCGTGTTTGGTGTCAAACATCTTGGAATAATACCCCCCCGACAATCCTGGCGGTGGGGGTAGCATTCCACCCTTCTAGAGGGAAAGACATGTTAACTCTGACTAGTCCGGTAACTTCTTTCCAGAGTCCTGGCATCACAAAATGGATGCTGCTGCCACAGACACGAGTCTGGCCTCCTGCTGCTGGGCGAAACTCCGGCAGGGGAGGCCTGGACAATAGGTTTCCTGTCCCAGGGAGGTGTGACCACCTCCCCAGACAGGATAATGTGTATTGGGGCTGGGCGGGAGCACTTTCGGGTGCTTTGAAGTCCTGCACTGGGGGCACATTTGGTGTCCCGGTGCATACCCCAGTTCAAACCGGATCAGGGGCTTGCAGCCCCTGCTTTGGCGCGAACTGGACAAAGGGAAAGGGGTGTAGCCACCCCTCTGCCCTGACCCACCCATAGGTGGGGCCACAGAGTAGTCCAACCCCTATTTTTAGAATAAAGGTAGGAACCCAGTCCTTAGGACTTTAGATTATACCTGGACGAAACTCAGAAACTGAATCCTGGACCTTCGACGCTCTACGACAAGATTAGAGGACTGAAGAATCTCCCTTGGGGTCAAGGAGTGACACCGCTGCTTGGCAGGCACCAAAGAAGCATCTGTCCGGTTCGCATTTCTGAAGCTCCCGTCGGACGCCGAAGTCATCACATCACCAGAGGTGGATTTTCAGACTTTCCCGAGGCTACCCTGAGTTCCCAGCAAAGCTGAGGCCCGTGGCTATCGTGGGTGACTTGAGACCGTGACCCCTGGACACTGAGCACATTTGCAAGTGCATCATCTTCTGGGTCTCCCAAGAAGTCGTGCTTTGGGCTCCGAGTAGCCCTAGCCTCCTGCACCACCTGCACCGAAGATCACTGGCCCCCACTCCACGAGTGTCCTGTAAGCCAGCTCCACGTGCGGCGTCAAGAGGCTCCTTTGCGGTCGCTAGCCCGTTGGCTAGTAGCCCTCAACGAAGGCCAATCCTTTTCTTGCTTGGCATCCTGGTTGCTGCAGGCCTGCCCTCACTTACCCTCGCTGGGTGAGTTCCACAGACCTTGCTGGTCTGCACCATCGACGATCTACATCTTCATCGAGAGTTGCCGTTGCCAAGGCTTGTTGGGTCCAATCCGGTCGCCGATACATCAGCACTCGACAGACATTGTGTACCAGCCCGAATCCTGCTCCTGGTCGCCGACAACGCCTCCTGGACCTCGTGGCTGAAGAGTCAAGATGACGGTCAATGCACCTGAAGCACTCGACATCGGTGGGCATCGGTCCATCGCCCTCCTGGTCACTGGCTAGTGACCCAGACTCTGTCCCCTCTGCTTTCAGGTTCTTCAGAACTCCGATCCACTCTTGGATCCACCCGGACACTTTTCTCTTGGCCGCCAGCAGCACGTTGCAGCAGATCGCCATTCTAATCGACGACGAAACCCGACCCCGAAAGGCACCTATGCACCCGGCTTCCCTGGGTGAGGTAACATGAGTACTCCGGTGCTCCCGTGGGTAGAGACTCTTCAAAGTCCTAGATCTCAAAGGGTTTTGTCCTAGTCCTCTTTTAAGTGTCCCTTTTCTATACTTTCCCGATCCCGACTTTCTCCATAGAAGTCAACGGCGTATCGCGGTTGTGTATTTACACTGCACGCGTCTCCCGTAGGTCCCCGGTGTCACTACCTTGGGTGGTTCCTTGTGGTCCAAGCACTTCTAGAGGCTCTAGGCCTAGTGTCTAGTTCAGTCGTGGTTCGCATACCATTTTATTGGTATATGGTTTGGTACGCCCCCAGGGCCCAAACGTGTATTTGTGCTATTACTGTGATTTGATAACTTATAACTTATGTACTTCGAACTCTAGCCTCATAAAGAGACTAGAGGGGTGTGTTTAGCAATAAATACATATATTTTGAATATATACCTGGTGTGGTGCTCTTTCATTTGGTCACTCAAGAGATTATAGACTGGTAAAACAAGCTGCTTTACATTCCTTCAAGACTTAGCCTGAAGGCTGCTCTCCATAGCTACCACTAGGATAGCTTTCAATAAGGTTGTCTTTAACCTATCTCCAATAAGGGGTTGTTTGGACTGGTGCAAGGTGCCCACTATAATTAGTGGACAGCATATGCCAGGCCAACTTCTCACATTGGTGTGCAGCGTGTGGGATTCCAGCTTGCTATTGTTTTACCAGATAATCTCAATTGAATTGATCAACTGAAAACCACTAAAGGTACCTAAGGTACATATAATTTAAGCTTAGAATACAGTAAGTTCTACTGAACTGAGTTGTGTGTTAAGGGATAGCACAACCCTTTCTACAACTCAAGAGAGTTTAGTAGGCCACACTAGAGTAGGTAGTGCATACACCACACCACACTAGTAATGTCTTTAAGGGCAGGATCCAAAGAATCCTTGCAGGAAGCCATTGAGCTTCCACCCTCCAAGTATGATACACTCCCATTCTTGGAATTGAGAGCTTTATGTAACTTGAGAAAAATAAGGACAGGCCAAAGCCCCACCACCCAACACCTCAAGGAGTTGTTGGTGGCTTATGACCTTAGTAAGCCTGTAGGGACTGAAGGGGTAGGAGCTGAGGGTGGGGCAGAAGAAGAGGACGAGGCCAGGGGTACCAATACCCCCAGCCCCCTCTGAAACTGGCCAGGAGGGTGACAATGACCCTGACCTGGAAAACCCAATCCCTCCTGTGGATGATGATGAGGATGATCAAGATGATGCCCTCTTTGTCCCCCCAGGAAGGATTAAGAGTGTGCCCAGGAAGTCTAGATCTCCTTCTCAGGAGTCTAACCACTCTGGCACCTCTATAGGGAGCTCTGTATCCTCTCATGAGAGGAGAGCCAGGCTGGTCCAGTATGAGGAAACTCAGCTGGAAATCAGAAAAAAGCAACTGGCTTTAGATAGGGAATCCCTAGATCTCCTTAGAGAGAGAAGAAAGTTGGGACTAGAGTCCCATGGTGGCAGCCATGTCCCTAGATATAGGGAAAGGTCCTATGACCATAGGAACCTGAGCAAGATTGTCCCTCCCTATCAGAATGGGGATGACATCCACAAGTGGATAACTGCTCTAGAGAGGGCCTGTAAGGTACAGAAGGTCCCTCAGGAGCAGTGGGCAGCAATCTTGTGGCTCTCCTTTGCTGACAAAGGTAGAGATAAGCTCCTCACTGTTAGAGAGGAGGATGCTGATAATTACAAGGTCTTGAAGAGTGCTCTTATTGATGGGTTTGGCCTAACCACTGAACAGTACAGGTTGAAGTTCAGAGACACCCAAAAAGCACAGACTCAAGACTGGGTAGACTATGTGGATTGTTCTGCCAAGGCTCTGGAAGGCTGGTTGATGGGCAGTAAGGTGTGTGACTTCTCAGGATTGTACAATCTGATAATGAGGGAGCAGATTCTTAATAACTGTCAAAATCAGCTGTTGCATCAATACCTGGTAGACTCTGATCTGACCTCTCCCCAAGAATTGGGAAAGAAGGCAGACAAATGGGTCAGAACCAGGGTGAAGCAGAAGGTACAGAACCAAGGTGGGGAAACCAAGAAGCAAGATGCTAAGAACTCTGAAAAGGGTGGGAGAAGGGTAAAGATCAAAAGTCTTCATCAGGCCCCCAAAAATCTTCTTCTGGTGGGGATTCACAGTCTACCAGAGGGAAAGGCCAAAGAAAACCATGGTGCAAGGTCTGTAAGCAAAAGACCCACTGGACCAGTGATTGCACCAAGTTCAAAGACTCCAGTCCAGCACCCAACAATGCCCCTAAGGCACCTGTTCCCCCTAGTACAGTTGGTGGGAGTGCTCCAGCCAAGGGTTTAGTAGGGTTCACCCTGGGTACTGAGTTGGGCTCTGACCTAGTCAGAGAACTGACTCAGGCTGTGTTAGTCTGTGATGGAGGCATGGATGTGCCCTCCTCTATGAGTCCCAGTAATCTGGGCAAGTACAGACAACAGCCTTTAATCAATGGACGTGAGGCTTTGGCATTTAGGGACACAGGGGCAAGTGTCACAATGGTGACACAAGACCTTGTGCTTCCTGGGCAAGTTATGCTTGGTGAGATGTACCAAGTGACCAATGCTAGCAATGTCAGAACAGACCATACTCTGGCAGTTGTTAACTTCTCCTGGGGAGGGGTAACTGGCCTTAAGAAGGTTGTGGTAAGTGCAAACCTACCAGTCGAATGCTTGCTTGGCAATGACTTAGAGACTTCTGCTTGGGCAGAAGTGGAGCTCAGGACCCATGCAGAAATGCTGGGGATCCCTGCAGATGTGTTTGCTGTGACCAGGTCACAAGCCAAAATGTCTAGCACTGAACAGGCCTTGGATTCTGGAAGAATGGACCAAGTGCCTTCCAAGAGGAGGAGTAGTAGGGTTAAGGCACTGCCTTCCCCTTGGCTCAGGAGGAAGATCAGTCCCTTGAGGGGGATGATCTCAGCCCTGAAGAAGGAACTGTCCCAGAGGAACTTGAACCTGACCAGGTTGAGTTCTTGGGGACAGGGGGACCTTCTAGGGCAGATCTGAGCCAGGAGCAGCAGAGCTGCCCCTCCCTTGAACCCCTCAGACAGCAAGCTGCTGCTGAGGCTGCTGGGAAAGCTAGTGGTCCCCATACAGTGTATTGGGATGATGGACTCCTGTACTCAGAGAGTAGAGACCCCAAGCCTGGTGCTACCAGGAGGTTGGTAATACCTTTGAAGTTCAGGGGCTTCCTATTGACCCTAGCCCATGATATTCCCTTAGCAGGTCACCTGGGCCAGAACAAGACTTGGGACAGAATTGTCCCTCACTTTCACTGGCCCCACATGTCTGAAGACAGCAAGGAGTTTTGTCGCTCCTGTGTAACCTGCCAAGCCAGTGGCAAAGCAGGTGGCACTACAAAGGCCCCCTGATACCACTACCTGTGGTGGGGGTGCCCTTTGAAAGGGTAGGGATTGACATTGTTGGTCCCATGGATCCCCAAACAGCCTCTGGGCACAGGTCTATCCTGGTGGTAGTGGATCATGCCACCAGGTACCCAGAAGCTATTCCCCTCAGGACCACTACAGCACCTGTGGTGGCAAGGGCCCTCCTGGGAATCTTCTCAAGAGTGGGCTTTCCTAAGGAGGTAGTCTCAGACAGGGGTGCTAACTTCATGTCTGGGTACTTAAAAGCAATGTGGAAGGAGTGTGGAGTGACTTATAAGTTCACCACACCCTATCACCCACAATGCAATGGTTTAGTTGAGAGATTCAACAAAACCTTGAAGGGCATGATTAAAGGGCTCCCAGAAAAGCTTAGGCGTAGATGGGACATACTCTTGCCCTGCCTTTTATTCGCATATAGGGAGGTGCCTCAGAAGGGGGTTGGTTACAGCCCTTTTGAACTTCTGTTTGGCCACCCTGTGAGGGGTCCACTGTGCTTGGTGAAGGAAGGATGGGAGTTACCTCTCAAGCCCCCAAAGCAAGATATAGTGGACTATGTACTTGGTCTCCGCTCCAGGATGGCTGAGTACATGAAAAAGGCAACCAAAAACCTTGAGGCTAGCCAGGAACTTCAAAAGGCCTGGCATGACCAAAAGGCTGTTCTGACTGTTTATCAGCCAGGACAGAAGGTGTGGGTGTTGGAGCCAGTGGCCCCAGCAGCTCTCCAAGATAAATGGAGTGGACCCCACACTATTGTTGAGCAGAAGGGTGAGGTCACTTACTTAGTGGACCTAGGAACACCCAGGAGTCCCCACAGGGTTCTCCATGTCAACAGGTTAAAACCATATGTGGACAGGGCAGACATGGGCTTGCTCATGGCTACTGATGAAGGGCAGGAGGAAGAGAGTGACCCACTCCCTGACCTGCTCTCACAGAACCCTGACGATGGGTCAGTTGATGGTGTAGCCTTGGCAGGCAGCCTCACTACCCAGCAACAAACTGATTGCAGGCAAGTCCTCAATCAGTTTAGACATATGTTTTCACTGACACCCAGTCAGACCTCCTGGTGCACTCATGAAGTGGACACTGGGGACAGTCTGCCTATTAAAAACAAGATTTATAGGCAACCTGACCATGTCAGGGACTGTATCAGGACTGAAGTCCAGAAAATGTTGGAGTTGGGAGTTATTGAACCCTCAGATAGCCCTTGGGCTAGTCCAGTGGTCCTTGTACCAAAACCTCACACCATTGGTGGAAAAAGAGAGATGAGGTTTTGTGTGGACTACAGGGGTCTCAATGCAGTCACTAGGACTGATGCCCATCCAATACCCAGGGCAAATGAGCTCATAGATACTTTGGCCTCTGCCAAATATCTCAGCACATTTGACCTAACAGCTGGCTACTGGCAGATCAGACTAGCTGATACTGCAAAGCCCAAAACAGCCTTCTCAACCCCTAGTGGGCATTATCAATTTGTGGTAATGCCCTTTGGTCTGAAGAATGCACCTGCCACTTTCCAGAGGTTGGTGAATACAGTTCTCACAGGTCTGGAAGCCTATAGTGCAGCATATCTAGATGACATTGCTGTCTTTAGCTCCACCTGGGAGGATCACCTGGTCCACCTCAGGAATGTTTTACAGGCCCTGCAAAAGGCAGGCCTGACTATCAAGGCCACTAAGTGCCAGATAGGGCAGAGTCAGGTTGTGTACCTGGGCCACCTTGTGGGTGGAGGCCAGGTTCAACCTTTGCAGAGCAAGATCCAGACCATCATGGACTGGACTGCTCCCACTACCCAGACTCAGGTGAGAGCCTTCTTAGGCCTGACTGGGTACTATAGGAGATTTGTCAAGGGGTATGGATCAATAGTGACACCCCTGAATGACTTAACTTCTAAGAAAATGCCCAAAAAGGTTCAGTGGACAGCTAGCTGTCAAAAGGCATTTGATGACCTCAAGCAGGCCATGTGCACTGCTCCAATTCTGCAGAGTCCTGATTACTCCAAGAAGTTCATTGTTCAAACTGATGCATCTGAATTGGGGGTAGGGGCTGTACTGTCACAATTGAATGAAGAAGGTCAGGATCAGCCAGTAGCTTTCATTAGCAGAAGGCTGACACCTAGAGAGAAACGTTGGTCAGCCATAGAGAGGGAGGCATTTGCTGTGGTCTGGGCTCTGAAGAAATTGAGGCCATACTTGTTTGGTACACACTTCCTGGTTCAGACAGACCATAAGCCCCTCTTATGGCTAAAACAAATGAAGGGTGAAAACCCCAAACTGCTTAGGTGGTCCATTTCCCTACAGGGGATGGACTTTACAGTGGAACATAGGCCTGGGAGTAACCATGCGAATGCAGATGGACTCTCTAGGTATTTCCACTTAGAACATGAAGACTTAACTGGGCAAGGTTAGTTTAATGTCCCTACATTTGGGGGG
Organism: Calotriton arnoldi; assembly: GCA_963921515.1. Classification (NCBI taxonomy): domain Eukaryota; kingdom Metazoa; phylum Chordata; class Amphibia; order Caudata; family Salamandridae; genus Calotriton; species Calotriton arnoldi. Next base: position 33,066 of record CAWUFW010015559.1, on the reverse strand, counting down.
GTTGTGTAGGAGAGTAGGATCTGCTTCACATGGGTACCCCCACTTTTTGCTGATGCTTCACTGTTTTTCGACATTAGTCTGGCTGGGGCCCTGCTAATCAGAACCCCAGCCTAGCTGCTTCCTCTCTAAAATGGTTTCCATGTGCCTTAGGCACATCACTGATTGGGATCTGGAGTGCCCTTATAAGTCCCTAGTATATGGTATACTATGTACCAAGGGCATAGGTACCTCAGAGGCCTGCCAGGGGCTGCAGCATGTATTATGCCACCCCTGGAAGGCCACCCAAACTGACACCACAGGTCTGCTACTGCAGCCTGGGTAAGGTGGTGCATGCACCCCTTACTGTGATATAGGTTACCTATATCACGAAATACATACACACATATAAACCTATAAGTCACTCCTAAGGCAGGCCTTATCAATCCTAAAGGCAGAGTGCGTGGTTCCTATGTGAGAGGGTGCCCCTGCATGAGCAGGGCCCCTCTGCAGCATTCGGAGACCATCTCTGATGCTGTTTGTAGTGCAGCCTGACCATATACTCTTAAGCGCATTATATCCTCGCGGTAAAATGCTAACTTTGGAATGGCTGCACCTAAACATGTCGTGTTTGGTGTCAAACATCTTGGAATACTCCCCCCCGCCAATCCTGGTGGCGGGGGTAGCATTCCACCCTTCTAGAGGGAAAGACATGTTAACTCTGACTAGTCCGGTAACTTCTTTCCAGAGCCCTGGCATCACAAAATGGATGCTGCTGCCACAGACACGAGTCTGGCCTCCTGCTGCTGGGCGAAACTCCGGCAGGGGAGGCCTGGACAATAGGTTTCCTGTCCCAGGGAGGTGTGACCACCTCCCCAGACAGGATAATGTGTATTGGGGCTGGGCGGGAGCACTTTCGGGTGCTTTGAAGTCCTGCACTGGGGGCACATTTGGTGTCCCGGTGCATACCCCAGTTCAAACCGGATCAGGGGCTTGCAGCCCCTGCTTTGGCGCAAACTGGACAAAGGGAAAGGGGTGTAGCCACCCCTCTGCCCTGACCCACCCATAGGTGGGGCCACAGAGTAGTCCAACCCCTATTTTTAGAATAAAGGTAGGAACCCAGTCCTTAGGACTTTAGATTATACCTGGACAAAACTCTGAAACTGAATCCTGGACCTTCGACGCTCTACGACAAGATTAGAGGACTGAAGAATCTCCCTTGGGGTCAAGGAGTGACTCCCCTGCTTGGCAGGCACCAAAGAAGCATCTGTCCGGTTCGCATTTCTGAAGCTCCTGTCAGACGCCGAAGTCATCGCATCACCAGAGGTGGATTCTCAGACTTCACCGAGGCTACCCTGAGTCCCCAGCAAAGCTGAGGCCCGTGGCTATCGTGGGTGACTTGAGACCGTGACCACTGGACACCGAGCACATTTGCAAGTGCATCATCTTCTGGGTCTCCCAAGAAGTCGTGCTTTGGGCTCCGAGTAGCCCTAGCCTCCAGCACCACCTGTACCGAAGATCACTGGCCCCCACTCCACGAGTGTCCTGTAAGCCAGCTCCACGTGCGGCGTCACGAGGCTCCTTTGCGGTCGCTAGCCCGTTGGCTAGTAGCCCTCAACGAAGGCCAATCCTTTTCTTACTTGGCATCCTGGTTGCTCCAGGCCTGCCCTCACTTACCCTCGCTGGGTGAGTTCCACAGACCTTGCTGTTCTGCACTATCGACGATCTACATCTTCATCGAGACTTGCCGTTGCCAAGGCTTGTTGGGTCCAATCCAGTCGCCGACACCTCAGCACTCGACAGACATCGTGTACCAGCCCGAATCCTGCTCCTGGTCGCCGACAACGCCTCCTGGACCTCGTGGCTGAAGAGTCAAGACGACCATCAAAGCACCTGAAGCACTCGACATCGGTGGGCATCTGTCCATCGCCCTCCTGGTCACTGGCTAGTGACCCAGACTCTGTCCCCTCTGCTTTCAGGTCCTTCAGAACTCCGATCCACTCTTGGATCCACCCGGACACTTTTCTCTTGGCCGCCAGCAGCACTTTGCAGCAGATCGCCATTCGAATCGACGACGAAACCCGACCCCGAAAGGCACCTATGCACCCGGCTTCCCTGGGTGAGGTAACACGAGTACTCCGGTGCTCCCATGGGTAGAGACTCTTCAAAGTCCTAGATCTCAAAGGGTTTTGTCCTAGTCCTCTTTTAAGTGTCCCTTTTCTATACTTTCCCGATCCCGACTTTCTCCATAGAAGTCAACGGCGTATCGCGGTTGTGTATTTACACTGCACGCGTCTCCCGTAGGTCCCCGGTGTCACTACCTTGGGTGGTTCCTTGTGGTCCAAGCACTTCTAGAGGCTCTAGGCCTAGTGTCTAGTTCAGTCGTGGTTCGCATACCATTTTATTGGTATATGGTTTGGTACGCCCCTAGGGCCCAAACGTGTATTTGTGCTATTACTGTGATTTGATAACTTATAACTTATGTACTTCGAACTCTAGCCTCATAAAGAGACTAGAGGGGTGTGTTTAGCAATAAATACATATATTTTGAATATATACCTGGTGTGGTGCTCTTTCATTTGGTCACTCAAGAGATTATAGACTGGTAAAACAAGCTGCTTTACATTCCTTCAAGACTTAGCCTGAAGGCTGCTCTCCATAGCTACCACTAGGATAGCTTTCAATAAGGTTGTCTTTAACCTATCTCCATTAAGGGGTTGTTTGGACTGGTGCAAGGTGCCCACTATAATTAGTGGACAGCATATGCCAGGCCAACTTCTCACACTGCTCCCCTGCCTTGTTATTAATAATTTTTCACAATGATGAGCCAATGCACAGAGCGTCTCATCATTCAACTTCAACTGATCTCCATCCATCCCATCCTGACAGATCAGAGGTTTAATTCCAGTCTGCCTTCGTAGGGGCAGAAAAGCCTGCTGGATGCCAACATGTATCTATGTGCATAGCAACCATTTCAATACTACCCTCCACATTTTTCTAATAATGATTTCTCAAAACCTATTGACTAGATTTACATAAAAGTAAGCAAAGGCAATTTTTTGAGCTTATTGAATGAACACAAAGTTTCTTTTGGTAATGTTCACTAATGATTTCACAAAATATATGCAAATAAGTAATTAGACCCAAAAGAATATCATTATTAAATAACAATATATTAAAACTAGTTCTAGTTATATGCTATTCGGCCTGAAACAACATAACCACATCACACATGTGCAGGATATTCTTGACTCCCTCCTTGTCAATGAAACAGCCTCACCCACAACATCATCGATGACTGATCTCAAAACTACCTGTCATTCTGTTTTGCCTTGTATCTTCTCAACCATTCTATTCTAGCATGTGGAACTATAAATCATCTCTTTAGGGCTCTTCATCGCTTTCTGTACATATGGAGTCTTACATACTCAAATTCATGAAATCACTAAAAGCCCATTTCTTCAAGCAGCCTTCTAGCCCTCTTGTGCCTGCCTCAATCCTCTTTCTTTCCTTGAGTCTATTAGTCAGATGTCTACAACCAGTTTCTGCCCCTTTCCTCTTTACCAAGGGTATACCACTTTTACATCAACATGCATGGTTGATAGATTCCTTCAATTGATAGTACCGCTCAAAGAAATTTTCAGTAACCGTCCACGAGGTAATATGTTTTCAACCATCCTTGTATCTGATGCAAAAAAACAGAGTACAAGGTTTTCTGCAGAGCTTTTCAAAAATTACAAAATCAATAGCAAAAATGTCAAATAAATGGCACTATAGCATTGGTGGCAACAAAATGAGACAGTCTGTCGAGGAGCACCTTCTGGATGAGGGTGATGAAAGTGTATTGAGTATTTCCTCATCAATGCTTTCAGGTAATTGTCCTGTGAGGGGTCCAGAGACCAATGAGACTAATTGAAAGTCACTTATAAGGCCATTTGCTTCCTGGTGTGAAGACTGTTGACCGATAACTGTTTCTAGAGTCTTTGAAACTGGTGATAAGTCTGAGAAAGCTCCAAAGTTTTAAAGATTTGACATGTCTGAAGAAGGTTTCTTTCGTTTAGTTGTTAAGATGGTGCTTCCGAGGTCTTAATCCTGTGGAGAGCAGGTTTATGGATGAACTGTAATAGTTCAGTGTGAACCAGGCTAACTGTATAAGCTAACATTTGATGGCGGGGATGACTTTGTGAAGGACACTAAAGATAATTCTGAGATCATCATCAGTAAATGGTAAGAACTCACAAAGAGGGGTAGAACAGGCAGGTACTATTGGGAGACGGCCATCAGGCCAATGGAAAGTGAACATGATGCTGACTCTTGAAGAATTCATTTGGCTGTCAGAAGAGGCAAGAGGTTCTCACACAGCTCATTTGAGGGTAAAGGTACCAGGAAGCTTGTCATTAGAATATGAGTTACATCCCCATTTAGGCCTTTTTATTCAAATTATCTGCCTCATTTATCTGGGCATGTAAGTCATATTTTTTAGCTGTTGTGCCCCATTGAGTGGTATGATGAGATAACAGCTTTGAATTAATTCAATGTCTTTCCAATGCTCTGCCTGATGTTTCAATTGGTGATGGTTCTTTGAGACCCTTTTATTGGACTTCATCGGCTTAGACTTGAAGGGTCACAAGGAAACAGAGTATGGAGTGTACAATAAAATGTTTTCAAGCTGCACTAGGATTCTGAAGGTGCCTCATAATGTGCTCCAATGAGTTTGAAAACAGTTTTGTTAAATCAGAACATCAGAGTAGAAAACAGGACTCCACCATTATAGAAGATAGATTAAAAGTACATGTTCGAACTGCAGAACAATGTGAATGTCCTCTCAACTGTGGCAATATTTCCAGGGTGTTCTCAGATTTGCCAGGTGTCAGGTTTCCGCTTTTGCAGCAAGAGAAATCAGGAGTTTAATCTATGCCTACAGTGGCACACACTGGCCCCGCCCGACACACGAAGGTAAAGTGAGACGAAAGTCTAATCTTACGACTTTCGGAAACCTCAAAGAGTATTTATTACTTTTAAATGGCCTTTGTGAATACTGAAAGTCGTAAAGTTCAACTTTCGTCTCACTTTACCTTTGTGAATTTTTTAGTGTGAATCACCAAACTTCTCAGAGGATCACCTAAAACTCTTTAGATGTGGAAAAATGGGATTAGGAAAGAAATAGGACATAATTGCTAATATTTCATTGAAAAACAAATAAACAGAATACTGTTTTAAGTGTTGTTTTTAATACAGCTGTAAAAATATTGTTTTCTAAAATATTTTATGCAATATCGTATTTGTGGGTTAATTATTAACTGTTTTTGTACTATTTCATTATTGTTGTTTGGTAATTTTTTAATATTCATTGATAATGTTGTTTTTTTGTTCATTATCTTTATTATTTTAAAAAGTAAGAGTTCATACAATTATAATAGAATGCAATACAACAGAGCAAAGTGATCAATAAATAAGTAAAACATTTAAGAGAATACAGACACAAAGATAGAATTCATGTCAGAAAAATAATGAAATCAAAAATAGTACCAAATCAATATATAATATCCAAAGAATATCTATACTAGAGTGATAGCAAAAAATTAGTTGTATTGCACAGAAACCAAAAAAATTCAGAATGAAAGGAAGAAGAAGAGAAAAAGAAAGGATAGAAAGAAGAAGAGAGAAGAAGAAACAAGAAAAGAAAGGAATAGAGAGAGGACGATAGATAGATAAATAGATAAATTGATAGATAGATAGCTAGATTGATAGATGGGGACACCTGCTGCAGTGGAGAAAATAAATTAAGAAGTAGAGACAAAAGGATATTGGGCTACCAACCCCTGAGAGGACAATTTCATATATTTATCCAGTGACCTCCAAATAGTATTAGAGATGGAAGGAGTACAATGCTTCTCTTCAACAGAAGTATGGGCCCCACGAAGAAATGATACCCAAGCCAACCAAGTATGATAAGACAGGAGATTAAAGGATTTCGACTCAGATAAAATAATCTTGACAGCAATTGATATAAGGAGATCTAATAGCTGCATATCAGTATCATCCAAGGGAAGAGGAGTACATGCAGCCCACGGTCCCAATAACATCATAGGTAACGAGAGCTCCAATGGAATATCAAAGATTAGTGATAAATGTTTCTGAACTAAATCCCAAAAGGATTGTGATAACGAGCATTCAAAAAACATATGTTGGTGAGTGCCTGAGACCAAATTGCAATTCCAACAAAGATCATTATCCCTCAGTTTCAACTTGTATAAGCGAGCAGAGGTCCAGTGCAGAAGATTCATAGTAAAGAATTTAGATTGCATAAGAGACGGAGCAATCTTATTCCGTAGTGAAACCTTCCCAATTAACTGCAATGACTCTTGTGAGATATGTTTGAAATTATCACTATCAAAATGATGTGACCATTTATCCTGTGTAATAGTAGCCTGTGAGGGAAGTGGCACAGATAAAAAAAATTATATTTTCGAGGCAGTATGACCTGAACGAGACCACATAGACAGAAGTGAAATAGTAACCAAGTCTGTACAGAGGGTCACTTTAGAAAGGGCAACCTTCAATTTTAAAAAGGAATAGAAATCCATATTATTAAGATCATATTTCTTGGCCAAAGAAGAAAAGGGAAGAGGATCATGATTGGAGTCATAAAGATGTTTGACCAACGTAAGACCTCTATTAGCCCAGGAAGACATCGTAACAGGATCAATATCAGTAACAATTTTAGGGTTATACCATAATGAAGACCATCTCGACTTATGAATGGGGTTGGAAACCTTTTTATCTATATATTTTAGAGCATTAATTGTGTCTGAAATAATAAGGCTTGAATGAGGTAACACAAGCTTAGAAGCAGTGAGAAAGGAAGGGGTAGAAAGAGGAGAACACAACTCTCGTTCAATATAAATCCACGGAGGGGTATGGTGGGAATTCGATAAAAACCAGAGAGCACCCTGAGACGATAAAAAAGCAATTTGATACAAGTTCCAATCTGGAAGATTGCATCCACCCAAAACAGATGGCTTCCTAAGATGTTTATATGCAATTCTAGCACGTTTATCACTCCATAAAAATTTTGAGGTAAGTAAGTCAATCTCATGCAAAAAATATGAGGACAGCCTCACAGGCAGCATGGAGGATAAAAAGTTAAAAATCGGAGTTATCATCATCTTAAGAGTTTGAAGTCTTCCCCACCAGGAGATATATTTCGGAGACCAGAAGTACAAAAGATCTTTAACCTTAGCTAGTATCTGAGATTCATTATAAAAGATAGTATCTAACAGGTTATTACAAAACCAAATTCCTAAGTATTTAATTTGAGTCAATTGCCATTTAAAGCCGGCCTCACCCATGTGAGAAGGGAAGCTCAACGCATTAAGAGGGAACATTTCCGTCTTATCTCTGTTCAGAGTATACCCTGAGACGATTGAAAACTCTTTAATGGTATTAGAGATGGCAGGAATGGCAGTAGCAATGTCTTCAGAGAAGATGAGAACATCGTCTGCATACGCAGCCATTTTAATTGTATGTGAACCAAATTGAAAGCCTTTGATATTGTCATTTAAGTTGAGTAACCGAAGGAGTGGGTCTATAGCCAATAGAAAAAGAAGGGGTGATAACGGGCACCCTTGTCTAGTGCCTTGACGTAGATTAAAAAAGGAAGACGTTGCCCCATTGACTCTGATGCTAGCTTTAGGTTGCGCATATAGGGACATTACCATGTTGATGAAAGAATCCCCTAAGTTATGATATTGGAGTACTGCTTGTAAAAAAAGCCAAGAAACTTTATCAAAAGCCTTTTCGGCATCAAGAGCAATCGCAGCCGATGGCAAGGCAGAGAGTTTCGCTTTCTCCAATATATGACAGAAGGTTCGGATATTATCTCAAGCAAGTCTCCCTTTTACAAAGCCAGTCTGAGACCCATGGATAAGACTAGGGATATGGCCTTCTAAACGCTTAGCTAGGATTTTGGCAAAAATCTTAGATTCCAAATTTAGTAGCGAGATTGGACGGAAATTTTTAGGGTCAGAATGATCTTTCCCTTCTTTCGGAATCATGACAATAGTAGCCTCAGTGACTTTACCAGACATTACAAAGTTATCAAAAACTTTCTTGAGATATTTTATTATTGAGAATGAAAAAGTCTTGTAGAAAGCAATAGGGTAACCATCAGGCCCTGGAGCCTTTCCCGACCAAGTCGCCCTAATGGCTTGAATTATCTCTTCAGAATCAATTGGTTGCCCCAGAGCAGTCATCTCTGACTGCAAAATAGTATGTGTAGGAATCGAGGACAAGAATTGCTGACACACAGATAAGTCACATTGATCTTTGGGAGTGTAAAGTTTTTCATAAAAATCGCGAAAAACTTGTAGAATTTCTTGAGTATGGAATTTCTTAGAGCCATTAATGTCATTAATATAGGAAATCTGAGCAGTTTTGACATTCGCATTTTGATACTTTAAAGTAGCAGCCAACATCTTACCTGCTCCATTTTGTAGCAGAAATTGTCTAGACTTTTGAGCATGTACACCAAGATAAGCTCTCTTAGTGACAATGGAGTTAAAAGAGTATTTCAAATTTTTTATGTCTTGCAAGAGAGACTTATCATTAGAGCTTCTATATAATATCTCTTTACGTTTGATCTCATCCCCTAAAGATTGCAGCGACCTTCTGATATCGCTATTCCTTTTTGACATTTTTTTGATAATATGGCCCCTAATAGTGCATTTAAATGCATCCCATAGAACTATTGGGGAGTTCACCGAAGACTCATTATCATTGAAGAAATTGTCAATTTCCACAGATAATTCTTTAACTTCATCCTTATCATCCAAAATCTCTGTATTAAGACGCCAAGTACGAGGACCTTGTTTATCCGCCAGATTAAGGAGAGTAAATGAGACGGCTGCATGATCAGAAACAACTATTGGGTGAATTATAGCGTTACTAGTGTGTTTTAGAAGAGCAGCATCAACTAGCAGATAATCAATACGTGAAAAACTAGAATGTGGAGAGGAGAAAAACGTGAAATCGCTACCCGTGGGGTTATGTAAGCTGATGAGAAGAACACATATTGAGCATTTGTTTATGTGACCTGGGAGGACGGAATTTAAAAGCAGAATGTCTATCTACGATAAGATCCAAAGGCAGATTAAAATCACCTCCAACAATGGTTCTAGCATTTTGAGGGATGTCAGAGAGCTTATTATTTATTGAACGCCAAAAGAGTTGATCGTCAATGTTGGGAGCATAAATATACATAATATATAAATCATCTGAGCCATTGGACAAGCGAGAAAGCAACCAACTGCCATCCGCATCCGTATCATGTTCAGCAGTAATAATAGACAGACCAGAGTTCTTAGAAATCAAGGTTACAACCCCGTTCTTCTTACCAGCGGCTTCAGAGCAAGCAACATCAAGAACCCACTGTTTCCATAAAGGCTATCTTAGTCTCCTGAAGAAGAACAATATCACCAGATAAGCTTTTGTAGTAATCTAGGATCTTGGCCCTCTTGACGGGATGATTCAATCCACGAACGTTAAGAGAGATTACGTTTAGACCAGTCATAAGTAGACATGACACCAAACAAATAAGAACATCTGATAAAAGAGAAAGGGAAGACTATACAACATGTCAACATGTACATGAGTAAATGGACAACAGGAAAAACATAAAAAATTAACTGAAGCAGGAGTCCCCAGGGAAGAAAAAATAGAAATAGGAGAAGAAAAGACTAGAAAGAAGAAAAGAGAGAGAAAAGATGCTCCAAAGAAAAAAGGAGCATATAAAAAGAAGAACCCCACCAGGGGATGTCTGTAACAGACAATTTGCATGGGGAGAAAAAAACGTGGAGGAGCAACCACAAAGGCCAACACTGACAGTGCAGACCGCTCAGAAATAAATAGATATGTCATTAAGCAACAGAACATTAATGCAAATGTATACTATATTAACAACATTCCATCAATAGGATCAGAGAATAAATATTCCTGAAACTACCTAATCTAAGAGTGACCAACATATTATCATATCCTAAATAGAAAGGAGAAACATCAAAATCAGATATATCTTAAATTAAGGCATCATAAATAACAATAATACATTTTATAAATAACAGCCTAAGGCAATATTAAATTAAAGCATCATAAATAACAATAATAGATATTATAAATAGCCTAAGGCATGGTAAATATTCATAAATGATGTAATAAATATCAAAATGAGGCATTAGAAATAGCAATATAAAACATTATAATTCATAAACCACTAATGTGCCCAACACTATAGAAATTGATAGCATCTGTCCAAAAATACTAAAATATATAAAAAGATATTCAATCAGTAGCAAATAACAATAAATAAATCACAATCAATAAAATATAATATATCTGATGGGTATACAACATATTGTCATTTAGGAAACAATAATAGATATATACATATATAAGAAGTAAATAGCATAGTCCACCTAAAATATAATTCATTACTTAAATACATAGATAATAAAAGAATTGATGAATATATTCATATTATAAAAATTGTACAAACAAAATGCAGATGAATATAAGAAAAAGAGTAACAGAGGAAGATACAAATGAATAATAGCCACACGAAAAAAGATTAAACACCAGCATAGAATCAGGAAAAGAAGGGAAGAAAAAGTTCAAGCCAAACGGAAAAGGAGCATACAGGGGACATGAAGAGAGGGAGGAAAGACATAGAACAATTATCATAAGAATAGAAAAAAAGAAAAGCCCAAAGAAAACCAACTATTTAGATTTACAAACCGACAAAAATTCATCAAAAGAAATTACAAAACAAAATGTTCACAAGAGGAATATGAAAGAAAATAGCAAACATAAACACAGCTGGAGTAGGACAGAAATCAAAAGAGATGATAAAGAAGTTGAAGAGAAGGGAAATAGAGATATAATAACCTCCACTAGTTAACAAGACAGCACCGAAACAATGTTAACGAGACAGATATAACTGTTAAGTAACATGCATGGAGGTATGAGCAACCTCAAGACCTGTAAAGGAAAGAGCAGTTAAAAGAAAACAACCAATATAAAACAACATCAGTTGCAGTGGATAGTTATCATTACAAAAAAGAAAACGGAGAGGCAATAAGGCACTGAGGGTATGAAACAAACCATCAGCACAAGATGAACATTAAAGTTGAGAGGTGCCAGGAAGATACTCAGAGTCCAGCAGTGATTCAGACAGAAGTGAGCTAAACCAAATACCCTGTGAAGGAAAAGTCAATCAAGAGAGAGTAACCACAATAAAATATCAACTTTACTACTGTATTTATCATATCAACAAAGAGCACAGGGGCAGAAAAAAGCCACATATAATGGCAAAAACACAGGAAATATGGATCCAGGTTGTCAACCACTGAGATACGTTAAGAATGGGACGTGCTAGGAAGAGATTCAGAAACCATCTGTTCCATCTGTGATTCAGACTGATTATCCAAAAAAGTGGAAAGTTCTACAGGTTCATGAAAAATCTGTGGGCGAACTCTAAAAGTTATTCTGAAACGCGAAGGACCTGCAAAGGAAAATGGAATGTTCATATCTATAAGCCTTCTGCGTAGATTCAAGAAGCCTTTACAGCTAATGACGGTATCTCTAGCAAAGTCCTGTGATATTCAGATTTTGTGCCCTTCCCATTGTAAAGTTTTAATCTTCCTCATTTGAGCTATGATTTGTTCAGAATGTTGATGGCGCAGAGGTTTAAAAATCACCGGTCTTGTAAAAGATAACGTTTTAGGCTTAAAGGTGGGAACTCTATGAGCACGTTCTATTTCAAAGTCCTTTTCAAATGAAATGTTCAGGACAGAAGGTATTCAGGTAAGCAAAACATCCAACATTGAAGGAGCAGATTTCTCACAATACTCCGGAAGGCCACAAATTAGAAGGTTACTTCTACGATTCCTATCTTCCTGTTCAGTCAGGTCTCTTCTCAATGAAGCCAAGGAACGTTCCATAGTTTGAGCATGTTTAGCTTGCTTATTCGTGAAGTCTTCCACAGAGCTTATTCGTGTTTCTGCATTGGAGACACGTAATGAGATATTTTTGAGGTCATTTCGGATGGCCGCCACCTCAACCTGAAGTAAGTCTGTGTTTGTTTTAGTGCTTTGTGCTATGTCATGGACTGCATTAAGTTTAATTAGAATAGTATCTGATGTTGAAGCAGAATCCATATTGCCCTTCGCTGAAATATCTGGCTTGGGGGAATTCTGTTTAGACCTCTTCAGGTTTCCTTTCGAATCTCTATCCTTGGGGTGACACCCATGCCTTCCGCCATTGAAATGACCAACAAGAAACCACACAGAATGACTGTATAAATGTAGAAAAAATAGTAGGGCAGGCTAAAATGCCGTTTAATATGCTGAAGGACACCACCACTGTAGAGCACAGCAAAGGGGATCAAGCACATAGGAAGACTTGAGGAAAATTAAAATACAAACACAGTCAGATGAATCGCTAACAGAAAGCGAGCAACCGCTGGCTTCAGTCAATGGTGTTGGATACAGACCGCTCACTCAGCCAGAGCCAATATGGTCTTCAAAGGTCACAGAATTGCAAGCTAGCAGTTGGGCATGTGGATAATCACCCCCACTGAAGTAAAACCAATTGAAAAGCAGGTCACAAATAAGGCAAACAGCACTCCAACCAAAAATTCAGATAACGGCCGCCATTTTGTGAAAAGGATTGCCTCCTCAGCATAGTGTCCCTTGAAGAAAAAGCAGTGCATGACATAGTGAGGCATAAAGGATAACAGTACAATACCTCATTCATGAAGGGAGAGGTTCACAGAAGATAATTGTTGCTCTACAGATGTTGCAATTTGTTGGGTGTTGCTCGTCTTGAGAAATGTACAAAAAGCAACAGGCACCAAGCAGAACAACGATAAATCATTTACATGTAGGAAATCTGTCAAACAGGGCCAGCCAACGTAATCAATATAGAGCAGAATTCCATATGTGCTGCACAGCCATTAAAAACAAAGAAAATCATCAAAGCGTAGAAATAATGTCAAAAACATGCCGCTCATGTGGTAATATATATCACTGGGTTACCACCAAAAGCTTAGAAGGCCACAACATAGGTGCTATGATTTCTTAAGAATCCTGTCAGCGACTAGCAACGTGACCAGTCAAGAGATAAAAAAAGTCATAAAATTATACATGACGATACCTCATGTAGCCCCAAGATATTCAGTTGGCAGTCCAAGCAAGAAAAGAGTAGATTTTATCTCCTCAAGCGTCGTAGCAATGAGACGATCGAGCCGACCGCCATTTTGAAATGCTGCCGTGAGGAAAATATCTCCGAGCACCGCTTTGTTGAGGGAAGCCGTCCGCGCTCACAGGGAGCCGACCAAACTGCTCCCGTACTGTTAAGCTGCTCAAATCCGAAGAATGGTGAAGAGAAATCACCGGAACATCACCAGAAAAAGAGCGTCCGCACCGGAGGTCTGGCGGAGCGCGAAACAACACGGCCATCTTAGCTGCGCGCTAAGCCACGCCCCCCATTCATTGATAATGTTTTTAGTAATATTAAATATTTTAAATAACGTTTAATTATCATTTGTATTTTTTGAAATAATATATATGGTATTTTATAGGAGCAGGATGTTGGCTTTATAGGGGAAAAGGGTGAGGAGATTATTAACCTGTGCAAATAATATTCTGTTTGTACATATATGATTTTTTGTATTATTTTACACTTTATTTAAATGCAGGTTTTTTTTTTTTAAAAAGGTGCATAGTAAAATAGGTTTCATTTATTTTTGAAAAATATTGTTTGTGTTAAATGTATGTAAATGTATTACAATTATAATATTTAATTAAATGATGTTTTTATTTTTTTAATAGCAATGCTTGATTATATATAATGCATTTAACATGTTTATGAAACATTTTGAATAAATTAGAATTTTCTTTAATGTTTTACTTAATAATAATGTTTTTGTAGATCTGAAATAGTACTTTTATGTCTTTATGCTTTATAAAGGAATTTTACGTGTAATGTATTTATTCGGTAATGTAACATAAAGATTAGTATGATACATGTATGCATTAGTTATAGCAATACATAATAATTTAAAATGTGAGCCTCACAGTAACTGCTCTGGTGCTATGAATTGCTATGAATGGACAAACATAGTATCCAGGATGACAGATCAGGTTATAAATAGTCTTAACAAGGTGGAAAACCTGTTTAAAGATTGTAGTGCCTCAGTATTGGGAAGACTTAAAGAACTGGAGGCTAAGATGGATTATGGATAATTCCTATCTTAACAAGTAAAATAATTCATAATTTGAAAGCGAGCAATGCTTCACTTACAGGGCAAACGTCTGATATGCTAATGCTCTGGTGGCGGACAAGCGAATGATAAATGTAAGGACAGCTAAGCCGGAACAGGTATACCCGCAGCTCCCTTCAGATTGCACTCCTATGTTTTAGTTTTGACCGATGTGCCGCTGCTGTTATCCTCTTCTCAGAAGGAAGATCATCGTGTCCTTAAAAATAAAACAGTGTTCTGGCTTAGAAAGAAGTCAGAAAGGGACCATGATTTATTGGCAGAATATTCTTTTAGAAGAGCTGTCTGGGTAAGATATTGGTAAAGGATTTCCAAGATGAGTGTACAATCAGAAACTACAGAAGACACTTTGTTGTAGATGTCATCCTTCATCGCTTGCAAACCAGGTCTTTTTGTCACCTGGATCTATTAAAGCTTTGCCTCTTGGGTATTTTTGTATACCATATCTAAAGGCCTCTGCTTTACCTTTGGGGTCAAAGGATGGTCGGGGGGGGGAGGCTGAACAGCACGCGGAGGGCTTTGAGACTAATAATACATATGAAGTACTCTTGTAACTTGAGCAACTTGATTGGCTGCCTGCTAAGACTCCACCTCTGTTATATGGCTCTTAGGGACATTTTCAACATTGCTAAGTTAGCAAAAACGAGCTATTCCTTTCGGAGAGTTCACAAGGGCGAGAAGGAACTGCAGTGAAGAACAGGAGTTCCTTTCGTGCCTTGGAGAAATGAAGGAGAGATTCAAAAAGAGAGGTTATAATCCACAGACACTCAATAATGCAGAACGTAGGATCATGACCACACTTAGGAGGAACACTCTAAGAGATAAGAAGATTGGGACGGACGGCAAACAACCTATTAGAATGATCACAAATTTCAATCCATTAACTAGAATAATGATCAGGAGTATGAGCAGACATTGGGGCATCCTCAAAACGGATAGAACATTGGATGAATGCACCACTGGCCGACCACTGATCACATACAGGAAAAATAGAACACTGAGAACCATTCTGAGTCCCAGCATCCCTCAGGACAAGAAATACACAAATTGGCTCACCAATCTATCTTTGGGTTTCCACAAATGTGGCTGTTGTGGGGTGTGCAAATGGGCAGAGGATAAGAAAAAAACGTTCATGGGGATGGACGGTCATGTTTACACGATAAGGCACAACATTAATTGTGTGTCCAAATTTGTAGTTTATGTAATCACATGCAAATGCAATAGGATGTACGTGGGTAGTACAATCAGGACACTAAAAGAGAGAATAGGGGAACATGCAAGGGCGCTGAGACTAGGGGACGAGAGATACCCTATAGCCATACATGCAAATACTTGCGGGTCACAGGGTCCCCACAAACAGTTCTCCTTCTTTGGGATGGACCAAATTCCATACACACAAAGGGGAGGTAACAGAGAATTGAAGCTACGTCGTACAGAAGCAACGTGGATCATGCGTCTTAAAACGGTAGAGAGGGGACTAAACTTGGATCATGAGATGCAATATTTTTTGGGGGACTAACTGTAGTGTGTTTTCAGTCTAAGAGTTTCAACTCCTATCCTTACAGACGTGATATGCCCTCTGCATTAACATACTACCAACAGATTCACGTTGGGGGATACGCAGATTAAGATGTGTGGTTTTGGAGTATGGGATTATTACTTTATTATTTTAATCGTGTTTTGATTGTCCACCAAAGTCCCATATATGTTGTCCTTATCCTGAATTTTGCCAACTGATTGGGTGATTTTTTCGCCATATAATCCACCCAGATGTCTATCAGATAAAATGCACAACAGATGTAGGATTACAAATATGTGAACTGATCTTTTAATTAGATGTCATGCTGATTATCTTGAAATGTATCGTTTAGAATGTATAGCTTGATAACAATGATGTATATCATTGGGATTAGCGATGTTGGATTTTACATACGAACTAATGTGGTTTTTCCCTCCACATTTTGTACTCGAACCAAGCTCTCCACTCGAATCGTACTCCCTTTCAGTTTTAATTTTGTTTTAACTTCTTCATATCTTGAAGATATTCATGTTTATAAGAGTGCCTCACAAGCAAACTTAAATTTTACACTGCGTAATGAGTTTTCTATGGAACCATCAGTTTGCGTTCTAGTCGTTTTACACTATGCGTCACTCTTAAGCATAAAACACCACCGGAAGACCTTACTCGGCACTTCCGGGTCATAATACGAACACACGGAGCGGGAGACGGAGGCTGGCGTACACGCCTAGGTAAGGAGGAAGAACATTTTTAAATATATTAAAGGGGGTTTGTAGACTAGTTACATTTATGGGAGAATGGAGTCTTACAATCCTCCCTTTTTTTAATCTACAGGTGCCAGATATTGGGTTTTAAGAAAAAATAGATGCGCTGATACACAAGAGGGATTGAAATTAAGACAATCACGGCAGGATTTTGGATAAGGTATTGTAACCGTTACTCAGGAGAAGTCAGGATAAATTGTGAATTTTAAGAGTTGATTCACTCTAAGGGGGTGCAGCGGTTATAAATCGATCTTTTTTATATAGATACACCGAAACAGTAGAATAGGACATTAATAATAGTGGAGGACCCAATTTATACACACAGCCGGGACGGAAGTAGAACCGGCGGAGAGGTGAGTACCTCTTACGTACTTTGCATAGTAATTGGAATAGGGTAGTGGTGGTTAATTGGTATATATTTCAATTACCTGATGAGATCCACTGGATTTTGTCTTTTAGAATGGGATATTTTCACGTCTACATCCATCGGGTAGGACCCTATTTTGAAGTACTACCTTTAAAGCGCTCTAGTGTGAACCCTATGATTATAGACATGAATAAAACTACATGATTTGAAATAGTTAATTAACTAGAGACAATAAATAGGTCTTTTTCACGGTCTCTTCGGCACAAATCTTTGCTTATTCCCTCCTTTAGTCTTTTAGCTCCTTTCACCTATAATATATGTAACATGTAATATGAGCATTCAGAGAAACATAGGAAGTCCGTTTAGTAATTTACTCTGTAATAGATACAAAATATTGGTTGTTTAATTATTCCCACCGTTAATAAGTAAGTTTTTCAACTTTTTTAATTCGGGATAACACTCATGTTCACTAACAATAATGTATTGAAAACATGGTCACATTGTTTTGTGATATGTGCACGTTACAGTCACTGGGTGTGCTATATACAATGAACACTGTATTTAGAGAAAGGTATGGGATCGGCTGATCCTTTACACCACTTTCTCTTTTTTTGTAGCCCTGAAGAAGTCGTGTGGGTTACTCCCCACGATGAAACACGTGTTGGCTGGGCATTTTTTGTGAAATAAAGAAAATAAGCGAACACCCAACGACTCGTTATTGAGGAAACACCAATCAAGAGTGGACAAGACAATTTTATGTGGATTGTAACAATTTAATAGGGGCATCTGACTTATAAGAGACATTTAATCTCTTTTTTATAACAGCGTGTGCAAGGGTTAAGTCTTTTGTTTACATGTGGATCTGGTTCACGGTCCAACAGGAGGGTTCAGGGTGTGTATTTCCCTCACCGACTTGCACCGGACGGAATTTTTGTTGATATACTTAACGCACACTAGGGAGGCGCCATATCCACACTTAAACATAAAACCACCCCACTTGTAATTTTACAAGTTAGCAAGAGCTTGGCTGACATGATGCTGCTTTTGCGCACATTACTACATGACTTTGTTTTTGCAAGACTCTGTTTGTGCCTTTCACATGAGAACGGGCTGCTTTTCGCATTCTCTGCCTTTCCTGGAGTTTAGTCTGAACACGATGTGCAAGGTCAATAAACAATGCCCCTTCTTATTCTGTTCTGGTCAGTCCCTAGCACCTAGACATAACATGCTACACACAGCTGCAGTACTGAAGACTCGTGCTTTGATATTACGTTGTTGCATGTTGTTTTAACACACTTGGAGAAAGCTGTTCCATGGAGAAGAGCTCCGCTATTCCTATGATGTAAACCTTACATCCAGGCTTTAGGGTATGGAGTCTGCTGTCAAAGCCCAGAGATCTTCCTTTATATAAAATAAACTTCTTCTAGCCAAGGGGAGGGTGATTAGGCCTAATTGTCCTTTTTCCACAGTCTTTATAAAATGACTTCTCCCTTTGTATTCTATGGAATTGTAACAATGCTAACTGTGCTGAGTTTATGCATTTTACTGCTGGTAGTGGCTCGTATACTGTATTGTAGAGCACGATAGTTAAAATAAACATTTTCAACTATTTACAGTGACCTTGCCTATTATCATTGTGGACAAGTATGAGTGAGTAAGTGAAAGAGTACGTCTTGTTCCCGCGATTCCTGAGAGAGTCGGGAGTGTCGTGTTCAGGGTTGTCTAATCATTTGTAGCTCCGTGATATTTGGAGGAGAATGAATGAGACACTATAACTAGTCGGTATTGGCATTCTAGGCACTAATGTGGTAGGTTGGTACACCCCTACACACTGAGGTTCTGTTTTCCTGCACATAGTTCTGTATATGTGCAGAATCCCTGCAACATGGTGCCGCCAACGTTTGGTCTGGTTGTTATCTGCGAGACTCATGAGTAGTGCTTGTGCTTGTCCACAACACCCTCATTTCTGTTTCCGGAGACAGCTGTGACAGTGTAACCTCCTATATTGTTGTTTTTATAGGTTCTTTCAAGCTTGAAGTTTTAAAAGGTTTTTGGTCTTTGTTCTTGACCCGATATTGCGCTGCCGCACTTTAGGTTGTTGTTCTTTGTTTGTTGTGATGGCGGTTGATATCCCGCCTCACAGCCGTACCCCACTCAAGGCTTATTTGGCTCAATCTGGAGTGCCTGATGCGGGTGCCGAGCTCATATTTGTTGTGGAGGCGAATCCAGCTTACCACTTTGAAGTGTTTTATTCTTGGGTCACCTTTCCGGCGGTGGATAGAACGGAAGATTTGTTTCATGAATATACTGCCACGGTCCTTCCTCACGCTTATCAGCCTTATAGGACTCTTGAGGTTCCTCTCACAGGTTGGCAACCAGGTAAAGGTGGTAAAATGACTGTACGAGTACCCTTCAGTCCAAGCACTGGAACCGGTGCATGATAAGAGGGACCAAATTCTTTTTTGTTCTCCAGCTTAGTTTAATGGTGCCCTTCATCACCCAGTTTTGCCGGTCCGTTTAGGCTCTTTATCGACTGATGGGGCCACTTGGCCTGTTTTAGCTGGGTATACCCCACACCCAAGTTATTTAAATGTTGTAATTGCAGACCTTCGCGTATTGCATATGTCTTTGATACGCGTACATAGAGCTGTTATACAGTATGTCACGCGCAACTTTCATATGGGACCATCTGGCGGTGCTGCGCAACCTGCTAGACCTGGTGGTGTAACTATCAGTCCCGTTATGGTTAATTCAGTGATGGGCAAGCGCCCACAGAATAAGGATGAATTACCTTATTGGCTTGCTGAAAAATTTGGACAACTAGAGGCTGTTTTTCCAAATACATCTCCTGCGTAGAAGTACAGGATATTGACTATTAGTTTGCCTAAAGACTTACTTCCCGAGTTAGCTGATTGTAACACCTGGGGTAAGGTGTTTGCAGCGGTATATTCGAAGTGTTTCGGCACTCCCTCCATGACCGTGCTCCCCTCTGTGATTAAGCGTGTTTAAGGTGAACATGGGGCCGAAGTGGCTGTAGAGTTGGGATGAGACTGGTGGGGGTGTTCGACATGGTTGCTGATATGATCCTTGCGAATGTCAACGGTGATGCGGTGAGCTTTCAAGTGGCAAACCGCTTCGAGGCTGTTCCTGATGCAGACAAGCCACGCAAACTACCAAAGATATTTGCAAAGGCTTATAAAACCATTGGCTGCAATAGTCTGGGAGTTAAGCCTTTTTCTCAAACGGAAACACAATCTCAATCTCAACCAAAAGCCCAGACTGATAAAGATGGGCGTCTGTTCTTTTCTAAAAAGAACTGGAAGAATAAAAAACAGGGGCAGAAACAACAGAAGCAAGGTTTGCGTGCTTGTTCACTGACACCTGAGTCTTCTGAGCGGACATAAGACTTGCGCGCCAGCGCGAAAATTAAGTCTCCCGATAGATTTCAAGTCCCTGATCAGCATTCTCCTCGTTCTTTGCAGGACACATCGGGCTCTCAAGTCGGTGGAGGAGAACGTGGCAAAATTCAACCTGCACCACAGGGACGAGATCAGCCTCGACAGTTTGTAGTCAAAGGAAAACAAGAGGATTTACCTTGTTTTCGACCCCCGTTTCAGAAGAAAAAAGTTGCCGCTTTAACAGCAAGATATGCCTCAGACGGTGAGAACGCGACTTCTGGATTGGACATGGGCAGTGACTCTGCTCGACAGTGCAGCGGAGGTTACCATAGTGCGGGAGGCTCTGTGTCCCTGTCTCGAGGCGACAGCAACTGACACATTCATCACAGTAGAGACTGCAGATACTCGGGTTGCCCCCCCCCGGATAGACTTTATGACTTTATTTTCCAAATTGAAGGTGATATACCGCGTCCAATCAAAGCGGTTTTCTGGGAAAATTTAACCTCTTCCTATGACATTTTGTTAGCGGAGGCAGATTGGCCTCCACCCTTTGTGTTAGCCGCTTCTAGAGGGGAGGACGTGATACTTTGGAGTTTTTCGCGTTACGTCCCTGAAGAGCATGCAAAGGCTTTTGCAACAGGGTGGGCTGGGGCCCTTGCCCCGGTGGTGTACCGTAATCAGGTGGGTTGGGATGTTGATTCACCGGCTCATGAAATACCTTTATGATCTATGCCATAGCCACAACCACAATACCCAATCAGGTGTGAGTCAAAGGCTCACGTTTTTGACATTCTAACACAGTTAGAGTATCAGGGTGTGATTGAACCATGTACATCACTGATGAATAATCCTCTCTTTATGGTATCGAAACCTGACGGTTCATATTGGATTGTATTGGATTACCGAAATTTGAATAGTCATTGTCACACATTTGCAGTGCAAAACACTCACAGCTCTGCGCTGGTGAACAGTCTTGTTAGTAAGAAATACAAAACTACGCTTGATATTTCTAATGGTTTCTACAGTCACAATCTCTCTCCAGAGAGCCATGACTTGACAGCATTCACTGCTGTTGGGAATCAGAGAAAATTTACACAATTGCCTATGGGGTATAAGAATAGCCCCGGGGCATTTGCGGCACGTGTCGTCTCACTGTTGCACGACATAGATCCAGATGCGTTCTTGTATGTTGATGATATTTATCTGACGGACGATGAACTTATGCCACATCTTGTCTGAGTCGACAATATTATTTTGTCCTTTGCCGACTATGGATACAAGTTTAATTTTGCAAAGTCACACATCGCTCATTTGGCGGTGCTCTTTTTGGGCTATGAGCTCAATAATGAAGGAAAGGGGTTAGCCCCCCACTTCTTGGAGAAATGTGCACAATTGCAACCCCCTTCTACACTGAAGAAACTTCACTCTTTGCTGGGATTTTTAAACTTCAGTAGGACATACATTCCCGATTATGCGCAGTGTATCAAGCTGCTTTATGCATTGATACAGCCCACATTTTCTTCTGCCAGCTGGCTTCAGGAGCATACCTCCATTCTAAATTCTTTGCAATCTGACTTGCTTGCAACTAACTACTTGTTGACGCGTGATAACACCACAAACCTGGTAATACGTATTGTTTCAGGGACAGTGGGATTCACTTACTTAACGTTCAATGAGGGAGACACAATACCAATTGTATACAAATCACATTAATACACTGCAGCGGAAATGCGTTTCTCCACTGTTGAAAAGATTTTGCAGCGGTGCAGATGGCGATTCTGAAGGAACACTCATTGGCACAAGGTAAATGCATTCTTATGGTCCGGAAGCCGTGACTAAGGCGAGTGTACCTAACTCGAAAGCACTACACCCCCGTTGGATACAATGGGCTAATTCTTTGACATCGGCTGATGTCACGTTTATCTTTGATCCTGCACTTCAGACAGAGGAGTTTTTACAGTATGAACCCGTTCATCCTCCTCCCTTATCTCTGCTTCCTTTACATGAGTACGACTGCATTATTTTATACCGATGGCTCGGCTAAACCGGCCACGGGTTCCAAACACGCTTATTCGGCGGCTTGCGCAATTGTTGCTGGCTCGATTGTGAATGGAGAGTTTAAGTCTTACATAGTGAACACTCAGGCGCTTGGAGACTGTACGGCGCAATTGGCAGGCCTGCGTGCTCTTGTTCTTGCTCTCAAGTTCGCAGATCCATATGTGAAAACTCTTATATGCGATTCTTATTACTGTGTTCAATCTTACAATGACAACTTATTCCTTTGGTCTCGAAATGACTATCGGGATTCTAAAGGCAGCGCGATTAAGCATAAAACGCTTTGGGTTTGAGTGGCAGATCTTAAACAGCGTCTGCCCCTCACACAGGTTATCCATACTGTTGGCCATCAGCGTTTGGTAATTCTTTGGCTGATGAAGCGGCCAAATCTGCAGTAGCCACGTGTTCCGTAGCAGCAGTTACAAGATCCTTGACTAAAATAGATAATGATATCTTGGCAGCAGTAGCTGCAACAAGGGATGGAGGTACGTATCCTCAGGGTTTCCCTTCGAAATACTCTTATCATATAAATCCCGAACAGGTTGCTTATGCTTTGATTCCTTCAGTTGGGGATCGGATGATTCCCAACTTGGACCGCAGACCTGCTTTGATCAAAGCCGCACACGAGGGCATGGCGTCTGCACATGCCGGTGTGTCGACGACAGTCTCAATTCTACAGCAACGTTACTGGTGGCGTGGTTTATACAAACAGACCCGTAAATATGTACTTTCTTGTGACATTTGTAAGCAAATCAAGCCGTCTATGGTCTCACGCCCACCACAAACAGAGCTGTGTATTTCTAATCAACCTTTTGGCTGTATTTATCTTGATCACTGCGGTCCTCTGTCTTCTGATACTGCATATAAATATATATTTGTTGCAGTTGATTTGTGCACTAGATTCCCTTGTGTTTGGCCACAACGCAGTGCTGACTCTTGAAATGTCATCAGGGATTTGCGTGTCTTTGTCGGGATTTTTGCTTGTGGCACCTTCCATTCTGACCAAGGTCCAGAGTTCGCCTCTAAGGCGTACAAGGATGCGATGAAGTCAATGGGGGTGCTGGTGCAGTTTTCGTCTCCATACAGGCCAAAGGGCAATTCAGTTGTGGAGAGAATGAACCTTGACTAAAAGCAATCCTTGACAGCTAGAGTCTTAGGTACTGGCAGGAACTGGCTGGCCCACTTGTCTGGGGTTCATCGTGCGCGTAATAATCTCCGGAGAAGATCTCTGGGTGGGCGGAACCCATACGAAATGCACTTTGGCATTAAGAGGTTTGTGCCAGACTTTGATGGTCTAGACGTTGTGGCGGCTGCCGCAAACTTTGACGTAGATAATCATTCTACTGTGTTATAGGATCTACAAAAGACACGTGACAGCTATGCTAATAAACATTTACCCTCTTCCACTGATGCAGCACTACTGATTCCAGTTGCTGGTTGTCTTCCAAAAGTCGGAGATCTGGTACGAGAAAAGCTGGAGAACAAAAAAGAATTTGGTCCCTCTTATCGTGCACCGGTTCCAGTGCTTGGACTGAAGGGTACTCGTACAGTCATTTTACCACCTTTACCTGATCGCAAAGACAACAGATACATTTCACTGGACAATGTCAAGTTACACCATGTGGCCGATTCTGAATAGTGTCACGCCTGCAGTTTCGTGCAACCCAATTTCATTGAATCCATTGACTTCATCATCTTCTCTTGGTCCGCGTGTGGCTAAGAATGTGATTCACACCGTAATTGATCTTTCACCCGTCCGACCTCTTTCTTCCACTATGGATGTCGAGTATACATATCATGCTGATGAGTCCGTGAGTGAGATGCCGACCAGTTCTCGAGAACATCAGGCGGACCCTGAACTTCCACCTCTGATTACTCTACCTGCGAGTGGCTACTATGGAGATCATGCCAGCCACTCTTCCGGCTTGTCCTCTTCGACATCCAGTTTGACAGTCCCACCAACTAAATTAAGTATTTTCTTCTCTTGGTTCAAAAAGACTTACCTATTCCTTCCATGGACCTACATTTGGTTGGTGCGTATACTAATTTTCCTTTTTATTTTATTTTATTTATTTATTTTACTGAGTTTTATATAGCGCGAACTTGACCCAAAGGTATCGGGTATCAGAGCGCTTTTACATAGCACCAGTTGCGTTACATGAGGACACATTCATTTTTCATTTTTGTTAGGCACGGGGAGATTAAGTCATTTGCCCAGAATCACAGGATGTTCAGCGTCATTGCCGAGGCTCGAACCCAGGTCACCAGATTCAAGGTCAACCGCCCTAGCTGTTAGGCCAACTCCTCTCCTGTCAATTGGTTTTGTGACAGTTTTCTTTTTGCTCATCAACAGTCATTACTTGCCAGAACGCTCTGCTGTAAACTTGGTCAATGGAATTCTGGCCCCTCACACATCGTACTATATCATTAAACGTGACCAGGCACCTGTGAACATTTCAGCTTTCCCAGTTGCTGATGGCATCGTGTGGGACAAAGTGGCCTTCGAAGTCCACGGTCCGACCGAGGTCCTTAGAGTACCAATACGTGTTTTGCGTCTCATTAGGGGATGTGGGTACACGGGACATACATTCTGATGATTGGGATGTGCAAGCTGTGCATTCATTGTTTTCTGATTTGAAATACTATGCTGCTTTTGATGCTGAAGATTTGCATTTAAATTCTGCCAATTATGGGGATTTATTTTGTTATCAACATTCTGGGCATCATTTTTTACACAAAACTAACACACCACAACCTGTTTTTAATTATACACAATTGGAACATTGTCCTACTCCCGTAGAGGGGAGTTCTAAAACTCTTAGAGATAAATTCACATATTTTACAGATTATGATGTGTCTAATCCGGAATCATATTTTTTCAAACTTTGATCTTCTTCTCAGTCCAAATTTATGTTGACACACACTAAATTGATTTACGCCAACTTGTTTAGATCTAAATTGGCTGCAGGAGGTTATGATCACTGGAAAGAGACTGTTGATTTAAAATCAATCTGGGGCACGAAGCCATGGCAGGTTCAAGGAACTGAGGCTTTGCATCGTGCCTGCCTGATCCCAGCTCAAATTTTGTTTTTAAATAATACAGTGTACCAAACAACTTGTTTTGGCCTGGCAACTGTAAAAAATGTGAATACCCCATCTATTCCGTCTTTGGCGGAATATCTTGAATGGCACTCTGATACAAATTAAACTATTGAAGCACTGCAAGCTTTGCTTCGCAATGACACTTTCAAAGTCTCTGAAATTGATTCTTCCGGGAGGTTGGTGTGGCAAACAAATGCAAATACATGCCAGTTATGTTTTTGTAATGTTACACCTGGTTTCATTCACACTAGACCTGATCCTCGTTATCCTTTTACACATTTGGTTACCACATACTCAGTGGGTAAATTATGCCAACAATGGTTGGAACATTCCACGTTGACATCAGTGAAACAACACCTGTCACTCTTGTCACATGAGATTAGTCTGGCTAATTTCATCTTAGGACCTAGGAATCCTAGATCTAAGAGATTTATCTATGCCGCTTACAATTAAATTTGGAAACTTTCACAGTTTGAAGCTACTCATCGTCTGCGCCAAATTGATCAAGCTAATTTAGAAAAGGTTCTTGCTGTAGTAGACAATAGCATCAACACACTTTCCTCACGCATTTATACATTGGATAATATTGTTTCATCTGTTATTGATATTGTTCAAAGAGATGTATCTGTGTTATATCATGGTCCAAATCAGTTAAGATCGGTTATGCAATTTGCTTGGACAATGCAAACTCTAAAAATGAGAAAAGTGCCCTGGGATTATTTGAATGCCACTGCTTTGCTTTTGCCATTCAATGTAACTGATAAACAGAGATTTATGTCCATGAAAGATGCTGCATATTGAACAATTGTACCCCTTACCATTCTCGGTAGCGGAAACGGACTCTGCTGTTTGGTTAATTCATGGGGTTATCTCTCTCCCTTTTTCACTGTTTCAATTTAAATCATGCAAAAAACATTTTCCGATTGACCGGTTTGAACCACTAGGTAGTACATTTCTGCATGAACTGTGGTCCCTACCTTTCACTTACAGATGTCAGAGGGAGGGTAAGGAAGTTTTTCTAACAGGGGAGGACTGCGATTCCACAGTAGGACATTCCCTTGTTTGCAAACATGTTAAGTTGCACGGCGCTTGTGACGTCCCGGCGCCTAATCTGGCCTGTTTTTTAAAAGGGACCCCAGTACCATAAATAATTCCCGCTTTTACTCTGCTTACAAATGGCAGTTATCTTATTTTGAACAACCAAGACTGCTGTGGTTTACGGGCAGGAGTCCCGTATTTAGTAACAGTTTCCCAGCGCGTAACTTGTTGTAGCAATGTGCTCTTTCCGCCCCCGCACAGGAGTCTAGATAGTTCAATTTGGCCTTCCATTTCGACTTTGAAAACAGAATTCAACAAATTGAGCAGGCTCAAAGCGCTGTTATTCCAACAAGAGGTGGCTCTCACTTCGGCCCGAGAGACCTTCATGTTACAGGTGGCTAGCACTTCTAGCGAGATACAGTCCCTTCTGAATACGAAGCTCCCACAGCATTTTGGGGAGCTTATACACCGAATATTCAATGCGTCTGACACCAAAGGCCATGCACATTTTTTTAAACGTGTGGGCTCTAGCCTTGTGACTTCTTTTCAGACGATATTTGGATCCCGGCCTTTATTCATTCTATTTTTTCCAACGTCTTCCGAGGGTTTCCCTTAGTTTTGGCGTTAGGTGCTGGAATCCTGCTTCTACTATTACTACTGTGCAATGGCTGCTCATCTTGTGGCAATGCACAGACCCGGCCAGTTGCAGCTGTACCGTGATCGCATTCAACAAAGTTTTGGATGTTTGCCATTAGCAACGCTTGGCATCAGTTATGGATTAACTTTCAGCTTTGCCTACTTTACTTGCGTGCAACCAGTCTTCTACTGTCGGCGATGCCCCTTCTATTGGGCAATGGATGTATGCCTCTCCAATACATCATGTCCAGTCCCGGATTTTAACCAGTTACTGGGTCCCTTAGAGGCTCATGAACAGGCTTGTTCTGGGGATGGCCGTATGGCGTGTGCAGCTGCACTTGTAGTATTGGCTGAATGGGATGTCTGTGCGGCTGCGCAGAATGTTCTGCATCGGAGTTTCATCGAATATCACGCAAGCTGCCCACTTCTTCTTTTAGAGGCGTCTGATTACCTGGAACATGTTTGTTCCTTCGACTTACTTAATCGGATGACATCTCTTTTTTCTACAAACGATAGAGATGATCTTTTGGAGGGAATTGCATTCCTCGGTTCACAGACCTTGAAGGACTTACCACCTCCTTCATAATAACTTTATTGTTCCAGAGAACACATTTGTTCGATAGGCCCTAATAACTATATTGATGTTTTTTGGGGGGGAAATTTTCGATTTTTTCAAATTTGTTTTTTTTCAGAAGCTTTGAACCCTGCTTGACTTTTGAACTCTGTTTGGTCCTTTGTCTATGTCCTATGACCTTACCAGGGGGAGGTTGTTATATGGCTCTTAGGGACATTTTCGACATTGCTAAGTTAGCATGAGCTTGGCTGACATGCTGCTGCTTTTGCGCATGTTACTACATGACTTTGTTTTTGCAAGACTCTGTTTGTGCCTTTCACATGAGAAAGGGCTGCTTTTCGCATCCTCTGCCTTTCCTGGAGTTTAGTCTGAACACGATGTGCAAGGTCGATAAACAATGCCCCTTCTTATTCTCTTCTGGTCAGTCCCTAGCACCTAGACATAACATGCTACACACAGCTGCAGTACTGAAGACTCGTACTTTGATATTACGTTGTTGCATGTTGTTTTAACACACTTGGAGAAAGCCGTTCCATGGAGAAGAGCTCGGCTGTTCCTATGATGTAAACCTTGCATCCAGGCTTTAAGGTATGTGGTCTGCTGTCAAAGCCCTGAGATCTTCCTTTATATAAAATAAACTTCTTCTAGCCAAGGGGAGGGTGATTAGGCTTAATTGTCCTCTTTCCGCAGTCTTTATAAAATGATTTCTCCCTTTGGATTCTATGGAATTGTAACAATGCTAACTGTGCTGAGTTTATGCATTTTGCTGCTGGTAGTGTCTCGTATACTGTATTGTAGAGCACGATAGTTAAAATAAATATTTTGAACTATTTACAGTGACTCTGCCTATTCTCACTGTGGACAAGTATGAGTGAGTAAGCGAAAGAGTACGTCTTGATCTCGCGATTCCTGAGAGAGTCGGAGTATCGTGCTCTGGGTTGTCTAATCATTTGTAGATCCATGAAATTTGGAGGAGAACGAATGAGACACTATAGATAGTCGGTATTGGCATTCTAGTCACTAATGTGGTAGGTTGGTAGACCCCTATACACTGAGGTTCTGTTTTCCTGCTCATAGTTCTGTATATGTGCAGAATCCCTGCAACACCTCTAAGTCAAACTCAATTCCCGGAGGATAGTTTGGCTGTATCTATCTTGACCTCTATTCTGTATAACCCCAGTTTCACAAAGAGTTTTAATCTGTTCTCTTGGAATGTGACAGGCATCCGGTCAAAGCTGAGCAATTCACATTGGACTTCTTTAATTCATGAATACAATATTGTGTGTCTGCAAGAAACATGGGCAACTGATTCTTTTTAAATGGTTTTTGTTCCTAGTGTTTCCAAGCTATACCTTTGAAAGTGGGTAGGATGATAGGAGGGTTGACTATAAGTACATCTGTAAACTAGATTGGTCATTATGGTTCCACTACTCATTGTCCAATGCTAATCTGTATCATCCCTGCATCTTTCGATTTGCTGCCGGTCAACTTTTATCATAATATATTTCATGGTAGTTTGACCTATGTGATCGAAAATTTAGGGGGGGAGATATTGTCAAGTCTCACGACAAGCATAAAAAGGAGCTTTCATTATGATGGGTTGGGGATTTTAGTATAGGTCTATGTAGCCCTGATGAGTGTAAAATATGTGGTCTTTAGATTTTTGAGGGAGGAGCTTTAAACAATAATCTAATGCGCAGGATCTGGATGTTGGTAGCGATTACAGAGCTTCTCATCTGCCTTTTCTCCCCAATTTTAAAGGTGATGTTCGATGTAGTAATATAGATTGTCTGCTCTTTTCTTCTGATGTAGCTCATTTTGTACTGGTTGTAGCAGTGACCACGATCCACTCATAGCTATCTTTAACATTAATTTAAGGGATGGAAAGAGTCAGGATGGTGGTCATGAGAATAAAAATGTACAGAATAAAGGAGTTAAGGTTAATCGAGAGAAAGTAAATAAAGAACAGTTTCTGCATGAGTTGATTACGGAGAATCAGACTCTCTTCACTGTCATGATGAAACATGAATTTTTGTGTAGTGTCAGGGCTGTCGTTCAATCAGCCCCTACCTGAATGTGTCACTAGGAGTATAGGTTGGAGTATGTAGATGATGTTAATCAGGTTAGACCTCTGCTAGGATGATTATTCATGATTGTCTGTCCCTAGATAAAGCAGCCACTATACCTTGGCTGGCATATGTCAAGGCAGCTTTTAGTTTGAGGCTGTTGAGCTTTTTGTTAAGCCCAAAAGTATATGAAGCGAGTCCAAGTCCCTAGTTAAGCATGCTTTTTTTTTAAATTTCAAAAAGAGACTCGCATGATGGCATGACGTATACTGAAGATATAAATAAATCAAAGGAATCCACCACATAGGACTAGTAGTGTAAAGAAAAAAGTATTAGTCATCCAGGTGTGGATGCACACAGCGTTTGCTTAAATACCCCTCACACACCAAAAGGACCCTTGGTGTCATGCTTCATCATAGGGGTCTTCCCGTCACGCTGCGGGACGGGGCGTGCTACGGGGCGGGAGCACTGTAGTTGACAATACTATGTGTAGTGATGGGGCAGTGAAAGGAGGGGTCAGGAGAGAATATGGGTAAGTGATTTAAAAAGGACCTGGCCTCATGGACATAAAGAAAGTTTAATAGGTCGTTGAGGCTGGACCTGTTAAAAAGGTGATACGGAGAAATCCTGCCAATAATGTGCGGATGCTCCTATACAGTCAACATGTTTCGAAGCAAGGCTTCTTCATCAGGACTAAGAAGATCCCCTCAGTATCCACTATGTTGAATTTCCCAAATGGGTGTGCTATATACAAAAAAAGTGAAAAAATAAACATAAATATAAAAATGCATGAATTATATGCACTCTATACGATACCCAATGGTACCATGTAAATGTCAATCTGAAAGAGAAAGTATAATTAATAGCGCTTTCCCATACGCAAACGCTCGAGATCTGAAAAAGAAGTAAAGTTGAAAAAGTGAAATAAACCACATGGTGACTGTAGCGTGATCTTAGTGCTATGGATATCGTGGTCTATCAATGTGAAGACCTGTGGACGAAGAATGAGAACACACAGGACACACACATAGAACAGAAAACACACACTCTATTTGTGTGGCTAGAGTAATTGCTTTAAAATTCGTGAATAATGTCATCAATCACTCAATAATACATACTATGTAATGTAGGAGATAATGCTCCTTGAGCCTCTTGTAACGGGTGGGGGAGAAAGTCGCCAAACGTAGTTCTGTTAGTGAAATAAGGAAGAGAGATTTGGTATATCTCCAAGTCATCCTCCCAAGCATGAGAACACACTCTCCTGCTGATGTACCTTACAGTGCTGGCGGTATTTAAATGCCTGTAAATACAAATAGATTTCCCAACGGCTATGCCGTACTTACGTTGCGGTCGACCTAGTCTCGTCTAGAAGTAACGCCAACCTGCGGCTCCGTGATGTGAAAGGAACCGCGGGAAGGTGCTATTTATACTGCCATTAAGTGGCCTGAATTGTCCACAGGTCTTCACATTGATAGACCACGATATCGATAGCACTAAGATCACGCTACAGTCACCATGTGGTTTCTTTCACTTTTTCAACTTTACTTCTTTTTCAGATCTCGAGCGTTTGCGTATGGGAAAGCGCTATTAATTATACTTTCTCTTTCAGATTGACATTTACATGGTACCATTGGGTATCGTATAGAGTGCATATAATTCATGCATTTTTATATTTATGTTTATTTTTTCACTTTTTTGTATATAGTACACCCATTTGGGAAATTCAACATAGTGGATACTGAGGGGATCTTCTTAGTCCTGATGAAGAAGCCTTGCTTCGAAACATGTTGACTGTATAGGAGCATCCGCACATTATTGGCAGGATTTCTCCGTATCACCTTTTTAACAGGTCCAGCCTCAACGACCTATTAAAGTTTCTTTATGTCCATGAGGCCAGGTCCTTTTTAAATCACTTACCCATATTCTCTCCCGACCCCTCCTTTCACTGCCCCATCACTACACATAGTATTGTCAACTACAGTGCTCCCGCGTAGTCGTAGGTCATAGCACGCCCCGTCCCGCAGCGGGACGGGAAGACCCCTATGATGAAGCATGACACCAAGGGTCCTTTTGGTGTGTGAGGGGTATTTAAGCAAACGCTGTGTGCATCCACACCTGGATGACTAATACTTTTTTCTTTACACTACTAGTCCTATGTGATGGATTCCTTTGATTTATTTATTAAGTACTAGAGGAGGATATATCCGCCATAGTGTCCGTGTGAGACACTACCTCTTCACTCCCTCGTTTTGTTATATAAAGGTATACTGAAGATATGTCAATATTGACCAACTAAAGAGCCGCCTGGTTTGCAATTGTTTTTTACCTGCTTTCCCAAACCCCAGAATGGATTTTATATGACTGAATACACAAAATCCAACTGACTGTTTTAATTCACTTCATTTTTAGTGCCTTTTGCAATAGAAGGTGCATGGTTTGCTGATTTACCAAAATGTCCTTGTGACAATGTTGCAGAACAAACCACATTTCATTTTACTCTGGGAATAGTACACGTTACCCCTTTAGTGTCCCACACCTTCTCCTAAGTGGTGTAGATTGAAGTGGGGAAAGTAAGCGTTATCCCGTCAGTGTCCAACGCCTTCGCCTAAGCAGTTGAGATTGGATTGGGATTAGTAAATGTAAACCCTTCAGGGTGCAACCCATTCCTCATTTGTTTTTAATGGTTCCTTATGACTTTGGATTATTTAGTTGGATTTAAATTGGACCTCTTTAATTTTTGCATTTTTCCTCGGGGGATTTTTGGGAATTAGTTTTCCTGTTTTTGGTGGATTCTATTTTGATATTATGGATGTGGACAAAGATCTACAACTACAGAATAGCAAGTTGTATTGTATTTTTTTAATAGGAAATGTTACAGTTTATTATATACATGTATTTGATATGTATATTTATTTGGAGTCATTTAAAGGTGTTATTTTATGTTTTATGTGTTGTATTTACTTGGTTGCATTTGATTTTCTTCATAATTTTGAGCTTTGTGATTGGTCATTTCTTTGTTTCTAACTAATTGTGTTATATTACTTGTATTTTGGTATGAAAGAGCGTAAGAAATTGGTTACTGGTTGAGGGGGGTAAAACCATGCTCAAGCAGTAACCACAATCCTTGCCACAGTGAAGGCAAAAGCAAACCCCTAAATTAACTTATGCTTAACCCTCTGTTAACTTAGCAAAAACACATTGGGGTATATTCACAAGAACGTGTGATAACTACCGCA